>VXAZ01010335.1:834903-869891 GCA_013399875.1 Gymnorhina tibicen | reverse complement strand
ATGATGGAATATTTTAGCGCGGCCCGCGGCGGCGGGGCAGGTCTGACACCCGCCCCTGCAAACGCTGCCTCTGCCTCTGCCCGCCTCTTCGGCCAGGAGCAGGGGATGAAGCTTCCCACCCCCGTGAGCGACCTTTGCTGCCACTGTCACACCCTCTGCTTATATTTCTTCTCTTGCCACAATCGCTAAGCCGGACTGTGTCCAGATGAGACGCACGACTTCTTCGGCATCTTCCCCGGGATCTGGCACTCCCTCTGCACTTAGCTCTCACTTGATCTCCAGAGAAACTAACAGAGTAGGTCTTTGGCTGCTGCCTATAAGCTCTTTGGAAAACGCCTGTTGCTATGTCCGATCACCTTCTGTAAGCACTTTTCAAGCATTTTAGAAGTGAATTTGTTTGTTTTCATCTCAGATGTGGAATACCATCTTGACTGGTTAAGGAGAGGGAAGACCTATGGAATATGTTGGACAGCAGACCAGGGGAACAAATAATTAATCTATAGACGCAGACTGGACTATGAGTGTAACCTCAGGTGTTTCACTAAAATACCTCAAAAAACAGTTTGCCATGCAAAAGTCAGCAGCTGACTTGGTACTTAACAATGAAGCAATCAGCCATAAAGGATGCAATCATACACCTGCTGGCTTCAGTGTGTGCTCTTTGCTTTGGCAGTGGAAGGAGGAGGAAGCAACAGATCCCTATTGATTTCTTCATGCTACTCACGAAACTTGTTTTCACAAATGGCCTATCCCATACAAAACATTTTTAACTGTATTTGATCCTTAAATGCCTTAACTAAAAGATGTCATAAAATTTCCAGCTTACTGTCAGACAGACAGATACAGTGGTTGAAATCCTGTCCCTACTGACAAATCAAAACTTGACCCGAAGTCCAGATTTTGCTTATTTTTCTTAGCTCAGGAAAAATCAATCTTGCATGTAATTTCTCATTTTTTTACACATACTTTTAGCTTAGTTTTTTAAATTGCATTATTTATGTAAGCTCTTAATGACAAAATTACTAAATATTTGTTTGTGGGGTTTTTTTAATTGTTCCATAAATAATGTATTACTTCAGCCAATATATCCAACAGCCACAGAAAAACCTAATTGGCAAGTAGAAGGAACTGCCTGAGAGATTAATATAATTTCAGCTGTGAGACAAATTTTAGGTTGGAAAGCAAGATTTGCCTTTGCCTTAAACTGTTGTAACATGCAGCAGTAGGTTATGATACATCATACAGTGAGGGCTGAGTTAAACCAATGTTTGGTGTATTACCCATCCCATAAGGCACTCTCCAGGTTAATAACACATATCAATGTTGATAATATCAGAGAATGAGATGGTTCTCTCTATGTAGTCCAGAAGAAAAGGAAAAACATTGCATTTTTGGAGGTGGAGACGGAGATATTATCTTGCATTCATAGTGACTGCAAGGCACAAGCTTATCACTACAGTGACAACAGTAAAGGAGAAACAGGTCAGGATATCAGACCTCCAAGGCTGTGAAATATGTTGAGAGACAAAGCACCAGAATGATGGTGGCACAACAATTTATATCTGCAGGAACAAATATGTTGTGATTTAAACTCTATGTTTAATGCTGCTGTGGACAAGCAGGAACAATGGCATGAAAACTCCATTTCTCCATTTCTTTCCATTTCAATATTAGACTATTAGAAATATTAGAATAGCAAAGCAGCTAGAGGTAACAAAACCCAATTAAGGCCCAGGTTTCAGATGATTTTCAGTATTTATACAGTGGATAAGAAATGTTCATTCATTATACCCTCTCTTCTCAAAGCTATTTCTATCTCCATTATTGGCTATTGCTCACTATTGGGTTTATTTCTCGCAGTGGTAATTTTAATTTAAAAAGGTATTTCTTGAATTTTGTAAAATTAAAGAAGTGAAAGCATAGGAATATTTGCATCAAAAATATTTATTTTTGGATGAAAAATATTTTCATAAAAATAACGAAATATTTATCTTGATAACCACATTTCACCAATATTTAGCTTGATAACCATCTCTGGCAAAAATTAGTTAACGCTCTCTAGCTATCCTTAGAACTTCAAATCTGATATAACATCTGATTGTATCATTTGTGTCTGAAAGATATGCTATTTACTCAATAAAAATTGTCCAGAGAAAACCCAGAATCATTTGCTAATGAATGTCTCATATTTTATTTATCTTCTCCACATAAAAAGTACTGCTAAGTTAAAGTTGTGGTTAAAACAAATTCCTAGAAATGGTGGAATATTTTAATTTTGGAGATCTAGGTGAAAATAAGAAAAGATAAAAAGAGAGCAAAAGATATGTTTTCTCTTACAAAGACAAAATTAAGGGCAGAATCTCCCTTTCTAATATAGTACGGAACACCTACAGCCTCCAAAAACTGCCACTGGCCTTTAGTGATGTTCTTGCCTCAGAACTAACTTAGCCAAAACAATTTATCCCCCTGACAGCAAGGTAGCAGCAAAAAGAAGATGAATTGTGTCAGCAGGTGGTATTCACCCCCTCTTTAGAAACATGCTACTTAGGATTTTTCCATGAGTATCACTAATACTGATATTTTAGTTCTCTGTTTGCTGGCCTAGTTTAGGAGTACTTTACCCTTTTCCTCTCTGTTCATCTCACAGGGATCTGGGCAACACACTTGACAGGGCATAAAACTTTTGCTGTCCTTCCACAGTGACCCATGAACTTTTATGTTTGAAAAGTACACATATTCCCCTCTTACGCTGTCCAAGTTTTCTTAAATAACCATTGCTTTCTACATTCTTTCTCTCTCTTCAAGGAAAAGCTAAAAATACATTTGCTGAAATAAAAATATAGCTTTGCCAAATTTGGGCATAATTGACATTTTTCAACTGTAGCCTGAGATATTTTATGTCTCAAATAAATGATTACTGATAATTATTTTGCAGCTGAGTCACTATACTAGTTTTTAACTTTTTGAATATTTATTTGCTTATATCTAAACAAAAGAAAAACTTAGAGGACTATTTAAATTCCATTTTCCCATACATGTAATGTAATTCTGCAGCTGTTTGTTCAATCATTTCAAATTATATAGAAAAAAATATATCTTGTTCCACACTCCTTAAGAATCCTGCATTTTCCATGGTTGAAGAGAAAAATAGCCTTCTAATGGTAAAGGAATTGCAATAGTTATGAAATCAAATCCTGCTGTGCTTTCCACAGTTATTTGGGTTTTATTTTCTTAAAAGAGACAAAGTAAAATAATTTCTTGAAATAACACTGACATAATAGCTATACTTAAAAATTAAGCTTTACACATAGGAATATTGAAATTCCTACTATTTTGATAGTTAAACATTCTGTCAATTTAGATGTTTTTCTTTATTCTTTTTCAATTAAAAAAGAGTATTCTCCTTTTTCTTTTTTTATAGAAAACTTTAATGTACAAATGAATGCAAATCTTTTTGTCTCACTTAACACCAATGTAAACTAGGAGTAATTGCAACAATATCAAGTAAAACAGCTGTTGGGGAAAGCTAAAGCATAAAGTGATTGAGCACTTCATAAAACTATATTTGCCATGATAGATAGTACATTGCATGACATTAGGTCAAAAGAAAACCTAGAAAAAAATTTACAAAAGTTAATCAAATAACACCTGGTATACTCATAATTGGCTTTACAGAAATATTTGAATACATGAGGCTGTCTTCTTTCTATGCCAAATCCTTTGTAATGAAAAAAAAAGTACTCCTTCTCATCTTACCCTTTTGAAAATCTGGAGTGAAATGCAAGAATAGTGACATAGGGAAATTGTATCTCAGGTTCTGATAAATTAGCCTTTTTCTAACCAATAGACCACATTCTTCTAGAAGACTAAGTCTTCAGTGATGCACCATCTTCATCCTTTAAGGAGAAAAATACAATATACAGTAGGAAGCCCCAAGCCAAAGAAATTATCCCATAAATAAATAAGTAAATTTGTTAACTGATTGTGTCTTTAGCATTAAATGGCAGTTGAGAGAGAAGTCATGAAAACAAGAAAGACAACTAATGTTTTCTATTTTAAAGATTTTCAGAGATCTTCTGGAGCAACACTTAAACACATTACGGACTAAAATGAGCTACCAAAGTTAAAATGTCCTGTCCTTCAGGGGTGCTCACACTTGTTTTTCCTATTGGCCTGAGTAGGAATTTTGAGCCTATAGCACCTTTGAGCATCACATAAGTTTTATTTAAATGTTTACTTTTTAGGCACTGAAATCTGAAGAAAAAAAGGCTGTTTAGTGTAATCTTATGAAAACGTGTGACTTTCAGCACTTTGGATTCACATCTTAGAAGCATGTCTGTACTTAGAAAAGTAATGTGGACTCTCCCCAAATCAATCTGAAGTTCAAGTTCCATAATAAAAATAGAACTTACTAGAAGTGGATTTGCAGAAAAAGAAGTGCAAAGTAATGCCAGAATATCACTAGTGCATAAGTAAGCGTTCCTTGTACATGAGTCAATCATTTATAGAAAGAGAATATAAATAAATGATGTTTGAGACTTTTTTCAAATACTTAGATTTCTTTATATGATACATTTTAGAACATTTCACAGCATCTAAAACATATAAAAATAAATATCCACAATATTTACAAGGTATGATACAATCCAATCTTTAAAAAGAATTGTAAAGACATGTTCTTTAGCTCATACTGAGGTAAGTAGGTTTCTGTAAGACTGAGAAGAAAGAGGATAGGCAGTTATTTTGAAGGAACCCTTTGTCCAGTTGTAGTCTGTACCACAGCTAAAAGCACGTGACACTCTGGCGGTTGTAGTGTATTGAGCCAAACTCATCCTTGCTGTAACTCCATCGAAGTAAGTTTAGTTATGCTAGGGACGAATTCAACCCACTCTGCATTCTCTGTTTTGACAGTGTCTTCTGCAGAAACTCTCATGGCTTCACCTATATTTGAAGTCATGTTCATCCCTGGTATATGGAGATGCAGTTCCGCTGATTTCAATGGGCTGAGCACAGCTGGGATATCTGTAGATAAAATAAAGGTTTTATTTATTATTTAATTATAATTATTTATTATTTATTATATACACCTGTAATTATTTATTATATACACCTGTTTGTATCAGGTGGCTGACTAACTCACTCTCTGATTATTTCTCTGGATACTATGCAGGTGATAATTTATTAACAAAATGGTCTTTCAGAAAATGTTTCAAATTGCATTTGAAAATTTTAAGTGAAAGCTTCTTGACTGAAGACTAAGGGCATTTCTGATGCATAAATCTTGATGTTTTTACTTTACAACATTTTCATATGTTCTACTACTTATTAATATGCACTATTTGGTAAATTGCCCCGTGGTTCCTTATCCAGATGCCTGTCTGACCAGCAGAGCGCCACAGCTTCCAGTTTACAAGTCAGTCACAGAATCATCGATAGTTTGGGTTGGAAGAGACATTTAAAGACTATCTAGCCCAACTCCCCTGCCATGAGCAGAGGACAGAGAGAAGAGAATGATGATAAATGAAAAACAAAGGGTAAAATATAATTTACAGCCACATTGTCATATGGGTTTCATATTTGTAACTTGTGCCGTACATGAAGGTACGGCAATACTACTGAATTCAGGCAAAAAACCTCATTCCTTCTACGGTAAGTGAAAAGCGGCTCCCCAGCTGTTCCTGAACACATGCAATAGCCTACCTAACAGGAAAAAGAACAGAAAATGTTGGAAAATAAATTAATATGAATTTCTTATTTGATCAGCCTAACTCACACCCGAATGCATGCTAAGCAGATGATTTGAAATAGTAAGGAACATTCAGGTAGTTTAATCTGTACAACCAGTTTTGTAAAATATTTGTTATAAAATATACCACAACTTCAGATAATTATATCAGAATAGAATACAGCTGTTTATAAACGCAGTCCAATGATAGAGAAAATTATTTTCCTACTTTCAGGTACTTGTTCTTTATTTAACTAGGAGTCTAAAAGAAGTAGGGATCCAAAGAAAATATTTGTATAAAATATGATTGCTTTACTCCCTCCCTATCTGCAACGCAACTTTTGAAATAAATGTAATGAAATTTTCTTTCATTAATATATAATCAAAGTTATGGCATATTCTATAAAATATTTATTTTCATTTTCTTTTCTTACAATCAGTTCTTAGTTTTAAACGCCCTTCTCTCTTTGTGCTTAGATCCCAATATTGATGTATGCACAATTAGAATTTACTTCTATGGGATCAAAAGGCATAAGGACCAGTATACTAACAGTGGGTAATAGATGCAGTACCATTTGATGGAATTGTGTTTATGTTGGTCAATACAACGTGTTCTGAAAGTTTTGAAACATTATCAAAATTGCTGATCTGGGTGGTCAAGGATTTCCGACTCTCTGTACTGGCACGACCTCTGGTGAACCGTTCGTCATGGTGGCTGCGAATGCCAAAGATGCAACAGGAAAATGCTGCTTTAAATTCTTCTCTAAATTTCCCTGTCAACCACAAAAATGACTCATGAAAAAAACTGTACTTATAAACCGCATTTCATCAAACTTTATAGATTCAGATACAAAGGAGTTATCTAAAGCAAAATTAATGCAAACCACCCAGATGCTTTTCTAATGCAGAAGTAGAAAATCACAGTTTAGTCATCTTGGAGAAAGACAGAAAAAAGATAACCCTTCTAAGAAGATCTGCGAGGTGCGATGTGAAGACTGAATTATTCTTGGCTAGACAGAATGGACAGACTAGAATGATTAATGAAATCATGTCATAGATAGTCTGCTGATTAATTACATATGTAACAAAAAAAAAATTGAGCAAATATAGGCTTAAATGATTGAATCTTTACTTGACATGTGAAATGAGAGAGCGTGGCTAATTTGTGTTTCATCATTAATAGGTTTTCAAAGACGATTCACAAGGTTTGAGAGTCCCATGCTTTTGGGGCTCAGAGGAAATTGCACAGATCATTCTCATACTACACACCACAAAAAAACTACAGTGGGCCAACATGTAGTGAGGATCAATAGGTTTTGCCTCCCTGTACTTAGCTGCAATACTACCAGTTCAGGTCCTGATTCTGCTCTCCAAGCCAAATGACACAAATACAAACTAAGACAAAGCTATACTAGTGAGTAAACAGCATCCTGGCTGGTTCTTTGAAGTTGAACCTACGTGGCACAGTCTGGTCATGCAAGTACTGTGAAAGATTCACAGCCTCCAGATCCCAATACCTGCATATAACATGCCAGCTGGGGACAGCCCCTGGACTGTGCTACCTGCCAGACAGCATCCAGGGACTGTTTAGAGGAATGGTAATTGTTTCAGATCAAAGTCATGCCAGGAACTTCTCTACCACATTAATGTCATGGACAGCCACACTCTAGCACTTGGACTCAGGTCCTGGCACTGTCTAGGTTACTTATAGGTAGATAGCCTGAAGGTAATGGGATACTTCAGGCAACTTCTTCTAGGAAGAGGATCTAGCTCCCCTGGAGGAGCTGATCTGATGTTACACAATCATTAATCTTTTCTATGGCTCATTAAATTCAAATTATACATTAAACTTGAATTCTAGGTAGCTGTAACTTACCACTGAGGAAGTTATAAATAATAGGATTGGCTGCACTGTTTGCATATACAAGCCAGTGTGAGAACATGAACCAGGCGTATACAGTTTCTCTGTCATCAGCATGATTAAACATCCCCAAAACCCTACAGAACAAGAAAAGCAAACCAGAAAGATGGCAAAATTAGAATTCATTTAAACAGCTTTTACAACCTCTAGCCTAATTTGATCTCTGATGACTTATTTGCAGTACCACAGAAGGGCTGATTCAGCAGTGCTCTCTTACTTGAGAGAATGAAATCCTCTCCCCAAACCTCAGCCTCCTGTCTTGGTGGTTTAGCACAACAGAGATTTTACTTTACTATGGTGAAGATGCACGACTCTTCTGCCAAGTAACCGAAGTCATCTGGTGTCAGATAAACCAAGAAAAGACAAGAAAAGTTGCTTTTGATGTACTCATGTCACTGAGGTTCCTGGCTCTAGGCCCACTCTCCAACACACTCTCTAGGTCCCTCTCCAAATCTCTCTGGAATTGAAAAGGTGTTGAACTGGCCTCAAACCTGAGGCTACCTCAGCATCTTCTGTCCTCCAGGGAAATCTGCATTTCCCAGACTCTTTACACATTACTTCTGCCATTTATTGTAAATCTAACTGTGGGCCTACTCTGCTATTGTTGTTGAGGAAGCCTACATATTTCCTCTGTTTCAGGTTAAAGGTGCCCTGAACTATCTTCTGGAAATAGTTTTCTCTCTACATTTTCTGTGAAGGGACTTGAGAATGAAAAGTATTTAAATTAGGCCTCAGGAAAGGGCCAGAATTGAGTGGGACATATTTAAACCTTGAAACCATCCCTTAAAAACTAAAATGTTCCAATAACATTCCAATTTAAAGAGCACCAAACACATGCTCATTATTTTTTAGGATATTCAGATCTTCTGCTATATGCCATTATTTATTGATATTCCAGAGGGCTCATGAGGTGTAACTTTACCAAAGCCTCAGTCTGTCAGGCACTGTACAAAACCCAAGAGTGTACACAATTGTGTACCAAATGAACAGAGAGAAAAGGATAAAAAAAGAGAATACAGCTTCATAGGACCAACTGAAGGGTTAGCCTGAGGTCTCAAAACTGTACATGAGTAGCTTAGATTTGAACTCAGCATTTCACAGTCCTTGAAGCCAAGCCACAATACTACACTCTGCTGCTAACCTTCAGCTGCTGCTTTAGGTGACTGCACTTCCATGGGGGCATTTACAGCAAACAAGCTGTAATCCCATGTAAATGACGAGGTTTAATGAAGAGATAGGCTAGATCATTTTCATGAGGAAGCTCTTGCTAATAAGAGTTCCACAATCTGGCCTCTAGTTTAAGTACTATGAATAGATTATAAATAATATTTTCTTGCAATTGTATGCTTATTTTCCACTTTTTATCATGCAATAAGTAAGCTTATCCTTCAAAAGTATCTTCCAGAATAAAAGGAATCTTGTAACAGAGGATTGTTTTTAGACAGAAAGCTTTACCAAGTGTTTATATTTGGGGATAAACTTTACCTTTTCAAGACATTGAGGATGCTAATTGGTAGATAGCAAAGTGCAAAAACCAGAAGGACAACCATTAGCATACGTGCTGTTTTCCTTCTTGCACGAATCTGTTTTATTTCAGCTGCCACAGCACTAATCTTTGACTTTGTTGATTGTCCCAGCCCTCGGGGCTGTGCTGAGGGCTGCTGAGGCTTCCATTTCTTCTGAACAACAGAAGAAGTTCCTGGGATCTAAGGAAGACAAAATAAGGGGCATTTTGAAAAACATTTTTAAAAACTGATTTTGTCTGTAGATATAACAAGAAAAATAGACACGTTGACACACACAGTGTAAGCTCACAGGGATAATAAGGATTTTTAAATTAAATTAATTGATGTAGCTGCAAGAAACAAACAGAATTTCAGACATAGTAGAGGGACTGCATAAAAAATTGTTTTATATGCAGATATGAACTGATGTCCTCAAATTTTCTTTACTTCCCACACACCTTGCCTTGCTTGTGTCTTCAGACTATCAAAATTGCCAACCCTATTGCTGCAATTACATTGCTATAAAGTTCTACATTAAATGTTCTTTGTATAGCAGAGAAGTTTTTCCCATTAATATGCCGCTAATATAAGATACTAAACAGTTTTTCAGTACTGGAAAACAAGGATTTAAAGCCTGCTTAGCTTTAAGTGCCATTCAACTTCCATACATGCAACCTAGATGACAGTGAAGTTGCTAAAGACATCACATCTGAAGTGTGGATCTCTCTTCAAAGTTCTTCAAAACTGAGGGAAATCATGGAAAAGTGCCAATACACAGGAAGAGTTAGATTAGTCAAGGACATGTTGCAATGACTATATGTACCACCATGCTATTAAAAAAAAAATTGGTTTTTGTTTTCTGTGCCCTCACAAAAGACAAGCCAAGTAAAACAATTTTTCTTCAGTTCTTCTAAATTACTTCCTGCCTGCAGCAAAATGTGAAAGACTGCAGATGTCAAGGACTTTCTCAGAGAATTCTATTACAATTACATTTATAATGTTTTCAGTGTCATACAGTTAGTTTGGGTTTTGGCTAGAAATTTTTTATTTGGCTAGAAGTTTTATTTATGTGTAGTACAATTGTGTGTGGGATGACTAATCTCATGTGAAGTATTTCATGTTCAAAAGTATCTGGAAAGCTCACAATGTCTATTGTAACATTTTTTGGAAAAAAATAGGGCTTATCCACACAAACTGACCAGAAAAGGATGAAATTTTTGATATTTATTTCAGAAAAATAAAAGTAAGCTAAAAACCATGCACATTCAGAATTGTTCTAGAAAAGCTACTATGTTGGGGTTGTGGTGGGATTTTGTGGGGTTGGGGTTCTTTTTGTTGTTTGTTTTTTGAGTTTGGTGTATTTATTAATCTGTTGGGGAGTGGGGGGTTGTTGTGAATATCTTCCTTGCACAGACAAGCCCTTAGTTCAGGATTTATGTGAAACATCAAACCTGATTTACAACTATTGGAACATTTTGGCAAAGTTGCCTTGTAATGAGCAGGAAATCAATGAAGCAAAACTGGGGACAAGTTATAACATTTAGTTTTTACTAATGTATCTATGGACTTAAAACCACTCAGCCTCTTGCACCTCTACTGGTGGTTCCCACACATTCAGCTGAAATCAGCAGTTATCAGCTTCATAATTGCAGCTCTGCCCTACTGCAAAGGATTTACCCTGCTTAGCTGTGGGGTGTAGCAGAGAAGTGATAGAATGAGAGGAAATGGTCTCAAGTTGTGCCAGGGGAGGGTTAGGTTGGATATAAGGAAAAATTTCTTCACAGAAAGGGTTGTCAAGCCTTGGAACAGGGTGCCCAGGCAGCCTGTTGAGTCACCAGTCCTGGAGGTACTTAAAAGATAAGTAGATGTGACACTTAGGGACATGGTTTAGTGGTGGACTTGGCAGTGTTGGGTCTATGGTTGGATTCAATGGTCTTAAGGGTCTTTTTCAAGATAAATGTTTCTATGATTCTATGATTATGTATGTACAAGTACACACAAGTGTACACATGGGAGCATAATGCATGTATTTGTTTGTTGGTAATGAACCAGTCATAGAGATAATTTTGAAGCATTTGTGTAATTCCAATGTTTTACGAAAAGCCTATTGGCTGTGAATAAATAAGTACTACAATTTAGAGTTACTTTCTCATGCGCCTTTTCTCTATCCCCTCAGATAGTTATCAAGGGGTTTATAACCAAAGGAAATCTCTCAAATGTAGTATCAGCTTGAAAAGATTAGAAGGGAATATTCCAACTACCAAAATGAAAATGGATAGAGTTCCTAATTATTAGTACAAGTGGGCTTTAGTGTCAATGCATTTGGACGTCATTAAATTGAAGCATACTTGGAACTCGATAATACAAATTATGTATCAGCATTATCATCCTAAGTCCATTCAGTTCTATTTGTTCAGAAGTTGTTTTTAATCTACTTAAAATCCACACAAGAACATAGACTTCTAAATCACTACTTCCTTGCTAATAATTAAAATAAATTACCAAAATTTCTAGTATTTTTTGCGTGATTGTTCTTGCCTTTATAAAGGCGAATCATTAATTCAAAGACCTGCTTGAATTACACAATCAGAAATTTTAAGAGCTCTTACACAAAGTATGGTAACAATAATTTGTAAACCAATCTTCTAATTTTCATCTGAAAATTTGCATGCACAACACATTGCAGTCTAAAAAAGAACCTTTAGAAAAAATGTAGGGCATGGAAAGTATCTACTGTTTGATGTGTTTTTTCTATTTTATAAATCTTAAAATTTCATTGTACCTTGAAATAGGATTACTACATTTAACTGAAGTTCTGGTAAACAGCATGATTTTTAAATTGAAACTGTTACCAAAGAATACACTTAAAGCACTGCATTCATTTGTGCTACATGACTGATTACAGCACACCTGCTGCACTTAGAAAAGTGCCTGATGCCTGCAGCCAAGTCACAGTTGATAATAGATGTGCAGCGGTTTTAATTTCACTTAGTGCAGCCTCTTATACATAGTGCTATCATCTATGCGAGGCAGAGAGACATCTGTAATTTGGCACCACTGATAGCACTAAGCCTGTTGTAGAATTTCTCTTTTTGCCACTGAAAAATAAAGGATCATCCTAACCTTGTCAGCATGCAAGATAAACAGGGAGAAGAAACATTGTGAAGAACAAATAGACCAGCTAAAACAGCTGGGGAGTGGAAGTGGGGGGGACCCAAAAAAGGTTGGTTATCAGTTGTCCAATTTCTGCTTTGCATCTAAGCCAACATTTTCAAGCTATGTGTAGGTTAAGAACAACTGCTTTGCATTAACTTGGTTAATTAAGAGCTTGAGAGGATAGGCAGATTGTAAAGAAGGTATAGAAGAGAAGGTTAAGAGGGATTACGGTAATAAAGTCACTGGGTGATACAGGACAGATTCAGCAAGGCGAGCATATTAGAGCTATGTTAGATGGAATTTAATTACAAAACTAAGCAAGAAATCCTTTGTTCTGGGGAAGAGTCCCCTCAAACTGTAAAGGTTAAGTTTTATCTCCAAGCTATCTTGTTATTTAATCTTATCAATCTAAGAAATTAAAAGCAAAAATAATAATTTAAAGCTGACGAGCACAAAAACAGCAATTCTGGTTTAACGGGATTAGAAGTGACAATAATTGTTGTTATGACTTACGGATGATAACAAAAAGCCTTAAAGTAGATTTGGTATTTCCTGTATATGAGTTACTTGCAAGAGATATATTCTGTCAGTATAAGATTTGATTTTTAATTTTATCATATGTATATTTAGAAATCTAAAATCTCTTTTTGATGCCTCTGATGAATCAATTTGAACTGCATTAAAAATGTTCCTGATGGGGCAGGTATTATCCCCTGCCCAGGACAGCCTTAAATTTGGATGGTATCAGACATCCTGGTGAGAGAGAAATGATTCATGCCCATATGTTAATGGAAATATGAACCATTGTTAGAGTGACTGGAGAGGGAATATCTTGCACCATTTCTTCAACAGGAGGAGTTTATTGTCCTGTACAGAATGACAGGGCAGCTAGACTACAGCTATAGGTAAATCCTGGACAAAGCACAAGACAGCAGAGAGCACCACAGACTGGTGCATGACAGCTTACAGTTCACACCCATGAAATAATTGTTAAAGATTCCTGAAAAATAATACATCTTTTTTGCCACTTAAATCCAAAGGTTCTTTGTCTGTTTGCCTTCTTGGGGGGTGGTTTTGTTTGTTTGTTTGTTTGTTTTGTATTCCTGTTTTCTTTCCTGTATTTTTTATTTGAAGCTTGAAAAAAACAGATGTTCACATTAGAAGTCGTGTCAATAATTTGTCATCAATTCACATCAAATATTACTGATAACAGCCAACTTCGCATCAGGCAATTCCAGTCTCCCAGTTCTGATAGTTGGACCTTCTAGTTTAAATTTTGTTCAGATTGGACCTGCCATCAACCTGAGTAAGAAAAATAAAAATAAAACTAACAAAATGAGGTGGTCAATCTTAAATTTTGACAGTTACAGGAGATTTTAGCAGTATAAATAAGTTCACCAAAGGTATTTTGGTAAGCATTTCAGATACAGTGGGGGAGATCTTTCTTCTACCGATATTCAACTTTTCTGTTGCCTTTTGCTTGCTTTCTCTCTAAGGGAAAGCCCTTCACGGACACAAGCAAGGGGTTTACATTCTGACTGCCTTCACTTTCAATACATCTCAATGCCTATCCAAGGTGGCTGTATACCAGTATGGATGTAAAAATCAAAGTCCTAAGTGACAACATGGGGTTTATAAAGAAAGAGGTTGTACATGAGAATCTGCACAAAGTTGCAAGAGCAGGTAAATAGAGCCAGTGCTAAGTGACTTACCTGGCGACACCACAGCTTTCGGAATATCTGCAAATAGGCCAACACCATAAGACACAGTGGTGCCATGTATGTCACCAGAAAAAAGCATGTGTGATACATTTTGGGGTAAACCTCAGCTGGAAAGAGATTCAAATAAGAAAGGTGCATTTAAATATACATACATTTCAAATTAAATATACATACATTTCAAAATCACCTTAAGAAAAATTATTCATATAGATATGCATGTATTTTTCAACCTAACAGGATATAATGGAAGATGTACCCAATAATATTATGGTCAAGATTGCTTTTTTAATAATTTCTAGATACACTCTATTAGAAACATGCTTTTTATCTCAAGGATTTGCTATATCACATTATTGATTTCTTATCATATTATTACTTTACATATGAAGCCTTAAGAAGTTTTACTTTTTGTTAAAACAGTGATGGATTAATTTTTTAATCTAAAAATGAAATGTTATCTAAAAATGAAAAATTTTGTTGTCTAAAAAGAGGTAAGTAATCATCCAACCTACCTCCCCCTTGACATATTTAACAGGTTGTGTAACTGTCTTTAGTTTTAATTCTCCAAAGGCTACTATGTATCCCTGAGTAAACTGCACAGTTTCTCATCTACAAAGACTGCAAATGCAAATTACAGCAGACAGAACACTGATGGGAGGAGAGACATGTATTTCATGAATCACTCTTTGGTGGCAGAATATACGTGATTAAGACTCAGTAATTAATTATTATGATTACATTTAAAAAATAGAATCAATACATTCAAGTGCCTTAAACCTAGGAAATCTCCAGGATGGTTTTTGACTCAGCTTTAACAATAATGGGTTTGGTACTGTTGTGTTCTAGTTTCCCACGTATCTCATTTCAAAAGACAACTTATGAATGTCATTTGCTTAGCGACAAACATCTCAAAAATGCTGTGAGTGTATTGAGTTTTAAGAATGTTGGACCTTAGCTCCATCATTAGTTTATATCAGAATGTGCAGTGCCTGAAAACTTGTCTTCTCTTTTGTAACATTAAATGTAGTTTGCTATTATCAATTGTTGGTATTAATTACAACTTAACATCTACAGATGGCCTGAGAAAAGGAATGAACACTATGGAGAGTAACAATGAATAGAAGAAGAGAAACTGCACCCCATGAGCATTTAAATTGCAAGGTAATCCTAAGCATTGCATCTTGGCTAGAGTAAAGAAGGAAAGTTTATGTTAATTTCCAGAATTTCCAAATGTTTCAGGATTATAAGATCTGCAAGTGAAATCCTTTGTTGATTGTTCTAATTAAAAAAAAAAAAGAACATACAGAAGAAAAGAAAAAAAATAGTTTCATGACATCAAAACTTTGGTGCACCAAAATTATTTTCTGCCTGCTAAAGTGACTGAGACTGTGGACCCTATCAAAGAAGAGCATGCCAGGAGAATCTCTGAGAGTTTGAGCAGACAAGGATATACAAAGACTTTCCCCATAATTCTCACAGCAGGGAGGAGAACACCATCATGTTAATTCCAGGCTCACTCTCAAATGCAGACTTGAGTAATCTCACACTTGTCATAGGAGCTGAAAGTGCCAGCTGGTTCACCAGTCAGAAAAACTTCAGGATCAGGGAGATGGAAACTTGTTACAGCAAAATCCAGCCAATGCTCATTCCCGGCAAAGGTAATAGAGGTGCTTCCACTGACATTTGATAGTTTTGATGGATCAGGGTTAAAAAATTCAGATGAGTAGTATTTGACTTCTTCCTTGCTCTAAGATCCTGTAGCAAACCAGCTTACCAACTCCTAATTAGCAGCTGCAGCTACTAACCCTTGTCAGTGTTCCTGGGCAGCCAGACCATTTGGGGCAGGTATTTTATAATTGGAGTTAACCTGAGATTATATGTTGATTGATGATCTCAAAATTGTTTCTGCATTCCAGAAAATGCAGCCTCACAGCAGTCCTGTTAGCCAGGGAAATACCAACATGCATGCTTCACAGGTGGAGAGATTAAGGAGAAACTGGAGTAACGTGACTTACTGGGATCACAGGAGGTCAGAATTGAAAGTACATTCTTTCTGCTCAGGAGGAGGTGCCACCTGCCTCATCAATGCTCTGCCGGCAGCCAGACCCCTTTCAGGTAGGATGGTACATATTTAAAAGGCCATCTGGAGTTTATGACTTCCAATTTAGCATTCCAAGTAAAGTGAAACATTAAATGAGCCTAGCTATCTACAAAGAACTGAGGACCAGGTTGGAGGAAGATCCTAACACTTGCCTTTGAAGTTTAGCCACCTGGAAAGTGCCAGCTGCTAAACATCAAAGGAAACCTGTCCCTCCTCCACCCAGGGCAAAGCCCTTTGCAGAACTTTTCCCTAAGAAGCATGACTCTGTTTAGCTTCTCAAGCCAAAGAAAAGCTTTAAAGCTGTTTGACAATCACAGCAGCGAGAAGGAGAAGGGCTGGCTAAGGATACCATTCATTTATCAAGTAAGTGAGTTCCAGGCTCCTTGAATGTGAACATCAATCAGTCTGTGGTCCTGCCTGACTGGGACAGCTGAAACTCTCACTGCCAAGCAGAAGAGGAGAAAAGTGTCCTTGCCTTCTATGGTCACAAAACAGACTTCAGGACAGGGGAAGATTGTTCTTAGCTGGAGTAACTACCTCTTTAAGAATAAAACAATGACTCTCATGTCTCTGGCTGCTATTCTATTGAAAAGAGAGAATAAAACATAAAGCAAACAGGTGATCATAGGGGTTGGACTGGGTTCAGATCAGCATTCCTACTCAGCTTCATTCATGCACTATAATTACCCCACTCAATGAAGGATCAGTATGTTAAAACAAGCTTTATTTCGTCTACTGCAGGGGTTATTAAACACATTTTAAAATTTTCTAAAGCTCTGTTCCCCACACTGTCTTCCAGTCCCAGCCTGGCACTGGTAGATTGAAACTACAGCTTCTGGATTTTTGCCAAAATTTTTACTGTATTTGTGTAAATACATATACACACACATGCATACATATACATATGTAATCAAACTGAAACAAACAGACCCAAAAATTTTTGATATGACTAGCAAATGAAATAGTCCCTGAAGCCACAGGTGCTTAACGAAATTGAGAATCATGACAGCTTTCTTAAGAATAGGCAAAAACAAGACTATCGAGTTTGTTGAGCATCTGTAGAGTTCCCAGGTTCCCTAGTCTCAGGAAGGTACCTGTGAGGTTTTGGAGAAGCAATGCAACTAAAAGTGAGTATTTTTAAAATAAAGCTCAATATTTAGGGATGTTAGGAAGTGGGTGCCCACAGCAGAGAAAAATCAACCACACAATGCAAACTCAAAACTAAGTTTCTATGTCAGAGTACTTACAGTTAGCTAATACTAAAATTACATCTTGAAACCTAATATATTGTGCTTGAGTTATCAACTTAGAACCAAGCATAATTTTAGTATTAGAAATATTCTGACTTCTTTCTGCATTAAAATATCTCACGAGTTTTCCCTTAAATTCTGAATTTGTTTTCCAGAATTAAGACAATATGTTTCTGTACTATTGTATGAGTAGTCTAAGAGGAAATGGAACACAAAGTCTTCCCTTTGTTTCCATTCTACCATGTAGTTTTGGGAAAGGATCATCTCCATATTCTTTTTATCATTTGCAAAGGGCTTGGCTAATGCACTTTGGCTAACACTCTCTTCTTGAACAGCTCTAAGACAATGTACTTAGCTGACTTGGACACATGGTGAACTCATTTTAATATACTTTATTTTGGCACTTTATCATCAAATTCAGCACACAGCAATTACAGACTATTACAGAACTGTGGCCAACTCTGGCTCCTTAAGTGAGCCTGCATAGGTCACATGTTGGATTCTTCTGCATTCCCAAATAAAATACTGTTATTAGACAGTACTCAAGATGAAAAACCCTCAGTCTAGAATTGGCAATGAGTTTTACATTCAGGAATGCCAGAAGCAATTATAAAGAAATTGAGCCTTGTTTTAGGCTGAACTATTGCTCCATTTGCAGTCACTGGCAGCTCTCCAAGAGCATGCTCAAATCTTATTAGTCAGGGTGGTGACTATTTGTTCACCATTAAGGAGCCCAAGTGTCACAGTGCTGATCAGACCTTCCCTTCAGACACTCATCAGACTTTTATGGTCTTCAGCAGCTGGTCCTAAGTCTGTGTAGGGTACAGTGTTGTCTCCTGCTTTGGCATCTCTGACATCTTCCTGGACATGGCTTCCAGTTAGTCCTCCATAGCACCTCATGTTTCAGTGGCCCTGGGGTCCTAGAATTACAACAGACTTCCAAAACACTTTGGAAAGTCTCATTAAGCATCCTCTTTTTGCAGTCCCAATCTTGAACATTCACAGTTTAACATCCTTGGAACATGTAGTGTACATGATACTCTGCAAAGATTTTATCAGTTGTACTCTAATTTTAGACAGCATTAATTATATGCAGCTCTAAACAAAGCACGAAACATTCAAATGTAATCCCTTTCTCTAAATTGACTCTCCTATAGGACTTTCTCAGGGTCTCTTGAGTGTGTGCAACATCTACATCTCCACTTTCTCTTTGCAAATATAAGTTATTTGTAGCAGCATGAATTTCTTTCTCCTTCGACATCCTCCTAGTTAGCTCTTTCTTTGACCCTCTATATTTGCATCGTCAAAAAAGGAAAAAAAAATTCAACAAAAATGCAACTATTTTCTTTAAAAATATTAGCTCTTTATTTCTTCTTCTGGCTTCAAGGCTTATCAGTGTTTCCAAAATGCCTTGTGACCATGTTCCTTTGTTCTTATTTTTGGGAGCCTTCGTGATTTCAAACTCTATTTTTCAGTAGAAAAACTGGATATTCTATGCTTTAGCCTAACTCAGAGTCCTTAGACACTTTCAACAGAATGGAAACTATTTTTAACGACACTGCTCTGTGTAGTCTGAAAGGGGTGTGTGTGTATATATACATATATATATATAAATAAAATACTCATTGATAAAATATGGTTAATTCTACTTTTACTAAGCAATTCCATGATTTCGAGAAATCTGCTTGCAACTTAATGCATATAAAGATTCTTCCTTCAAGCTACTGTGATAAGCTATTATCAGAACATGGAGACTTTTTAAAGGATATCTGAAATGCACCAGCAGAATAACTAGCAATGATGGTGCATTGCCATTAGAAGAATTACTCATTAAAAAGGCAGCAAGATAAAAATAGGATTGTTATCTTTCAGTGGAGTGAAAAGCTTCCCATTTCAGAAAATTTTTTAATGTAAAATTTTTTTTCATGCTCAATATAAATAATAATTTAAAAAAATTTGAGTGTTTGCACTTTGTTTCTGAAGCCACACACACAAAAAATTTAATCTGTACAGGGATACTTGACTTTGTTATAGCCCTCTCTATCTCTCCAAACATCCAAGTGAAGGCTCACATCATAACCTGGAGACCAGTAGACTGAAGTTTGGACAAATACACTCCCTAGGAGTAGAGCCTTGCAAGCACATGTGAGTTTGGTTTGGTTGTTTTTTGTTGGTTTTTTTTTGTACAGCGGGTGCTTTACCTCAGGCATATCTGTGGGCAGCAACTACTTCAGCACAAGTGAACAAGAGGCACTCTTTAAAATAGTTCTAAGCCTACTACAGAATCTGTAGTTCAAAAGAAACAATTTCCCATTGGGAATCAAAAAGTGGCCAATACAGATCTGGAAATTCTGAGATTACATTCCCTGATGAAATGCTCTCTTGATTTCCTAATTAATTAACCACATCATTTCCTAGGCTGAGATTAAAAGAATCTTTGCTGCAGAGTTAACCCTGAAATGATGTAGGCCTGAGTAATTGGTTCTGTGCCAAAATGAGTGGACAAAAACTATACTTGGAATGAATGCTGTGAAAGAAAATAGTCACATAACTACTGCAGTATCCTGCAGCAGACGGGGACACAAAATTGTTCACAGATGAAGAAAGAACACTAGAAGTAAAGGGCAGATTTGTCCTCTCCAATGAAACACCACGTACAATACTAACAGTTTAACACGGACTTCCTCTAACCTAAAAACTTAGAGCACACCTTTGTCAGCAATGAGTGCCAGCAAGCTAGTGGCCACCTCTGCCCCCCTGCCTTGTCCCAAAGAACTAACAGGGATGAAGGAGATAACGAAAGGGAATGTGATACCCAGTGTCTTCTCATTAATTCTCTGGTGGCTCTGTGAAAGCTCTCAGCAGGGAAGGAACTTCCAGAACAGCACATGGAAGAGTCCTCAGCAGTTCAGGCTGTTTAAGCTAATTTATCATGATAATTAAGTGCAGGTGATCCGGTTGTATTTTATCATAATTATTCACAGGACTGGAATCTTCTTCTACAGAGACAGCTCTGGGAGAATATCTGATTGTGTTTTAGTCGGACTCAAGGCTATTAAACAGGGACCTTTTAGTTATATGTTTTGGCAAACTTGGCTTTTTTTTCCTGTGTGTGAATAATGGCATTACTGATGGCCATTATATCCAGTGTCAGAGTCACAGCATGTAACTCATGCACTCTGTTAGTGTTGGAGGTCTGCCAAGGCCCACCAGAGTTGAGCCTTAACCATTCGGGTGGGTGGCTCACACCACTTGCTGTGAACGGAGACAAAATAGAAGTAGTTACTCCCTGGCAATCCTTACAGCTTCTTACGGCTGCATTCAGATACAGAACATGTTAGATTCAAAGTTAATCTGGAAGGGCAGGGTTACACTTCCTGTATAGACCCATTTGTAACTGATTCCATTCACAAAGTTATTTAAATTATTTTGTCCGCAGCAAATTTCAAATTTTAGATTAACTCACTACCCCATATTGATGACATCTCTGTAAATTCTGCAATGACATGTAATTTGCAACAAACTCCCAGGAGATATCTATAAAGACTAGCCAAATGCCATCAATTAGCAAAATATCAGGTAAACAGAAAATCTGTTCTAGCATAGTTACTTTCTAAGGCTAAATACTGAAGTCTTTGTAAACCTGCGTGTCCATCAGTCATTGAATTATATAAGCATAAGCATAAGCATTTAAGGGTGGGAACATTTCTACCCTCTGGGAAGCATTAACACGGGTCAAGACACAAGTCAGCCTCATTCATTTAAACTTGATTTAAAATGTACTTTAAGCCCCAACAAGACAAAAGAAATTCACAGAAATTTCACAGAATTTGAAAAATTGTAGTTCCGGGAAAGCTTATATAATCAAGAACGTTTTGTGTTATGTTTATACAACTCGACTTCATATTAACATCTCCTGATACTTTGTTTACTTTATAGCAGTACAAATTCAGCTTGAATGGTCAATGACAGACTCACCTCCCCAGCGCTCATCACACACTGTGAACAAGGTGGTTTTATTGGCTAATCCTGGGAACACACTGCTGCACTCCATAACGATAGCCTGAGGAATCATTATGATGCAGGACACAATCCAGATAATTATAATGCTGTTCCTTGCTCGCTTGGCTGTGCTTTTAAACATCAAAGGGTGACAAATTGCATACCATCGATCCAAAGCAATGCAGCTGAGGGTTAGGACAGACACAGAGACTGAAACTGTCTAAAGAAAAGGAAATATTATGTAAATGTAAATGTAAACGTAAATGTAAATGTAGGGCTTTTTTCCAGAGTTTTAAAAATTATTTATTGTAGTTTTTCCCAAGATTTTTAAAAATTATTTATATTTTCAACATAGTTAGTTCCTTATCTGCAATTGCTAAATAGACTCCCAGAAAAAAGACTCCTATTGAAATCACTTCTTACAGAATTACAGCAGATCCCCTCATCTGCTCTACTCTTAATAGAATCCACAAGACAGTTCACACATTAAGATGCTAACTCCTGAACAGGTGTAGCAAAATCAAATTTTGAAAATATAATCAACTGGGAATTTATAAAACTTCATCTGAAAAAAAGCTTTTAAAACATTAGACAGCGAATTTTACCCTTTATTCTTTATAGAAAAATTTACTTTTTGGTTTCTATGTTATATTAGCATACCAGAGCCATCATTTTGCTTTTTACTTTTCACAAGAACAATGAAACTCAAGATCTCATGAAAAAGCCCCTGACAACAATCAGCTTAAGGCAGACTAAGACATTTTACCTTTTATTCAATAAAGGAAATAACCTATCATTTCAGTTTTATTCTCTCAATCGGTATACTAAGTGATCACTCACTCTTCAGATTTTCTTTCACTAGAATGGAGGTTTTCAAAAAAAAAGTTGTGATTTTGATTGTATCAAGTGGAGCTCATAGCTGCTGGAGAACTGTTGCCCTTGACAGTGTGGCTCTTTGGCCATAGAGGTATCTTCTGAAAATACAAATACCATAGAGGTATCTTCTGAAAATACAAATTATGCTGGAGGCACAGAGCTGATGATCTGCATATACTCTGAGTACTGCTTAATTCTTCTGAATTTTAATGACTACAAAGTCAAGCACTTGTCATTCCAGTTTGCTCAATCAGTTCATCCAAACACCTATTCTTAGAAAAGGTAATTGTCAATCATTTTGATGCAAATTATTTCAAAACTAGGTAAGTCCACGGGTAAATGAGTAGAAGCAATTATTGCTTAAGGCAGACAATCTGATCAACTCCCAGTGAACCTGGATACTTTGACTATTTCTGAAGAACACAAAATCAGTAAACACAAAACCAGTCCAGACTGCCTTTAGAAGTAGGATTTTCTGTCCTGGACACTTGTATAGCTGTTTAGATCCACAGAGAGAGAATATTAGTGACTTTATTTCTATTTACAGACATTTTTATTGCTTTACATCCCTTCCGAATCATTAAAAAAGATCACAAAAAGTAAAGAACATCAGAAAAATGTCCCAAAAACTGTATTGCCAACAATCAGATGGATCAAAACCAGTCTTTATTAAGCATAATCATATTCCCAAGTGGAACAGTCTTTTAGGCCTCAGCATGTACTCTGAGATACCTACTCAGCATCAGGTATAGACTTTCATTGGATTAGTAGTATTTCTGGTTTTCATAACATGGGTAATGTGTACACAAACACAGAAAAATAATACCTGTAAGTAGGGAATCACTTTACAGAGGGTCTGCCCAAAGAACCACGTTTCCGTGATGTCCACAACTAAAGTCGCTGGAAGACAAGTAATTGTGACCAGAATGTCAGCCAGAGAAAGATTCACTATGAAATAGTTGGTAACTGTCCGCATGTGATGATTCTTCCACACTGCAAGGCAAACTGAATTTGGAAAGACAAGTTAGTGAGATGTAAATGACTTAGGAAAAGCTTTGAGAGGAAAACATTTGACTTTGCGGAATTAAGGAAATGTTTGTGTCCTCGGTTTAACACAGAATATTTGAATATGCAGTTCAGTGCAAGAACCATGTGTTTTCTTTTAGAGTGGAAACAAGAGAGTACATGTAGAGAGATCCTTGATACACAAAGAATAGCTTTCCACAGACTGCAGCATGGGAAATAATCCAATATATAAAGCATCTTATTTTTCTGCTAGTTAATCTTCACTAACTACTCGTACAACTTTATTTCTCTTTCAAGCCATTGTCTCTAGTCTACAGCAATACACCTCTATGTCTGTAAAAGTTTATCTGTTTTCCTATGATAGCGTGATGTTTAAATCAAATTGCTACAACACAGAATCTTGTAAACTGTACTAAGTCAAATATCATTTTATAAAATATTTTGCTGGATTTAATATATCTATTGCATCTGCAGGGAATCTGTAACAATTTGCTGGGTAACTGTGATTTGAAGTAAGTTAATAAAAGTAATTTTTGCTGTAATAAATGTGTAATATTTTTGATGATGATCAAAAGCAGCATGTAGCAGGCACTTTAAAAGATGTGCCTTTAAAGCTTGTTTTGTATATTGTATGTCGCTCTTTTTCAAATTAAAAGACTTTTAGAAATGAGGCAAATCAGTCCTTTAAAATCATTACACTAAATTCATAAGCTGCTAAATTAAAAATGCCATAATTAAATCTGAGAAAGTAACTTTTAAAATAATTTTGGAAGACAAACCCTGAATGACTGTAGCAACTGAAAGCTTTTGAATTATTCAGATTTTTAAGTTAATTCACCTGAAGATCTTTAAAAACTGATGCACAAAATTTTCCAGAAACACCATAATACTTCTTGTAAGACAAGAATACAATTCATTGTACATCAAAGGGTCTTCCCTGCAAACAATTATTCATCCATCATGCAAATCCAGATGAAGATTCAAAGTCTCCTAATCTTTCAGGACATAACATAATGCTTAATTTAGATATATTAAACAGATCAGAGACTGTCAAAAAACTGAGTTAAAAAGGTCCTCAAGAGGTTGCCCAAATCTAAAATGGAATCTGCCAGAGTTAAGCCACTCTCCTATAGTCATTAAACTAGCTAAAACAGCTGGAAAAAAAATCCACAGACTTAAAGGCACATAAGCTCTTGAGATCAGATCTCTCTTTAGATCCTAAGAAGGATGATGTGCCTGAAAGCTTCTCTCTATCTTCCAGCTGTATCAGTTGATCTAATAAAATATATTTCTTCATTCCACGAATCTTGTCTTGTCTTTAGAGCAACAGAACTACAGCAAGACTACAACTGTTGGCAAGTTTACATTTTAAAATCTGTTTTATTTGAAGACACCACACCTCTTAAATGATGATAATTTAATCTCTTAAATTATCTTCTCTACCAAAAAAAATTATTCTCATGTCTAATCAACTTTTATTTTGCTGCTATTTATATTTTTTTTTCCTGCACATAGGCAGGAATAAGGAAGAGTTTTTTCCTATATTTTTCCTTAAGGCTTCACATATGTAAGGATTTTTGTTACGTATTTCCTCAGAGCTTCAGAGGTCTTTATATTTTACTCTCAGTCATTTCTAGAAAATCTGCAACCATCTTTGTTGCTGCTCTCTGGACACTTTCAGACTGAATTGAACCTTTCTGGTGAGAGTGCAGTGACCAAAACTGGCAGAATACTCTTTCAAGATCTTACCAGAGCTGTGGCAGGAGCTGAGATTGCAGTATTTCTCCATGAGGGCTATGTTTAGACATTTAGACTAGGACACGGAGAAAAGGAGAGGCTAGGTGGCCTTCAGTTTCTCTAAGACCAGGTGATTTTATTAACTATCTTTTTAAGATATAGGCTTCCAAGGTTCATCTAAAACCTCTGTTGTGATGCAACGTATGTTCTTTGTATATTTTAATGTGTTGCAGAGATAGCTCTGGATTCTGTAGCTTATATAAATTTAATTTTTGCTATATATGTATCATGCTTTCATAAATGCAAATGAAAGCCTCTCTACAAAGATCGTCACTGTTCTTGCACTGGTTTTGAAGAGAATACAGTATACACTTCTTCTATTATTTTCTTCCTGAACACAGAATTTCTGCTTTTCCTAGTTGTGGCCTCAGATATCTAAAAGGCAAGGTTTTTAAATGAAAGGCTGAAAGGAAACATCATATTAATTGTTTTTTCTTCCCCTCTTGCTAGGTAAAGTACCTACCAAAGTAATTATTTCTATAGCATTGCATGATAATTACAATATAATTAATCAGAGCTTTATCACTGTCACTTGTGCGTGGGGTTACTGCAGTTGTAGTCTGATAGTGCAGAGGCAGCACCTAACAAAAGTAATACATTGCTGCCCCTCTGGAATGTTGTTTGCAGTTGGAAAGGCAATGCTGGGGAAAAAAATTTGCAATAACCATCTCACTTTTGAGAACTTCAATACTTAACTCTAAAAATGTGGAGATCTTGACTTATGGCTGGTTCTTTGTCTTAAGTGCAAATCATATTGAAAGTATGGTCCTGTCTTAGGCAAAAGTTGATATTAAGTGGCAATGTTTTTCTGTACTTCTTATTCCTTTTATCAACAGGCAAAAGTTAAACAAAATGTTGTTTAAATGTTCAGGGTCTGGCTACTTTTTTCTCATATTATGGTTTCAACAGTCC
Source organism: Gymnorhina tibicen (assembly GCA_013399875.1). Classification (NCBI taxonomy): domain Eukaryota; kingdom Metazoa; phylum Chordata; class Aves; order Passeriformes; family Artamidae; genus Gymnorhina; species Gymnorhina tibicen. The sequence goes on along the minus strand of VXAZ01010335.1, from coordinate 843,899 downwards.
TGTGTTCTACTCAATTCAGACAAGTTCATAATTTTCAGCCATGGATGTCAGTGCCTAAAATTGCAAGGTTTAAGCAGATATATTTGGTCTTTGACCAGGCCTATTCCCATTCCTGTGCTGGTCCATAAACATTATTTCTGGTAAAACAAATCCATTAAGTTGACAAATATGAGGTCAATCTCACTGGCAGCCAGCTGTATCAGAAATCAAATCATAGCATTCTGCATGTTGAGTTCAAAGCTATTGGTATCAGCAAATGAAACCTCATGATGCCCCAGAGATCTAAGGAATATTACCATTTTCATCTTTGACACAAAGAAAGTGAAGTGCAGAAGTTGTTAAAGGCTGTCCAGTAAATCAGACACAGAATAAGAAACTTGGACTCCTAATTCCCAGCTGTGTACTAAACCTTCCAGATCACACTGGCTTAACACAGATGGAATTTAGATGAACTTCAGTATTTGCTGTTTCTCAGAGTAATATAAAAGACTATGCCTCATGCTACTCAGGGTGTAGCAGTGTTCAGGAAAGCCAAAGTACAGAAAGTAGCCCTGAATTCCTTTGAGTTCTAATCCATGGGGGTAGGCACCTGGAAGGTGAAAAAGCCCGATAGTTTGCAAGCATAGAAATGCAAGATAATTTGTTACTTCATATTTCTCTGCTTATGCTTGTGTATTTCCCCTTTTGACCTCTTCTCTTCTTTGCAGCATAAAACATCTTCCATTCTTTTTATGGCACATAGTACAAGAGCACCTTGATCAGCTTTAAGTTTACATAAATGTTTACATACTACCATAATAATTAAATATCCCAGAAACTCATTCCATGAATGTATCAAAAAAAAAAAAGAAAAGAGATTGTGAAAAAAAAGCCTCTGAAGAGGAAGTATTCTAAAACCAAGTCAGCTTTCTCTGCCCTCATTGCCCTCTGCTGTTTTCAGCATTGTTTTCTACCCGCCAAAAGCATTGGTAATGTTTTCTTTCAGTGCAAGACTAAAAAGCTGTGAAGATCTGCTAAGAGTTTTTTGAACAGGACAGAATGATAGAAAGACATAAATAGGTCCTAAATTACATAAAGTTAGTTCAATACATTCCTTCCAGACTCGCTGTCTTTCTGAGTTTACTACAGCCCAAGGTTATTCAGTAGTCTTGGACAATAGCTTCATTGATAGTGTTCTAGCAGCTCATCGAGAAAGATTCTCTAGCCTGTGCCCAAAACCTGCTATTTTATAGGAGTGAAAAATAGTTTGACTGTGCCACTGAATATTGTGCAGCTAGTTAAGTGTCAGAAGAAAAGAATTTCATAAACTCTCCACTTGCACTCCTTTAATTACACATTTTCATCTCAGGCAGTTTTACGGAGAGGCACTCAGCTCACATATGAACACTCACATAACATGCTAGGGAAAGAAAGCTCCACGGAGTGGAAATGCCATCTGCCTACCCAAAGAGAAATAGCAGAGAGCTGTGACTTCCCACTTATCTTGGAGAAGAGAAGAAAGGATAAGAAAGATAGTAAAGATTCTCAGTTGGCAGTGTATTTTACCAAAAAGTCATTCAAAATCATAAAATAAGAGATGAGGCCAGCAGCAGCCTTCTTAAAATAACTTGGGAGATACCACGGTGTTAACAGAATGCCTGTTTAGTTGGGGCACACAAGAGTGGCCCAAACTGAGCTCTTTAGACCTCCATTAAAAATCTGTGAAATAGTAAAAATAATTGAATAAAACCTCCATTTAACATTATACGCAAAGCTTTTATGCAACCTTTGATGTTCCTATCTATAAATGGGACTGACAAAGAAAGTGGGGAAAGTGGTGTTAACACAGACACTGAAGAAAAGAGAATTAGAATTAAAAAAAAAAAGAGAGAGAAATTTTAAAAAGCAATTCAGAAACATGCTTCTGCTCTGCATGATTTTCCCTACTGCTAGTGCTCTAATGGAAACTAATTACCTGCCCAGTGTATTGCATTATTTTCCATAGTTTTGCTTTTATTTTACAAAACCACTCAGAGTTAGAGTTATTCCTGCAAGGGAAAACACGCAGGCCAGTTTTCACAAGGAGCAGCTCTTTTTCTAATGGCTGTTAGACTGTCCCAGCTCCTTCATCTCACCGCGGGCACTTTCTTTTTCTTTCTCCAAACTCTAGCAGAGCTTTAAGCAAACCGCTTGCTGTTCCCACCTCTTCCACACAGTGTCAGTCAAGGCTCGGAAACCAGCTGGAGTCGCCAGGCTGAAAGTGGAAAAAATTGTGGAGGCTATCCATAACCGAGGACAGTTCTGTGATAACGAAGCTGGTTTCTGGACCTGTCCTCCAAACACTGACGATCTCCCATTCCCTAAAACAGTCTCGCAGGAAAGTCCCAGCAAGGATAAAAAAAAATAAAAGGTTAAAATCAAAGTTAAAATTTAAGACGGATTTCTGTTAGAAATCCATCAAGAAAGCGTCACCCCATGTTCCTGAAGAAAAAGCCCCTCTCTAATATGACAATATAGTGAGACTTATTTTTCACGTACAAATTTAGTCCCTGTGGTTTAGTGTCCTGAGGCATTTTAATTAGAGGCTGTAATGGTGTTTAATCAATTAGCACAGCTCATTGTATCTCAAGCTGAATATGAAAACAATACAAAGGCTCCATCTGGTATAAAGTGCAGCTGCTTGCCTCCTGGAAGATTTATGCTGTCTTGAGCATATTAAACACTGTGCTGCAGTCCTTCCGCTGGTGGACTGCTGGGTCAGCTGTCAATTTGTTTTCTACATGTCAACCCTAAATAATTTCCCTTACGCTCCAGAAGTCTTGTCAACCTCTCATTCAGTGGTTCATCTTTCAGTGCAACTTCCTGGCCAAAATAGAAATGCAATTTCCATAACCAGCAATACCTGACATTTTCACATATAAAGGAATGACTTATCTCTTATCTAATTTTTTGATGAATAATAAATCCCAGATGGATGTAAACAAAGAATTATCTTTTTTCATACTAAACCACAATGCTTTTTTATTTTGCTTTGGTAATTCAGTCTCACAACTGTTTGACTGAAATATCATAATATGGTCATCCAGAAGTTATTTGGAACCGATGCTGTGATTATAAGACCTGATAATCAGCATCTCCAAATGCATTAGGCAGAAAGCTTCTAAAAAACTTTACTCCTTCACAGAATTTTACAACCAGTGACAAAAAAATGGGATAAATAGTTTTGAATTATACATTATTTATTCTCTATCTCCTAACCTACCCTCCCCCCCAACTGTTTTTCCCTCACAATTAATTGGTTCTCTGTATGGAATTCTTCCTCTTGTTCTCTTTTGGTGATATTAGCTGCTGCAAATCAAGATCTGAGTAGTGGGGTGTCAAGCAACACAATGATGGAAGTTTGAAAGGAAAGCTAAGTAGATATTCTACCAAGAAATTCTGGAGAACTAGAGCCCCTGTAAAAATACTGAATGTATACTGCCGGAAGGAAAAATGCTGTCATTAAAACTACCTTCATTATTAACAACTCTTGATTAAGGATTCTTTTGCTTTGACTTAAAAGTCTAAAAATTAGGTGCCTAAGACTATGATTATTTTATTTAAGGAAGGCCTCCCGTGAGTATTCCAACAATTTCATTGATGATCTTGATTAAGGGGAAAGAAGCACTTTAACTAAATTGCAGAGGATATTTAATTAGGGGTTTTTGAAACCAGCAATGAGAACAAAAGATCTAAAACAAAGCAGTATCTTCTCTGAATAGGGAGATATCTAATCCTTAGGCTGTCCATCTCTTATGCACTATTAAGCTCTAAACTCACACATTACTTCAGTTTTACATAACTAATCTTATCTGAAAGAAAGCAGACCAACATGAGACCCGGCTTACCTTGAAAAGTAATAGAAAGAATGACACAAAGAAAATACACTGTTTTATACAATGTTTATTATAAAGGAAGTACTGAAAAGAAATTCCTGTATCTGGTAACAATACCTGGCAGATAAGAACTGTCCTTGAATATGTGATGCGATAGCTGAGAAGACAGACAATACTCTGAGAAAAGGAATTACACAGCCTACCAGTGAGGCGATAGCTCCTCATCAATAGGAAACACTGGATGTGTCCAAACACGTTTGAAGAAATTCTTAAAAACATGACAAAAGGAGCAGGTGGCTAGGTCATGCTCCCTGTGTATCACATACAAACAAGTGTGTACGTGTGCGTTCCATCACACAGGAAAAATACTGAAACGGTAGAAAATGTAGTTTAATAACACTGAACACATGAGATCCCAAAGTATTTTGTTGAATATCAGCTTCACTGGAATGTACTAATGGGGAACTGTCATCCACAAAAGACAGCGAGGATCTACATAAATAAAACAGATATCCAGCAACTAGTTTGCTTGCAGCAATATGTTTTCTGAGGTTTTCTACCTACCACATGTTCTATTGTACTGAAGGTTTTAAACAGACTTAGGAGTTGAGGATTGTGGGTTACTCATGTGCTCCAGCCCACTTCTACATCTTAGGCACCAGCTTACCAAGGCATTAAAGAAGAAAACAAGAACTGACTTGTGTGTGCTAGAAGCTTATGTCTACGGATCACAACTGGGAGTAACAGCACAACCATCTAATTGCCACAGGATTCATTTTCTAACACAGCCACATTACATAATCTCAGGCAATTAACAATCTAATGGAAAAGGGAGTTATTAGCAGGAGATCAGCTATGCTATATAAAATAGACTGCCCAAAATGTCAGGTTTGGTCAGCTTCGGAGGAAGTGAAAGGTGCCATCACAAAGTTTTCCTAATCTAACTGTATTTATTAAGACAGACAGATTGGTTTAAAATGTCCCACCACACACACACACAAATCATTACCAGTATTAACTGGCAAACCCAGTTATCTCTGCAGAGCTGGCTATACTGATTGACCAGATGTTTCATAATAATGATTGATATTATTACAAATAGAGCCTACAAAATCTATCCACACTTCCTATTACAGATGGAAGAGTCAGAAACACAGCTGTCATACTGTATATGACACTATGATAAAAAGATTTCACACTTCACTGATTCAATTTAAAGCTGCATGACATTAAAATCAAGGTGTGCTTCAGAGCTGAAATGGTGTGCAACTTCGAAAAAATATGCTTCAAAAAGCATCCATCAGTCACTGCAATATGGAGTTGCACTAGGAAAAACCTTTCCATGTCCACATCTGTTTCAAATGGAGATGTAAGAGTGCCTTTTCTGCAGGATATACAAAGAAAACACAATTCACTATGCTAGTGACATGTTCCAGCAAATATCTTGCACATTATACAACTGAATCTGTATCATGGATCCTCATTGTCAATGTAATATTCCACAAACTGGCTAAAATCCTTGCAGTCCTACTATGTTAAGAACCAGGAGACAGAGCCCAGTCCTGTCAGGGCTGAGTGCACCCCCAGGCTCTGCAACCTCTGCCTCCTCCCCAGGAGGTAGCTGCCCACACTGGAGGCCAGCTCTGGTATGGGGCAGCACATAAGCTGGGACCAGGCTTTGGGAACGGAGCTTTTGGAATTTTGGAGTACTCTTTTGGGAGTCAGCCTTTTGCCCCAGTGCTGCATTTAAGCTCAGGCTCTCACACTAAGCTCAGGCAAAGACCAGGTTGCAAGTATGCTTTTGCCTTGCTGAATTTGATTGTAAAAGTCATCCACTGACTTGACTTTCTGGCTTAACCTCAGACCTGTTTCATCACTATGGATTCGTCTGGTGATTGCTGGGAGGTGACTGAAACCTGGTAAACATCTTCAGACCTACCAAGCTCTCAGGCACTGAGGGACTGTGTTGGTGAATACACTGCCCTGTTAGTCCTGCTGCTGCCCTCAGCTCCTGGCACCCCTTCCCCTGGGGAACAGTCCATCCTAGTTCTTCTCTGACACATTCCACTTCTGAGACAGACACTAAGTCAGCTGCTTATGTCCAAGAAAACAAAAAAGGTTTTACTTGACATGCAACACAGAAAATAAACTATGCTTTATAAACAAAGAAACATCCCAAACCCTTCATTTTTTTTTGTTTTGAAAGATGGTGAGTAATCCCTTTATTATGCAAACACCAATGTACTTCAACTGATACTCAAAGTCTTACATAAATTGAGCTCATACTTTCTCTTAGGTAGATAAAATATATACATATTGTATCATTTCCTATGTCCTGTCTTCTTAACAATGATAAAGCCATTCTAATTATTATTCATCCAACAGATAAAGGTGACTCTCATGCTGATAATTACAAACAAAGTCCTTTCAGTGCCAGATTCCCCAAGTATTCTGAAAAAAAATGAAATGTAATAATTTAAAATGTAATTAAATGAAATATGCCTCATCTACAGCAATGAAATAGGATTCATGAAGATCCTTTAAGAGAATACATGACTCATCCAGTTCTACCAACACAGGCAAGTATGCCTAGACCTCTGTATTCACTGGATATCTTTAAAATTATAACAGAGCAGCATTTGAGAGAGTTGCCTATTCGTAGGCATTGAGCAGGATTCTGGTTAGAATTAGAGCCATACACAGATTTTTTCTTCTCCAACCCTAAAAAAAATCAAATGGAGGCTGTTGAACTCTGTGAGTCAGACTATGAACCCTTTGAAGAAAGGACCGCAGTTGGGTTCTGTACAGATCTCAGCACAACTAGCAGTTACTGTAAAACAGGTAATAAATAATACAGCTATCCAGAGAAGGGTAATTCTCTCACAATTCTGTTCTGAGTTGAAACGAAAAACAAGTGTCACCAAACTGTGTGAGTAAAGAAAGTTTCTGCGACTTCTCACTGATGTACTGCATGGTCTCTTGCCCTCGGAAGCCAGCAGTGTTGAGGACTTTCAAGCTGGGTACTCGCAGCCTGTATGTGCTAAAGATTTCAGCTCCTGTGAGCTCTGGGGAGGCCTGCCAAGAGGCCCAGCAGCCCAGCTGGTGGGATGCCAGAAGGTTGCTTGTTTTGCCTTCATTCTTTGGTCAAACCAAGTGATCTCTGCTGTACATTTTCATTTTGATGAATGCACGTTCCCTGAGAGAAACCATTTCATCAGAAAAATCCTGACCCATGTGAATGAAAAACTTCAACGAGGACCATTTGCATTCTTCATATGTATAAACAGAGTCACATATATGTAGCTATACCTTACTTTTTAATCCTTTGTAGTCTTACTCCAGTTATTAACTACTGCAACTGATCAATCTGGAATGGTATCAGTATCCAGACATCCTAAAAATACCTTTCCTTCTTTAATTATCTAGTTTCCTATTTTCAAGCAATGTTTTTAATGACGTTTTCAAACAAAGAAGAAACAGGTCTTTACAGTCAACATACATTCTACATTAAGAAGTCTTACATTTTGTACTAGATGTGCAAAGAAATTGCAAGAGTTTCATTCCTCTGCAGTAGTAAAGAAAATTTTTGGTCTTATTTGCAAAACAGGAAGTCCTTACCCTCCACATTTGTTCTGCTTCTAGTGAAAAATAGTGACCAAGTGAAGAAGAAAATAGGACAAATCCTACTGATATTGGCATCTAGATTTCAGATTCCCTGAATGTTCATGTAAATATGTCATAAAATCATCTTAAAATCTGTTTCTTTTCACTGGCTTACACTGAAATACCTGATGAGCAGCCAACCCAGGCATACAAGAGAATCATTGAAAGGAAGCACTTGAGTGCAATACTGAAACCCGCATTCAAATACAGAGACTTGCTAATATTTTTTGCTTTAGCTGGTTCGGGCAGCAGCTTGGGCAGTCTGTGTCAACTCTCCTAACTGACTTGAAAGCTAAATAGCAATGCAGACCTTGTTATATGCTACTGTTAGTGGAATTCCCGCTGTGTATCTCACTCAAGAGCCCACTAGATGTCAATCAAAGTTCAAGCTTCTGATTCTTAATTAACTGAATGCTTCAATCCAGTTTCTTACTAATATCTGAAGGATGTGCTGTGCCTTCCGCTTGCACAGATAATTTCTGGGACACTCCTAATCCCATGTGAGTGCACAAACTAAAATAAGAAGCAGAAATGTAATTTTCAGCACCACGTACGGAAAGGGAGAGTCTTTCCTGGTTGCTTAGGTATTATTTGAATAGGACATGTTAAAAATAGAATCAAAGCATTGACTCCACATGCCGTGAGTCCTGCAACACTGGGCAAACATAAGCAAAGGAATGCAATGCATCATTAAGGATGATACTATAAAGAACTAGTAGCCACTAAAACTCCCTTTAGAAGCACTCCTGTTCTTCTTTGAGAAGGTCCATGACTAAATCCCAGATTAACCTTGAATATGGATTTTTCAAGCAGCAGAAATCAACTTCTCAGAGACATCAACGTGTGCACTGTTCTACATCAGTTTTCACTGGTAGTAAAAAAGTTTTTCAAAAATGTCTTTGGAAAGAGCACTAGATCACATCCATTTCTCTCCTCAGAATCACATGAGCCTGCAATCAGTGCAGTGTGAGCTTTCTTGAATAAAGATGAGACAGTATCCAGCTAGCAAGCAGCTGCACCTGCAGATACCACAAACAACTCACCCATACACAGAACCAGCAATTTGGAGCAAACAGCTTGAGGAGGATCATAGAATCATTTAGGTTGGAAAAGACCTTTAAGATCATTGAGTCCAGCTGTAAAGCTGAATTACCTATTGTAGGATTTACTGTGATTTAGAGGACTGGATAGGAAGGTGTTCAGGTACTTACTTCTCTGTCCATTTTAAGACAGAGATTTGCTACCATGTACCACAACTTGGAAAGAGACGTTTCAGAGGACAAAAACTGGGCATTCCATCCAGTAAAAGGAACAGTGGGTGGACAGCCAGATGCCAGTTTCCATCCCAAGCAAAGAGTTAACGTACACAAATGTGAGGAAAGAACATCTGCACATCTGCACTGGTATCATTTCTATTTGTGACTGCACAGAGAGGAAAGCTTTTCTCCTCGTGGCTTCGGGGGGGGGGGCGGCGGGGAG
>VXAZ01010335.1:701060-832408 GCA_013399875.1 Gymnorhina tibicen | reverse complement strand
CGCTTCAGCTCATCCCCAGGTCCTCATCTCTCCCCCCAACCCTACTTCCAGCTTGCCCATCCCTCTTCTGACACTGCTTCTCCTCGGTTTCTCATGCTGTCTTGCACAAGCACTTCCCTTTAGACCTTTCTACATTAAATGCCAGATATATTCAAGATATTTGTAAGTTAAAGGCTGTGGGAAGCTGCGGTGGAAGGAAGCACAGGGTTAAAGGAGCCATTAAAAAGCAGTGGCTAACGAGGCTGTCTCCTTTCTGTGCTGCTTTGAAAGTTAGGCTAAAACAGGAGCCCTGTGGGCTTCCTAACCCTGGTGGGAAAATCCCTAAGAGAGCTGAGCAGACAAATGTGAGGTATCACTGGATTTGAAGATTGTGAGACCTCACTGTAGCTTGAGTTTATCATGTATTCACTGTGTTGAGGTTGTTTCAAACATCCAGCTTGGGATCTCAACACAGCAACTGCCCCTCAACTATTCTGAAATGGATAGCTGGCAGAAAGCAGTTCAAGGGAACCCAGAAGTGCTAGTTAAAGAGCATGATAGGATTCCTGGCTTCTGGTCATTGCTTCTTGAAATATTTTCATGCTTTGCCAAGTGTACACTCTCTGAAAGAGAAGAGATAGGTCTGGACTTGTCCCTCCATGACTGATAAAATCCTCTTATTCAGGCTATCTGTTCACTTCCTATCTGAATAATTTAATGAGTCTGATAAAAGCACCATTTCTGCTATGACACGGCACAACTTTCTCAGTTAAGCATTTCAGTGCAGGGTCTGCACCTCCATATAAATGGAGGAAATATTATCACATGGCTCTACTTCCACCACATAAGCATAACAGAGAGGCAGATAGAGATTCATTCACTAACACCGTGCTTAGAGTGCTTAGCTCTAGACAGTACTTTAGGCTACCCAATTGTTCTTCAGTGGTGTGCAGCCTTCTCTACTGCCTTCCAAGTTCAATGCAGCATACACCTATAATACCTCCTCCTGTTTCTATAGACCTGCTCACTTTGCTTTAGTTCCTTGTAAAACAAAGAAAAAATTTCTTTCCTATTCCACAGGGAACTTGAATGAACCTTTTAGTCTGTTATAGAGTGAAACATAATCAGATATACAGGTAGGATCAGCATCTGTCTTACTTAAATTAGAAGGGTAGAGTTTGAAAACACCATAAACAAAGATTAGATACTCTACAACTATCAAAAACACCTAAGGTTATATTAGTTGAGGTATGAATATTGAGAAGTGATTTAAACTTTCCTGACAATGTGTGAATGCAGGATTACTTGGTACACAAAAATAGACCTATTTAAGGAGCTTGTCATGGTCTTTCCTAGTGGCAAAGAGATTTAGAGAATGACCATTTGGTAATCAATAACAGATAATCACACTCATGCTCCAGCTTGTTTCCTATGCTAAAATGTTTGTAATTCCACTATTTGCTTCCAAGTTGCCAAAAAACCAAGTAATGTCTTTTTTGACATAGAGTTTCTTCCTCCCTCACCAGTAGTGGCCCCACCTGCAGTGCTGCATCCAGCTATGAGATCCCCAGCACAGGAAGGGCATGGGCCTGTTGAAGCTAGTCTAGAGGAGGGCCAACAAGGGATTAGAGGGATGAAGCACTTCTCCTGTCAGGAAAGGTTAAAAGAATTCAGATTGCCAAGGCTGGAAAAGAGATGGCTTAAGGGTGACTTAATTGTAGCCTCCCAATACCCGAAGAGAGCCTACGAGAAAGATGGGCTTTTTTTTTTTACAAAAGTATGCAGTGATAAGGCAAGGTGGGGGATGGATTTGATNCTATGAGATCCCCAGCACAGGAAGGGCATGGGCCTGTTGAAGCTAGTCTAGAGGAGGGCCAACAAGGGATTAGAGGGATGAAGCACTTCTCCTGTCAGGAAAGGTTAAAAGAATTCAGATTGCCAAGGCTGGAAAAGAGATGGCTTAAGGGTGACTTAATTGTAGCCTCCCAATACCCGAAGAGAGCCTACGAGAAAGATGGGCTTTTTTTTTTTACAAAAGTATGCAGTGATAAGGCAAGGTGGGGGATGGATTTGATCTGAAAGAGAGTAGGTTTATATTAGATATTAGGAAGAAGTTGTTTACTGTGAGGGTGGTGAGGAACTGAAACGGTACCCAGAGAAGTTGGGGATGCCCCATCCCTGAAAGTGTTCAAGGCCAGGTTGGATGGGGCTTTGAGAAACCTTGTCTGATGGAAGCTTGCTTGCCTATAGTAGAGGGGTTAGGAACTAGATGATCTTTAAGGTCCCTTCCATTCCAACCCAAGCCATTTTATGATTCCTATGAATAGTAAGGAAATGAATTAAAAAGGCATAAATATTTGGAAACAACATGAATTTATGAAAAACCTGTCATAAGACTAATTCTTTTTTTAACCCGATTACAAATTTGATTGATAAATACATGAATTATTGATTATGCAGATTAACTAGCTGCCTAAATTTGGTATTCCTAGAGTACTTTAAGACATTTGCTTTGATTGATACCACATATTCTGCTTAGGGAGCAGCCTAGTAAAAAAATCAATATAGCACACATTATAAAGATTAAAAAGGGGTTAGCTAACAGATCCCAGAATGAAATGGTAGACAAAGAATCATTGCTGATCCTGTGCATTTCTACTGTCAGTTCTTGATTCTGTTATACTCATTCTTCAGTGACCTTGAAGAAGCTGGCAGGTGACCCAAAGGTCAGGTGTAATCAGCTAAAAACACATGCTCATCATGAATCTGTAGCCAGAAAGCTTCACTTGGTCCTTGATTGTATAAATGACTATACCTGTGAAAACAGATTAAGTTTTAAAGTATGAGTGAAACTTAACTTAGTGAAAATATTCACCATGTACAAAACTCTGCTACTGATGAAATGGTTTTCAAATGGGGCCATTTTTGCTATGCATTTTAAAATCAAGATCAAACACTTTTCTAAAAGATAAATGCTAGATGAGATGAGAATTAATTCAGAAAAGTCACATGATGTGGGATGCAAGAGGTCAGACTAGATGATTATGGTTGTCCCCCTCTGGGTTCTCCATTTGTGAAAGTGTGTTAGCTAAATCAATTCCCCTGATGAATTTTGGTTCTGATTTATCCTTTCTTTTAATTATACTCTCTGCATCAGGCTTGGCGCATCAGTTTAAGTCTGTTCCTTTCATATGAAAGTGTACAGCAAATGTTCAAAATTATGTAATTCTTATTTTAACTGAGTTTATTTTCAGTTCAAAGCCTGCCTAACATGTAGTTTTATGAACTTCTACAACCGAAGAATATACTGGCAACATGGCACTTAAAAGAAGCTTAAATTCAAGTGTATGTCTATTAACCGTCTTATCTCAGGAGAGTACTGTCTGGTACTTTATTTAGCCAAAAGGTTCACATACATTGATATCGCTTCTAATCCATAACTTTCTATCACTAATCCAAAAATACTGAAATTAAATTACCAGCCCTAGAAGATATGTCCTGTGGCTTTCAATATCACTTATTATATGATATTAGACCATGTGAATATAAATCAAACAGAATTTTATGTTTTATTGCAGCTGATAGCTCACAGGAACTGACATTATAGAGAATAAGCAAACCTTAGTTCAGCATCCAAGTTTATTGCTTCGTCAAACACATTTCACCCTCCATAACAATAATTTTATTGCAGACCTACATTTTTATTAATCGCACAAATAGGCGGCATTTTTTTCTTCTGTCAGAGACTAGCCCTTGCATTTTAAAATCTGTTTGATTCAGAGGATTAGTTCCATAGTAGTCAAATACCATATTAAATTAGGAGCCCTTTTCTCAGGTCAGAATTAGTTTTAAGTTTTTTGCAAACTTGGTTAAAGAGGCAGCTCAGCTGGGGAGTTTCTGTTCTGCCTTTGCTGAACATTTTAACAGGTGATTTTGTTGTTGGGAACGAAACCACGTGAACACAAGCACTAAAGAGAAACAGACTGCTGAGCTGGCATTAGAGACAGACTTTGCGAGCATCTTCCTTCCTTCCTTCCTTCCTTCCTTCCTTCCTTCCTTCCTTCCTTCCTTCCTCTGTTCTCGTTTAACAGCTTTTGTCTGTTCCTTTGTCTCTCTCATGAAATATGCCCCTGACAGTAGAAAACCAACAGCCTTACTGTTTATTTACTTGAGTCATCCTGGCCAGTCCAGTTCCAGATTTTGCCTGTGATGGTCCTCTGGTATCTTTCCTCCTATAATGGTATTTCAAGGTGGAAGTGCTGCTCCCTGGCAATAGCACTAAGTAGTTTCTGAGAACCAGATGGACTACTATCAACTAAGTAGTGAAGACAATTAATGAGCAGGTAGAAACAAGCCAAGAGCAAGAGAGGAAGACTGAAAGAAAAAGCCAGGCTTAGAAATCTATACAGCCATAAATTGAGGTGATAAGGATAGTGCGTATCAGGCAGTGAGGTGTAAAGGACCACAAAAGAAAAATAGATACTCTACTGTATTTTTTTGTGAACAGAATGTATTAATCAGTGAACCTTATAAGTTAACTCAATGATGTTCCATCACATAATGCATTTGCAGCACCACATTTCCTTTAGGTCTGTTCTTGTCTTAGCATCAATTCAGTGATGAATTGTAGGTTAAAGATTCAAAACTAATTTTAACATAAGAGATATTACTCAAACCTGTTGCTACATCTTTTGAACTGGGGATATGAGAAGCATCCAGAAACTACACTTATTTAGGCAACCTCAGGCATTTTTCTCTTTGAATATAGAAAGCAGGCTCCTGTTAAGTAGGATCATGTTTTAAACAATGCAAAAACTTGCAAAGGTATTATTACCCCAATATAACAAGAGTATGAGCAACACTCTATTGATTTATTACCTGACTAGCACCATTAAAATAAGCCAAAGAGAAGATAATTTGCTCTGTTTCTAGTAGTGATCAGATAAGAAAAATTAGCTGTTGGTTAGCTCATGCCATATTCATTATTAATATCCACCAATGCAGAATATATTTGAAGTGAAAAATTCTGACTCTAGTCTCATTCACTCTACTGTAAATTAGAAGTATCTTCATTCATGTCAGTAAAGTTATGCTGCTGTAATACAAATTAGAATAATAGAATGCATAGTTGTTGAAATTCAGATGAACTGAAAGCAATATGAGAATCTGATTCTTGGTGAAAACTCTGTCGTCCAACTGAGAACAGAATTGCCTAACATCAGTCCTGTATGTTACAGATAGAATTTCCAAGGGTGTGCAATGCATATATATATATATATATATAAGTACATTGCTCCACCATGCTTTTCGTGGTCCATTTGCTTATTAACAGCCAAGTACTAAAAGGAGTTTTAAAACTTCTTTTTATTTCTGTTATGAAAAAAATTGGTTTTGATATATGAAAATGAATGTGTGCCATCTGCAGTATTCTCTCCTCCACCAAGTCTACAAATATTTAAAAGCAAACACATTTAATGATCAGGGCACAAATCCAACCTGGAGAGAACAAATTACAAGACACCTTTCCTGAAAATGTCTCTGAGCTGTATATATGGAAGATGAAAAAGGGATGTCTGTTTACTCTTTTTTTTTTTTTAATAAGACAAGGCATGCCCAATGATAATTTCAGTCAGCAAGTTTAAATATGTAAAAACCAAAAATTTCTTCTTAATTTCATAAGCATATGTGAGCACTGAAAGTCATTTTTGTAGAAGCCAAGACAAATTTATTACAAGTCCATCAAAGCTGTTAAATTAAGCAGTTTGAATGTAACATTGCACTCAAGAGCTCTGAAGCACTGGAAAATATAACGCAAAATAGAAACTTTTAAAACTTATTTTCCCTGAAATCTTCTTCTGACCCATTTGGAAATAGCAGAGGATCTGTGGTGTGATCTGAGGCAAGATAGATGCTTTCATATTAAGTATTTGAGGAACAAGAAAGAAGAGGCACACAGCTTTTTTTTTAATAAATATTTTGGTTATTTTAAAGGAAACAAAGACATTTCAAATGAATTCAGCACAAAAATTTGTATGATTTATTGCAAGGTTTTCATGGTGATTAGAGCATTGGATCTGCCCTTAGCAACATGATGCAAGGAACGGTCCCTGCAGAATGTATATTTTAAGCAGATGAGATAGATTAGGAATGGGAGGTGAACAGTGACAAAGATGGCTTTAAGGGACGCATCACTTTCAGTATTGTCAAACCTAAATGACACCAGTATGTATTACAGGCCTAGGACCTGTATTTTTTCTATTTGGGTTCACTGACCTACTGACAAAAGACCAGAATAAAAGTACTACATTGTGCTATTGCTTTCATCAAACTGGTTCTTTCTTTGTTCTCTAACCCCTCCTGTTGCATAAGGTCAACAAACCCCCCAGTCGTGGTTACATCTCTGACAGTGGCCGGGAATAGATGAGTAGAGGAGAACATAAGGGTAGGGCAAGTTGGCAATGATACTTTCCATCATTACGACTTCCCACCTTGAGCAAGCTGCAAGTTAGCAGCTTCCTGAGGCAAGTCATGGCTGGCTAATGAATAGGTCTTTATGTGCTTCTCCCAGCAATTTTGCTTAATAGTTTCCTGGGCCCATCTGAACCTCTGCCTTCCACTGAAACTAGAAGTAATGATTTCCACAGTTTGTTACAGTGCTCCTCCTTTGCTACCTTTAAAAGTGTTCCTAAATAATTTTATTTGGTTTGTTGCTCATACAGTGTAAAAACTAAAGTGTTTCCCTTTCCAGTTTTTCCATAGCATTTGTGATGTGCTTTTCTTCAGCCAAGTCCTCTTTCTCAATTTCAGCAATCATTTTATTTTTGCGAATTAACTTAGCATAACAGAAAACTTTGTTACCTTTTATATTCATGCCCTGAATCATCTGTGACCTATTTAAATAAGGTCTGATTAATTCAGAGGGGTTCTTTTCTGTCACTTATTTGAAGTTTGGTTTGTCCTATATACTATACTTAGTTAGAGTACAGCATCCTGTAACTTCACTACCAGATGAATCATCTCAAATGGTGCACTTTTCAGCACACTGGCTTTCAGATTGTAAGTTTAAAAACTTACCCATTTTTATTTTATGTTTCATCAATAGATTTCTTTTTCCTTGGATAGACTACATCCCTAATATCAGTTTCATCTTTTATTAAAGTTTCTGCCATTCTTAATAAACTGACTCTGCTCTTTATGCCATTTCTCAGATGCATACTGACACTGCACTCTGTCTCACCCTGTTCATGGTACTGAGAACATTTCTCAGGTCATCTTTACTCAAAGATTTTATATAATCAGTTGCTACTATTCTAGAATATGACCTCTTGAGATTTCCATTTTAATGTTAAGTTTTCAGAGAAAAAAAGAGAAGTATTTTGTCATGAGGATAGTTCACAAAGCATCAAAAGCATTTGTTTCCAAGTAACTGTTCACTCCTTGCTATTTTGTTTCTTAAGGTGCAATTTCATATTCTGTTTAGGTATATTTATATTTATATTTTCACGTGGAATTTAAAGACTTGAATGCTGCCTTGATAGTTTATTCCATGCCTGCTTTTTTTTTTGTTTTTCCTAGCTTAATAAAATATTTCAGTTAGGTAACAGGGAAGAGCTTACTTTCCTCCTATTCTTAATGAACTGGTGCATGGATATTTTTTGTATTGATTCGATGAGATTGTGGGTGGCTATACACTACTTTGGACTGCAACATGCAGAACTTTGCAGTAATTTCCCTTATTGTTATAAGGTTTCTTGTGAGAGAAAAATGTTTTATGCATAAGAAATTTAAAACATAATGGCATTCAATTTCAAAAGAAAAACATAGAATTTCTTATACATTTTATCATAGAATCATAGAATTGTTAAGGTTTGAAGAGACCTCCAAGATAATCAAACACAGCTATTAACCCAGCACTGTCAAGTCCACCACTACACCATGTCCCTAAACACCACATCTATGTGTTTCTTGAACACTTCAAGGGATGTTCAAGGGAACACTTCCCCGGGCAGTCTTTTCCAATGCTTTCTCACCTTTTTAGTGAAGAAATTTTTCCTAATATCAAATCGAAACATCCCCTGGCACAACTTGAGGCCATTTCCTCTTGAATTATCACTTGTTACCTGGGAGAAGAAACCGGCCCCCAGCAGTCTACAATGTCCTTTCAGTTAGTTGTAAAGTGACCTCCCTCATGAACCTCCTTTTGTCTGGACTAAACAACCCCAGTTCCCTCAGATGCCTCTCATTAGACTTGTTCTCCAAAATCTTTCAGTCTACGGGGAGAAAGTGCACTGTTTTGCCATCATAAACTGCTCTGATTTGTTTCTATTCTGCAGTTTGCTACTGCATCTATAAAACGTATATTTACTAGGGATACTGTTAGAGAGAAGTCTGAAATGCAACACCAAATCAGTGTGAAGAACTTGATTGTTCAGGTTGTAAGATATGCTGGGCCAAAAATAAATAAATAACAGAAGTTGCCTGTGCTACAGAACTACTAAAACCAGAACCTCTAGTGCTCTTCTCCAGCTCCCCAAATATTGGTTATTGCTTTCTCTTTTTGTCTTTTACTGTCAGTTGCATGTTTCAGTAAGTCTTACCTTGACTGGCTGTGCATTAAAGTGTATTATTATTACCCAAAGTCCTATTAGATGGTGGCTGGCTGTCTTGGGGTGACTTTATGCTGTTGTATCCCCTATCACTGCTCTATGCCCAGACATGATTCCTGAGCCTTTCTATGCCTTTAAAACTGGCTGCAAGAGACAGAGAAACAAAAACTGAGTGAACTTTTCAAAACCATTTGTGCTTCAAGGACACAGAGATTAGCTACTGCTGCTGCTGAGGAGCAGAGGAAGCACCTCTTCTTGATTTTCAGCCAGCTTTTCAGCTCTGTTTCTTCAGAGAGAGACAGAGAGGTTTTTTTTTCCTCTCTGGGACTTCGGCTTTTCCCTTCTCCTCTTCTGGACTTGTTCAGAACATCAGAAAACCAGAACACACTGGGAAAATTTCCACCTTAGGCCCGGATGGGGGTCCGCACCGACCAAACTCCAAGGAGGAGGAGAGAGACTACACCCACAGGACTCTAAAATCTTTCAGGTTTCCTCTCATAACAAGAGGTTTCGTTATTTAGCATTATTATTATTATTTTCCTGTGTGTTTGTTAAATAAATAGTTTTTATTTTCTCCTTCACTCTCCTCTGAGGAAAATCTTTTTTTTCCCAAACATGGCTGGAGAGAGGGGCGGCTTTAACCTTCCTCCCTTTGAGGAGACGCTCCTTTTGGATGTTTCCCTGAATTTGGCCCAAACCGCCACACTGGCTCAGGTATTTACTCTGCTAAACACCATAAGCCAACAATTCAGCTTGAAAAAAAGTAGAAAATATAATGAAATAAAATGCCCAAAAATGTCAGAAAGAAAAGGAAATGTTAAAATTTCCAGATACAGATGAACATTATACTGCGGAAATTAACCTAGCCTGAATATCAGACGAGCCTTTTAGTGAATGAAACCCATATTTTTCATCTCAGTCAAGTCACCTTGCATTTTAGAGGTCAAATCTAACTTCAGTTCTCAAGCCTGAGAATACCGGTACTTATAATTATGGGCAGATTTTTCTCTTCCGTTTGCCACTTGACAACATTTGAACCTCAGATAATTATAGTTCTGCCTTTCCTACTGTAAAGATGTGTATACTTTGCAGGCAGAGCCTATTATGTATTGAGGGGTGAAGGAAGAAGTCATTTAGGGACCATATTTGCTACTGGTAAAGGCAATTGTGGAAGAATCAGACCCATGGCCAAGCCTGTGCAGACTTACCCACCTCTTGTGCCGCAGCACACTGGGGCTGGCAGGGGCCCGAATGGGCTCAGATGTGTGACAATACATACATCACTGTTGATTTGGGCCATCAGATAGAAACCCATTGGCACAGGAACTTTCCTTGCTTTTCCTTGCGTTTATAAGCAAGCTACCAGCTGAGAGTCATATTATTAAACAAACCATTACAATCTCTCACGATACTGTTACATGTTGAGGAGCCAACACTGGAAAGAAGAAAGACTTATTTTCCTGTGAAGTTGAAAGTGTGGGGCAGGGCTTAATATGCTTTGAATGATGAGTATGAACCGGGAGATTGTAGCAGACCTGCAACTATAGGTTTCTTTCAGGAAGGCTTTGGGGGTGGGGATGTCTCAGTCTCTGCAATTCTTCCAGAGATTGTGAAGATAAATAATCCACTTCTGTGGGATTTAAGACTATAAACAAGACTAAGACTGTGATACTTTTCATTTTTTCCTTTTCTAAAATGTAATTATATTGGCTACACATTTTTCATTTACAGTATAGAACAGCTTGTAAACAAGGCATCCTTGTCTCAGGTTAATTTCAGCTGGATCAGATTAACCAAGATCTTCACGTAAAGATCTAAATATCTTATGGCAAAGCATGAGCAGAGCATGGAAAAATATCATTTGGAAAAGCATTATTCACTTTTTTCCTTCCAAGTTTGCTGCCTGTTTAAGTGCTTAGACCTTCTCAGATGTTTTTCACTGTTTCTTTAGTGACTTTTTCTTCTATTTCAAAACTTTAGGTGTGAAGACCATTTCTCGTGAAGCACAGCTGAACTCGTAGCATTTTCAACTTTATGAGGATTCTCTATGTTTATACAAATCATAGTCTGTTGCTTGCAACCACCTGTAGAAAACTCTGTCATCACTTAACCTTGTCTTCTAGTTACTCATCTACAAACTGAGTTCACAGTACTTCCTTAGTGTGAATGTCTGTAAAAACATAAATTTTAGGTGCTGTAAGTGAAAGGGGTGAAGCATGGCAAGTTTAACAACTAAATTTATATGAATTACATAAATCGTGATACTGGGGCACCGAAAACATCCAGACTAAGTCCACTAAGTCCAAACTAAATGTCAGAACTTGAGAAATCTGTCCCTTCTTTTAGTAATTTTGTTTCCTTTCTGTAAATTTGTTTAGTCATTCAATTTGTGTAAAAAACCCACAGATTATTCTGGCTTCAGTATATCTACTCACATCTACAATTACCTGAACAGAGTTTATTTATATCCTGTGTAAATATACATGTATTTTTTACAGGACTTATAAACTGCTCCTTCATTTTCCATTGTTCTTCCCAGAGAAAAAGACTGAGCTGGATCATAAGATGGAGAATCTACATTGAAAAATGAGCTGCTGTAAATGCACCCCAAATTATTCGTTACTTGGTTGTTAAAAGTTTACTGAAGGTGTCTAGTTAATATGTATATGCAAGGAGTAAGGACAATTTGTGGAAAAATACAAGAGTATGGTATACTTACATAGATCAGTGTTGTCCCATCAGTAATGCTGTTGGAAGGGCTAGTGAATCTATCACTCAAAGAGCACACTGCAGGTCTTGAAGGTCTTTGTAAAAAAGTGGTGAGAATGATAAACACCATGAGAATTTCTTCGAAAAATTAGAATATTTTACCATGGGAAACAAATCAGAAAGAATATCAGTTAAATGTGTCAAAAATGAACAGCAAGAGAAAAGCAAACTACATGTTTCTGCTCTAACTCTTAGCACAAGAAAGAATCACCAAATGAAAATAATAGTGGAAAATAAAGAATAGATCCAACAAAGTAAAAATAGACCATAAAAGTAATTAAGGTAAAAAATGTAACTACCTTTTAGAAGGTCTCATAATCGATATATACAACAAAAATATCCAAGCTTGTCACTGCTAATTATAACTAAAGGTTTGGCTTATCTTTCCTGTGTTAGAAATTAGGTGAGATTTCTGAAGTTTCCTATGGAAGCCTATTGCCCATAAGTGAATACACTATGGAATCCACTAATAATGTAATAAGATGCACCTTAAAATGAGCTAAATTTCTTTTCTCCACAAATCGAGATTACTGTAAGTAAGCCAGTTGTACCCAGATAAACTATATATCTCCTGTTGTCACAAAAGCACAGTAAAGATGGGTGATTACAGCTGAACTAAGTGTTTTTCAAGTTACATTATTACCTTCAAAACAATTTAAGAAAAGTACATTTCTTCTTGAGTATAAAATTGTAACGTCTGTGAATAATTAAGAAAACAAGTTTCACCTTCTGTTGAAGCTGAAAAAATGTATGCATCAGAATGATGCCAAAAGATTTTTGCTTTTTATATATTTTTCACATATTCATAGCTCTGTAGACTATTATTGTACAATTATATTGTTTCTTAGCTAACTCCATTACTTTTCCTACCCTGTTAGACAAACACATTCCTGGAAACCTATTCTAATCTTGCTTCTTCAGTGAACCAAGGCCATTTCACTTTCCCATGTATTTAGACATACACAGTGTAGGGCTAGAAGCAAGGGGGAGGCTTCAGTAGGGGATGAACCAAGAGGGGAATTACTTCATTAACTGTACTTCTCATTGGGGATTCTTGTCAATCATACTAATTTTCTAAATTTACAAAGGTGTTGAAGTCCTGTATCACATGTGCGTTTTCACCGTAAGTGCATCTGGAGGACCTTCATTAAATGGTAACCACTTTTTATCGTCTTAATCTTGTTTGGCTCTTGACTTTTGGGGCTATAAGGCAACAAGAACATACAAATTTCAACTCACACAGGCAGATTAGCACCCCCTCTCCCCCCCGAGTTTGCACCTGTGTCGTAGGCAAGATAACCTCACGAAGTTATAGTAATAATACATTCTTAAAGTCTGTACTTGGGTCTTACTCAGCTCTCCTTCTACAGAGAATATGAGAGGCTAGCATAAGTTACCTGGAAACTGTCCTAAATTGCTCTTCAGTAATTCAAGATATTTGCACAGAAAAATTTCCTTCTCCTAGACCCATTGACAGAGCTTAATATTGTAGGCTGAGAGCATACTGGATAGAAAGAAAAAGGGCTCACACTGCCTCCTGTGCATCAATCCATCTCCTAATTCGTTGCCCAGAAACTGTTCCCTCACTCTACTAGAGACAGCGTAGTCAGATAATATTTTTCCACTCTGTGAAAGCGAATACAGTTTAGAGGGAATATGCTTTACCTAGAAGCCAAATATTTCCTTTTGCTATCAATGCCATTGCTAGCAGCATTACAACGCTGGGTTGTACTTAATTGCTGTAATGCTAAACTGTATTATCTTGTGACTTTCAATACTTTGTCTTTCTGTCTGTAGCTGAAGATGTGCATTTCCTACATATTGATTATTTATTTTCTTTAAATATTGTCATTCCCCATGCTCTAAGAAACACAGCTTCCTTGCTAGTCTACAAGCTGCAGCATTTTCTGTTTTTATATACTAAATTATTATTCTACAACTCTCCTAGTGAACAGTTTTTGAACCTATATTTTAGATTTGCTCTGTGAATAATGTTTTGCTGGAAAGTCATTCATACCTAGTTGAAAAATAAAATCTAAAAATTATTTGCATTTCAGCAAAAATACCGAACTTGAATGCTGAGGAAGTGTCACGGAATTCATATAATTTTTGAAAAACTTAACAGTTATCTCAGCTGAATTCTGTTTGTATTTTTATTTAAAAAAAAAATTTTTTAAGCAGTAATAAACAAATCAAACATGACTTATTGAAGATTAACAGAGTACTCAAAACTGCAGCACTCAAATAACCTCATTTTCATTTTAGAATTAATTGCTTGAACGGACATCTGGCGAATATATCACACACACAGGGATGTACCACAGATCAGTGGTAGCACCTTTCAGTTGTTCACCTCTGCTCCACATGTTCTTCTAAATAGTTGTTAACCAGTTTGAGAAAAGTTCTGCTGCTTAGAGTAGAAGTTGACTTCAGATGAGCGAAGCATTTACAGCCTGCTTGTCTATGTGCTTGACCCTGTAGTTCCTATGCATGTGTTTAAGTAATAAGTGACACAATGAATGCATCTATAATTTATTTAAACGAGGCCAGGGGCTGTTCTCTGGTCCCAAGTTAGTGGGTCACAGGCTAGATACGTCAACACTACTTTGCTCTCAGCTTTGGGTTTTTTGATAGCCTCTCTGCTGGCACTAGCTGTATCTATACAGTAAACTAAGCAAAACCTTTGCAATGCCTGAGTACAGTTCGGAGGTTAAACTAGGGCAGGAACCATTTCCATCACACAGTTCTCAGGATACTACACATTTTCCAAGAGAAGAGTTTATCTCTGCTGACATGACCCATGCCAGCATGGGTCATGCTGTGTATTTGTCCTTGGATCTTCCTTGTTGCACTTCCTGAAGATAGATGTAACATTTTTTAATTTTACAGTCAGTAAAAATCCTCCTTGGTTGTCATGACTTTTTAAAGATGATAGAAAAATGAAATTTTCCAGTCAATGTCAATGAAATTAGCTGGTTCCTTTATCATGACTGGATTCATCCCATCCCAAATAATTGAATTTAAGACTTCCTTAGCTGTACCTTCTTCCGCTGTAAACAGAGTCATTCTCACACCCTCTCCTACTAGACGCAAAAGACCTGAGAGCAGACCTTGCCAGAAAAGACTAGGAGAATAGTCATTGAATACTTTTGCCTTTTCTGTGTCCTTTGCCATTAGATGAGCACACTGAGTAGCAAACCCACATTTTTTCTTAGGTTTTCCTTCTGCTGTACATTAAGAAACTCTTATTTTCATTCATGGACTTCACCAGTTTCAGCTCCAGCTAACATCTGACTTTGCTAACTCCAGCCCTATATGTTTAGGCAATATCTCTACAGTTCCCCAAGTAGCCCATCCCAATTTTCACCTTCTTCGTATTTCCTTATTGTTTGACTCAACACAATGGCAAATCTGCTTTCAGAACTGGACATGATAAAAATGTTCACAGTCACCTGATGTGAAAAGCTCAACCTGTACAAACACTTCTACTTCAAACGTGCTCATAAGTTTTTGAGGATTTTTAAGTTAGGTCAGGAATAATCAATTTTTTCAGAGCTAGAATAAAACAGTAATAAATAACCCACTACATAGAATTACAGAATGATCAGAATGGCATTCATGTCCTTATTTTTCCTCTGTGTACATCTAGTACTGCCAAGTGACCCAGCACTCAGATTTTGTGTTGATAATGGTTGAGCCATGGCCTACAAGGACCTGAGAAGTAAAAGCAGGGAGCTGTTGGTTGCCTCTCCTGTCGATTCCAGCTGCAGGTCCTGTCATCTATATGACAGGTTGATATGTCAATATTTATTTCCTGCTGGAACACACACTGTTTACTTACTTAGGATGGATTTTTCTTGGAAGAGAAGTGCCTTTGATGTTTTCTGTGACAAGTACTATATGCATTGTGTTTGGACTGAGTTTTCAGTTAAATGAAATTAGGCAGTGCGGGTAATAAATCATAGCCCTTGAAAATTAGAACAAACTGCCTTGTTCTTATTCCAAAATGCAGCACTTAAAAGAAAGCCACAGTAGCCTAGAAAACATAAAGAAACAGAATTAAAAGAAAACTAGTCATCTCTGAAGAAGTTATTATGGGAACAGACACAAAAGAAAAATGTGGGAGGGAAAACAGGAAAATAGAGATGTTCAGACCTTTCTAATGACCCAAAGAGAGTCACTCACACTGTTGGAAATCAAACTCATGTCTCCCAATTCCAAACCTTGTATTTTATACAGCAGACCTTTGCATCTCAGAACTACAGGACTGTGACCATTGTGGCAATGTGGCCCATTAAAAAGAGAGGCATTCACCAGCCCGAGCATTATTAATATATTCTTTACTTCTGAAAGTATATTCTTTCCTTGAAGTAGTGGATCACAGCAGAGCTATGACTGTGTGCTGTGTTATTTCAGATGCTAATCAAAGCCTCCATTCCCTGTACTGGATACCTGTTGAGGGTTACACACGGGGGAGGCTGCTGGAAAGGCTTGAACAGATGCTGCTCTTAATCAGCACCTATTAAGTTTTCTCCCGAGCTCAGTTTGGCTCCTTGGATCATGGAGGAGTCACTTAGCTATGTCTAGGTCAGGTGCTCGCAGGGGTGATGTTTAAATGTAACACATCATAAGTGCTGGTACAGAAAACCGCTGTGCTTCAAGGCAGGCAGCCAAGTACCATTGCCAACAGCTCATAGCCCTTTGTGGGAGCTTCCATCTGAGTAAACAAGTGGTGTTTATCATGAAAGTGAGGCTATGCCTATACTAATAAATCAGTATTCCGGACACAATTCTCCAGAAACTGCATCGATACTACTTAACCGTTTTACTCTTCAAATTGAGACACTATGTCCAAACTGTATTTCAATTCACTAATATAAGCCCAGCTATAGTCTGAGTGTGTACAGCTCCTGTCAGTTAGAGGTCCCTTGTAGTTTGATGTAATTCTGAATGAAACACAAAGAATCATTTGTGTTTGAAGAAAGGTGTGTGGTGCAGCATCACATGAATATTTCCATGGATGTATGAGCATGAATAGATCAACTATTATAACTCCAAGATTTCTGTTACAGAGTAGTTCAGCAAGATTCTTAGAGAAAGAGATAGCTTAGGGCCATTCTTAATTCTTCCACTTGCTCATAGCCTCAAGCCTTGTTCAGTATCAGAAACTAGAATTGCGGGAATGTGTCAGTGGGTCTAGTTAAGCACAAGGAATTGCCTTTTATAAATATGTTTCTTTAAAAATTCAGGAAACATTCTAAATGTTTTGACTTAAACTCAGTTGGTTTTGGTTCATATCCAGGCATTCCAGAAATTTTTCTTCAGTGACACAGATGGCACAAAGTTCCTGGGGAGCAACTTGAGAAAAATTATTTTGTCAGCAGTTTCAACTATAAGGAAGGAGTACTATAATCTGTGCTATAATCCACATATTTCTCACATCTATATTGCTCCCAGGAAACAAAGGACTGTTATCAAATTCGCTGAAGGATTCTAGTTTACTTCTTACAAAGATGTGAGCTAAATAAACCAGCCATGGGAGGTCTCACCTTATCAAGTACTGGCAAAGATGGAGATGGTGCTGATTCCAGTAATGTATTTCCTTCTGGGATATAAAACTTCAGGCGATAAAATTGATGGGGAATGCCTTAAGGGGAAAAAAACCCTCAGCAAAATCCCCAATAATTCTTCACTTCTAGAAAGGCATCAGAGTTGAGAGTCACAGCTTCAGCATAAAACAGATAGCTCTAGGCATAGAAGGGTGTGCATACTACATTTAGCACACTAAAATTTACTTCTCCTCACCTCACCTTCCCTTAAGGATTAGCCAATAGAGCTTGAAAAAATGAGCACACTTGCATGGGTACAAGTGACAAGCTTATATTATCTGGAGTGAATAAGAAAATAAATCTAATTTTCTTTTTATTTTATGAGTGATTATGTATAAAGCAGGCAACAGAGGTCTAAAAATAAAAAGGACAAGGAATCCAAAGTGATTATGTATTGGGCTGACAGCAAAAATTCACATCCCACAGAGTTTCTGTGTTAGGCAATAACACAGGAGGCAATGTCTCCTGGATTATAGATGCTTGAATAGAGTACAGATGAAGATTGAAGGAAGCACCATCAACTCATGGGAAGCTTACAACATGTTTTTATTTGAGAAGAATTTGAAAGGTTTCCAGCATGCTGATGGCAGACGGATTTCAAACCCAACATTGCTCCATTTCATTTGAAAATAAAAGCTCTTCTATACATTAGGATACAGGCTTAGAAGAGCAAACTGTTGGTTAAAAAATTAAAGATCTCACCTAAGCTCTCCATGACAAAAACTATTCAGACTGTTATCAATGCCAGTGTCTGAGTCCAGGCACCAGAACTTGAATGTCCACAATTTAAAGTGGTTAAAATTGTTCTGGACATGGTTTTTACTAAATAATTCCTCTGCTAAAAAATTCTGGGGAATAGTTCAGCAGGTAGCACACAAATAAATATTCCCAGTAGAGTCTCCTGTCCTGCAGTCAGCTTAACTATACTAAGGTAGCCTAATCCTGACAGTTCTCTTTGGGACTGGAAAATGAACCTGGACATTGTTATTTTGCTGACACAGGTGCAACCTGACAAAATTTTGAACACATCACCAGTGCAGATTTATTTTAAACCTTTTTGTCTAGGAACTGGCCCTAGCTTCCATTTGCACTGATACACAGGAAAATTACTTTTCAGATTCTCTGTGAATATGTAAGTAGCATCTGTAAATAACAGTTAAAGTAGCTGATAGTTAAGATGCTTCTGTTGGAGGCAAAGAGATCTGATCTCAAGGGATCTAACTTTATCATTAAGATAATGTCATTTAAGTATGAGTAAAACAAATCCTTGTAATTCTCCCACCTTCAGCAGAATTATATTTCAAAAATAAGGTTCAAACTGTAGCACGTTTGATAGTATGGGCTAAATAATTTGCTTTCTCCACTGACAACAGTGACTGACAATCACATACTTTCACTGAATTATTTCCTAGACAACCTAGCGAGAGTTCTGTGATTTCCATTATTCATTACTTTTCTGAGCTGATAGTCAGTAGACAGGAACTCCCATGGTTGTCTTCATTTTGAGAATAAATGAATGATAAAAATGGGATTTTTCTTTGTCCTATACACAAAGCCTGTTTTCCCTCAGTACAAGAGGAAAAGGACCTTGTTTTTAGTTTCTCTGGTCATCTTCTCAGTCAGTTTTGCACCCACAGAACACCCTTCTTCAAACCAGGTGCATGACTGCTTTTCACCCTTTTTTTCCTCATGCGTGTGTGTTACACCAAGAGTCTTCATGCCTCTTCAGTTGCACCCAGTCAGAGGGAAACCTCCCACAAAGTGTAGCTCAACTTTGTCCTGGCTCTGATATTTGGCTAAGTTTTTTAGGAGTTGTCTTATTAATTTTTATAGATGTCAATCCGTAAAGAAGGCTGAACTAGACATGTTTTGTTTAAACTGAGTTTGTTATTGTCTGTTGACCCATTCACAGAAACCAGTAACACCTTTCAGTACAAGCAATATCTATACTGATCTCATTTTCAGGAAACTGTGATTATTCATGATGCAAGACATCATGAACATTGCAAGTTTGATGATAGTTAAATTCAATCCTGCCTGATGGAATTCCAACGTGGCAGTTCTGCTGGCATCCCTGCTACTTGACCCATACTTGAAAACTCCATCATTTTGTGGTTGCTGTGCCCACAAATGATTATGAACCAGCTTCACAAGCTGTCAGCAGAAAAACCCTGGGAAACCTGTGTGACCCTGAAGGCCATGTAGGCACCTGCCACTGGGGAGGTAAGAATAAGAACCTGCAGTTTGCATGGGGATTGGAAGAGTTCATTATCATGAAAGTCTCCTGACTTCTGTTTGCCCTAAAAGCTAATAATACTAGCATTCTCTGTAATCAGAAATTGAATGGCTGATTGCTTACGCAGTCACAACTTTGGAAGCATTAACAAGAGGTCCTCTGAGCAAGTAGGAGTCCTTTGGCTCCACACTGAATGCTGGACACCCGCAGGAAGTGTTTGAAGTGTGGCAGAATTGGTTAAGCTATTTGCCTCTAAAGATAGAACACAGATACCAGATACTGTTTAATAGAGGTGTCTCTTGGCATATGCTTTATCTATGGCATGATGAAATAATTTAGATGCTGAACTGGAACATCCAAATCAGGACTGTCATCCTCCTAGGGTCGGAGTGGAGAGAGATGGCAAGGCAGAAAAGAGTCTAGAGAACTGAAATCTTACAGACTTGTCTGGAAGCCTTCCCTGACCACAGAAGGAACTTGAAGAACCTGTGTTTTGAACTTTAGTGTCTTTGTCAATTGCTTAAAGATAGGCAGAAAGGTTTTACCCTAGCATAAGGCTTGAATAGGTGCTGAGTAAAAATAAAGGCTGGTTGTGTTCATTCTGTCTGGAACTTTATGAACTGTAATCATTAGACCCCAACCTGAACTTGACACACATGACTCAGATCATTCTCAAAAATAGAGGTGGAACTTTCTGGTTTACCAAGCCAATTCTTACTAACATATTAAACTACAGAAGAGAATGTACCTCTGAATCCACTTTAGAAATATCTTGGTTTTCTATCCTGTGCAGAAAGCTGTATTCCCTTCAGTTTAATCCAGAGATACCAATGTAAGATTGCCCTTTTTCTTCTGTTAACTCTTATGTTTAAAAGATTTACCTTTTATGTAAGTCTGTTTGTGAGATTTGGATATTTGAGTTAAAGAGCTACAAGCTGCACATCAAATATAATTGAACACAAAGTTAATCTTTGAAATCAGTTCTAATTTTATATTTTTAAACTGCAAACTACTTACAGCAAATATCTTTTTCTCCTATCTTTTTCATTTTATTGCTACTCACATTTTTAATTTGGCCAGTTACAGCAGACAAAATAGCATTAGACATTCTTGTTTATTGCAAGACTATTCTGCTTTTTAGATATGGTGAAGTCTGCTATTTCAGACAATTTTAATTAGCATGCAAGACAAAATACTGTACAAGATAAGTAGATGTCTTATCATTAATAAACCAATTTAATAGACTGTGATGATTTTACATCAATTAATTCTTTAAAATGCAAAATAATATCTACAGCATACTCCTGTCTGGTAACTTGTTCCTTGAATTTTCATTATTAATACATGGAGGCTAAAAATTGTTTTGATAGGTTATAAAGTATTGCATGGTTTTACTTCCTGATTAGTACACTGCTATTTTTAATACTGGTATAAGAATTCGCAGTCTGTTCTTCTCAGTATTTTGTCTAGGTTTTATTTATCAAATAGTTCATAAAAAAAGTTAATTGCTAGAAAAGAAATGGCAGCAGAGCAAACCTAAATGCAGAACTACTCAGAACAAATAGAGAAGTATCAACATCTGAGAGGTTTGCATCATTCTTTTTGTTGCCTATAGTTAACTTGTACTAATCCTGAATCAGGAGATCACTTCTACCATGAGGAAAATGCTCAGTAATATGAATGTGTTGTGCAAATTTAAACATATCTATAACTGATAATGCATTTGATAGGATTTGTGATCTGCCTGTTCCCTGGAGGTAAAGCATTGTCTACAATGAAAAATTCTTCCTTAAAAAAAAATATTAAAGTCATGGAACAGAAAATAAAATAGGTGCAAAATGAATAGTAGGGTAAATACTAGGAAAACTGCATGCCTGCAAACCTTTGATTATTTCTATTATTTGGATATCTGCTTGGCTTATCAGTAGACACAATGATTTAGCTGTGAAGATTTTCATATTAAGAAACAGATGCTGTTCATACTGAAGTTAAAAATAACTGGTTCTGTGCTGACTGTGATGTTTGTTTTGGGGTATACTTCCCAGAAGTGTGTCATTAACACAGTGGCTTAAAGGTAACACTGAGAGGTAGGTGGCAGGGAATTATGGCCATATAATGTAGAAATAAAACAAAAAAACCCCACAACAGCAAGAAAAAAACCCACCCAAAAAATCAATACCATCCATATATATACACTTGCTTTCTTTGATGTTTTCAGAAGCAGGGTATGTAATACAAACTTAGTAAATATCTGACATTTTCTGAGGACTAACCAATGTTGTCTGAAGCATACTATGCTATTTGAAACTTTTTAATTGGCAAAGTGGCTAAGTGTATGCTTAATGAAACCAAAAGAAAAAGATTATCATTATCTCTCTTTCCCTTTTAATTTTCCTGGGGTTTTTTAATATTTAAAAGGTATGTTTATGCAAGTACCTCTATTTTATTCATCTGTAGCCTGGCAAGTCTTATCCATGACCGTAATACATCAGCCCTCTTAGGGTAAAATCTATTTTTGTGGTTGTAATAATTATCTAGAATTATTATCTAGTGTGTAGAACTTGGACTTTCTGCTTGTCTTTTATGGTATAATATCTCAAAGAGCACAGATGTGGAACCCAACTCACAACATGTAAGCAAGAATCAAATTCTGTTTTCTTTTACATCCAGACACCCCAGGAAAGCCAACAGAATGAATTACATGAGCGAAAGCAAATTTTATCAGTAGCAAATTGCTTTAGGATGGCATTCAGACCTCACTGGATTACAGCTGGTCCCTCCTTGGATACAGCTAACACTGATGGATCATCTAACTGTCAACAGAGCTCGTGGATTTTCTGAAGTTCCAGAGCTGATCCCTGCAGGTAGCAGCAGGGTTGTCTGCCTTAAAGTGACCTTACATTACCTATACACTACATTACATACGTGTGGCCAAGTGCCACACTCGGGGTCTACACAGTGCAGTGGAACAGAAACAACAGTGCTGAGGCAAGGTCCCTCAGGTGTGGTGTTCTTCCTCAGCTGCTGACAGCAGATGCCCAGGAAGAGTATTAGAATACGACAAGCATATAATGATACTTCTCACACATAATCTCCCAGCTTCTAGTGATTCTTGAGCTAGATTATTTGTATTCAATAGCACACTGGGTTTCGTTCCATAATATTGTCATTTAATCCTATTGTATTTTCAATATGCAGTCTGCTTTGAGAAAGATTTTCTTTCTTTACAGCTATACTATAAAACTTTTGAAGTTACTCTGTGAAAGATGTGTGTAAATGCTGTGTTTGTATCCTGTTTAGGTCTGTCAGATGTCCTCGTGTGTAGAGAGATGTAAGTGGGAACACAGGAGCTGTGTCAGTGAAAGTTTGTCTGTCTTTCCTTACAGGAAGGCCGTCAGTGCTGCCCTGTAGAAGAAATACAGTGTGACTGCCAAAGATATTAAAATCTGTCAGCAGTAGCTATTACTAAAGGATGACATTGGATAAAACTTAAGAATATGTAGAAAAGTATGATATGGATATTTTCAACTAATTTCTTTAATATTTGTCTCACCTATCCTTAATGGAATAAATTACTGCAGTCCACATCATAAAAACAGAAATGAGAAACAACAAAGAAATAGTCCATACATTAAATGGTGATCTGCATGTACAAAAATACAATGTTCATAAATAATGTGTTTTTTCTGAAGAGATGGAAAAGCTGCCATTTCTGGCGTTCAGTATACTAACCTTTAGTATCGAAAAGACTCTTATTTTAGAAAATAAAGGAATGGATGACCAGCATACCTGGCATATGCATGAGGTAAAAATGGAGATTTGACTAACAGATGATTTCATAGAAAACTTAACTTTGACTAAACTAGACTACTTTGTAGCAGCCTTTTTCTGAACATTAAAAAGAAAGCATGGCTTAAGAGGAAGAGCAGTTAGAGGTCTATTGAACCTTGACTATTCAGTGCTGGCACAATATCAAACATATCATTACAGTTTAGCACATCCTTAATCTATCATTATTGCTAGTGAACTGCTTTGAATTATACTGTGAAACACATTATATGGTCGGCTATCATTAGATAAAAAGAATTTGATATAGTAGCTGCTTCAAAGTCCTTTTCAGACATCTAAGTTTTGCCAAACTAGGCTGACATAAATGAACTGAGAGATTATAGGAGTTCCTGGGGAATTCAAGACATTGAACAATGAGACAGAAATGTATTCCATGTCTGAAAACATTGGCATTACTCAGTGTTTTCTTATCTCAATATATTTGCTAGTTCTGATGTGTTTTTCCTACATATCCCTGATCAGCTCACAGTGAGCATTTGATGCTTGCTATTTTAAAATCAAACTCTATGTTTAACACTACAAATTATGTTTTATATCCTTGTTGTATAACTTTAATGTACTGTAGATGGTCATATGCAAAAAAACCAGCCTAGAAATCTTGCAGTTCAGAGCTCCCCAGCTTCACTTGGCACATTCCTAGTCAGTCAGTTTCCTCAAAGGATCAAAATTAAGTACCAGTGCATGCTCAGAAACATGGTGGGGTGGACAGCTAGTTATTCTTCTCACCTTTAACCTCTTGTGTGACCTAGCTGAAAGGTGTTGAGAAAAAGGCTTAATAGCTCCAGAGGCCTGAAATCTGAAATACTGAAAAACAAACACCCAGGCACAAACAAAAACTCACAATAATTAGAATTTTTGTTTTTTAATTTCAAACAAATACAGGATAATGGGCTCTAAACCATTGTCCCAGAGGACAGTTATCATAGCCAACATGTTTTAAAGCTTTGAAATATTGTTTAGCCTATTCTTTTTAAGAGATTCTTTTTTACTTGTCTGTTCTGAAGATTGCTTATATCTTCACTGTGGTCACACTTTCTCCTTTTTCTTCTGCATTTTGTGCTATTGAATTATTTCTTTGTACTCCTTAATTAGCCATGTTGGCCTTCCATGCCCCTTCCTCCTTAAACCCTTGTTGAGATCAATTTCAGTTAAAGATGGGCTCATGACATGGAATTCTGGTCAGGATCTTGAATAGGCAAATTTTAGAGTTTGTGTTCAGTTTTGTGGCTTAGGAACTTGTTTAACTATACCAGCTGAAGCTTGTCTTTCCTTTAAACCTTGATCTAAAAACTCGACATTAGATGAATGTGCCTTAAAATGTGGTTATGCATCATAAATCCCAGAATGATTGATTTACTAAATCATAACTAGGAGAGTACTAGTTTCACTTGTTACTTTTTTTCAAGGCTGAGAGATTACAGAATGCAGTACTCTAGTGTTTGCTCCTCAAATTCAGTATTTCTATTTCTGTAGCCTTATTCCCTGTAACAGACCAATACTTTAAAAAAACCAGTGTTGTTGAAAATAAATAAAATATTGCTTTGTTGGAACATCATACTGAGTTATCTTCCTCATTCAAGGAGGAAGGACCTACTCCTCATCAAGGGGTAGGACCAGTTCTACTTCTTTCTTGTTTGATTTGGTTTTTATGGGTTTTGAATTAACATTTTGTGGTTCATTGCAGTTTGTGAGATGTAGCTCAGCTGTCTTCACTACATTCTATTTTCTCCTTAGTTCTTTTAGGTTGTTATTTATTCCCAATATTCTGTATAAAATAGCTTTTCTTTTGTGGAGACATGGAGCCTTAATGTGCTTTCCTCTTGACACGAGCTGCAAGCATCACAAAGTTTTATATTCAGCTTAAAAGAAATTCCCTATACCATGTTACAGCTAAGCCTCTAATCAATGACCCCAGCTGACTTCAGTGAGTCTTCTAACAACAAGAAAAAGATTTTTTTTTTCCTAATAGTGTCATTTTACAGATCCAGTTTAAAGCAAAATAAATTACCAGCTTAGAGGCACAAGAAATGGTTTCTCCAATTGCTATGAAGAGGTGAAGAGGCAAAGGACAGAAGCCTAAAACTGACGGTAGGAAAAGGAAGGATGGAGCTTAAAGCACTTTATAAGTTCTTAAAGGTTCATAACACAGACTCAAACTACAGGTTCCTTCTTGAAAAAAAAAGCTTTAGCTTTCTGGTTTTTTATTTTCCATTTAATTGAATCAGTTTGTGATGACTCAATTTAGGTTTAGTGTCTCTAATCAAATCATCAGTGAAGCTCTGACGACTTTCTAAGAACAAAGTCTGAGGGAGGATTCCGCCCCCTCCCAAATTACTATGCACCCCAGCCTTCTCACTGGTGGAATAGTGTGAGGGGCAGAAGAGGCCTTGACATTGCGTAAGCACTGCTCAGCAGTCACAAAAACACCCCTGTGTTATCAACAGTCTTTTCAGCACAAATCCAAGACACAGCCCATACTAGATGTGAAGAAAACTAACTTTATGCCAGCCAAAACCAGCATGTATGTGCTTCTGAAATTTGTCGTTCCTTGGGGTCTGAGGTTCATTTTTAGCTCTGAGGTTCATTTTCAAGTGAAACAGAAACAAACATAGCAAGTCTTCTCCTGATTCCAGGTGACTTTAAGTAAAGAAAAATAAAAAAATCATTGTTTGAAAAGGAGGCAAGAGTAGAGCCAGCCTTATTAAATCTTGATTATTATTTAATGGTAAACTTGAACTGTATGCCCCCCTCTGTTTGAAGAAGTTTCTACCAGTATTTAACTCTTAGGAGAAAGACATGATCAGTGGGCTAAAAAGCTTGACAGACTAGGAGACCAAAACTGTTGATCTGAGAAAGCAAGATTCTTCAGATGGAGGAAGCAAAGGAGAAACCTCTCATTCTGTTTTTTGCTGCTAGGATGATTTCTGCATTTTATATTGAAGAATCTCTAGAAAAATTACAGTGGCAGGACTAGACCTCAGGTTCCTGCAGACCCATAGTTAACTGGTGGGTTACACAGCCAGCTTCCTTCTTTAGGTAGCTATTTCAGTACCAATGCTCTTGGCTGCTTGTTAACCCAGTTTCTGTAGGGTATGGCAGCAGATTATTTAGGAACTCCCTGGAATTGGATTTGTGTTCAGATATGTAGACTTGAACTCCCTTGGGGCATACAGAAACTGGAAGCAAGTTTCTCACTGCCAGCCTACCATCTTGCCCTCCAGCCCCGGGTTACAGATTCCAGGAGCACAGGAAACTACCTGTCCCACAGTCTGTTTCACAGCTGGTTGAACGACATTGCCACCAATGTCAGCAGTCAACAGAGCTAGATAAGTATTTCAAATATGTATCTGCTAAAAGCTACCACCATTTTCCACCAGAAATAGCCCAAATACATCTAACGAATACCATGGAATATTTTACATATCTGAGATATGATTTTTAAAATTACAAAAATTTATTATATTCTTTGAAATTTTGTCATATATAGATACAGATTGCCTTTAGAAAACAACAATTTCGTGATCTCTACCTGGTTCACATGTAGAGCAAAGTTCATGGTCATATAGGAGAGTTGTAAAGTCTTCCATTTAAACACAGCTGAAAACCCCACAAATATACATATATATCTTTTTGATTCTATATTTACTCTTAATATTACAGTCATTCTTCCTCAATCTCTGCAAAATAGCACTACCAATTTTGGAACCTATTAATTTTATAGACTTACCATCAGTTCTTGGAACAAAAAGGGTTTCTAAATTAGGCTACTACATTAGGCTAATTCATGTCATGCATCTATAAGCTATGTTTATTCTAACAGTTTTCAGTCAACAGGTGAAATTCCAAAACATTTCTGGGGAGATGGAGATTGTTCAGCATTGGAAATTTTAGACTGTAGCTGTTGCTCCTGCAGACTATTTGGGAACAAACTGTGCATCCCTACAGACCTGTGAAAGT
This sequence comes from Gymnorhina tibicen, assembly GCA_013399875.1. Taxonomy (NCBI): domain Eukaryota; kingdom Metazoa; phylum Chordata; class Aves; order Passeriformes; family Artamidae; genus Gymnorhina; species Gymnorhina tibicen. The sequence goes on along the minus strand of VXAZ01010335.1, from coordinate 805,403 downwards.
CAGTGTTGTAGGTCATGTCAAGCTGGAATAGTTACAGATGTTTTGGCAATAAGGATCAAAATTTAAAATAATTTCAACAAAAGCAAGAAATGAAACAAAGTAAATAGGATACAATTTAGTGACATTAAATGACAGAAAAGGAATAATAAAGAGCACACTGACTAGGCCTCGGGTCTTGAAAACAGGGCCTGGAATTTATGAACAAAAAATAAATAAATGTACTAACCCTACTGTGAGAAAAGGCAACTTTTTAGCCTAGTATTACAAACACAAAAAACATGAAAAATAATTGACCTGTTCCATTAGTTATTGGCAAGATGCCAGCTCTAGAGGTTCAAGAAACAGTGGATCAGTTTGGGAGGAGCCAAAGAAGAACCACAAAAAATTAAAATGGCTAGAATATGTGCCCTCTGAAGGAAGATTGAATAAGTTATTTTTGCCGAAGAAAAGCAGATTAGAGAAAACTTTATAACAGCATTCAAATACACAAAAATCTACGGCAAGGAAAAGAAGAACTTTTCTGCTCTTACTTACTCAGGATGGAACAAGGAAAAATGACCTTGAGTTATAGCAAGGAAGATTCAGATACAGGGAAATGTTTTTACAGTAAGGGTAGACAAGCACTGGAATAGATATTTTAATAGTGTATGAAATCTCCATCTCAGAATGCTTATTAAAAAAAGATTAACAACCTTATCTAAGCAGGATGAGGGGGTAACTGATCATGGATAGCATTGGACCAGGCAATCTCTGAAGATCCCTTACAGTGCTATTTTATATTCTTCTCTGTACGCAAAATTTGATCAATTAGAAGTACATGACTAAAACCTGAAAAATAAAGCATCTCATCTGATAACAAAACTTACTCAGTGGAGGGACACACACATACTATTTGCTCACGCTGCCACTTACAAACTGCTATTGTAAATCCACATCACATTTGGGATCACAAATCACAGAATCACAGAATGATATGGTTGGAAAAGACCTTTGAGATCATCAAGTCCAACCTATGACCTGACCTAACAGCACCTCATCAACTAAACCATGGCACTGTGTGCCACGTCCAATCTTTTTTTAAACATGTCCAGGAACAGTGACTCCACCACCTCCCTGGGCAGATGATTCCAGTGCCCAGTCAGTCACTCTTTCAGTGAAGAATTTTTTCCTAATGTCTAACCTAAACTTCCCCTGGTGCAGCTTAAGACTGTGTCCTCTCGTTCTGTCAGTGGTTGCCTGAGAGAAGAGGCCGACCCCCACCTGGCTTTCAGATAGTTGTAGAGTGATAAGGTCACTGTGAACACCATTCTGGGAGACTTAGTTTAATCTGACTGAACAAAAATCAATTCCCTCTCATCCAGTGATGTATTCAAAAATATAAGGGAAAGAAAATTAGTGTAATGTGGTATTTTCACTAATTTTTGGCTGTGATTCATAAGATGTGCATTTCCTTTGCACAAAGTTAAAAAACCCAGTGTAATGCCATCAGCATTTAAACCACTTTGTCTGTATGAGTCTGGGGAATTTTGATGGTGCTGCCTACATCCCCATGAAAAATATCCTGGGAAGGCATGTTCTTGCTCCACAGAGAAGACTGAAGCCTTTTAAAAATTACTGACAAAATAGTGAGATGCCCTTGCATTGGTTGTTTCACTAGGACTATAAATGTCGTAACAGGGAAAGGTGAAGGCAATTGGATTTAGAACACCACAGGAACTCCTTCTGATCTTGTAGCCTTCAGGGCATGTACTTTGTGAACTTCAGTATCTCTTAGAGTGCAATTCTGTAATGGCATATCCTCACTTCTGCACTGCAGTAGGCAAAGGTGACTGAGAAAAAGGGACCTCAAGGGTAAGATACGGGTTAAACCAAGTTTGGGAAAGACGAAACATGATACATCAAAGTCAATGGTACAACAGTGCACAAGAAGGTGTGAGCTGCCTTCTCTACACAGGCTTCAAAATTAATTCCATACTGAAGCAACTGCAAATTCTACTTAAGTTAAGACATCAAATTTAGCATATTTAAGCATAGCATGTGCATTTAGCATATTAAATCTCCATGGGTTTTTTTCCTGATGCTAGAAGAAGGAGGTTCCACCTTTTCCCAGGTAAGGGTGGGCAAGAGACTCTTGCTCTGAAAGAAGTATAGAGAAGGAAGGGAATTGCATTCCAAGCTGTCTCCCAAGAATAGGAACTGAGTTTGGAAAAGCCTCAGATCTCTTATTTGGACTTGGATCTCCAGGCAGAACACACAAAGTTTAAGCCAGAAACTGAGTAACAGCATTCAGTGGCAAGTGCTTTATCCGCATTAGACTACTACAAGAAGGGAAGGGAGGACTATGATAAAGGTGGTAGTAGTTGGAAAAGGATGTCAAAAAGTCAAATGCACTTGAAAAGGAATAGTTCCATGAAGTTGTCTTGTGGCAAAGCAAGCCAGTGGCATCCTAGCTTCCTACATTAGGAAGACTGCTGCCATTAGTTCTAGGGAGATGATCCTACCCCTCTGCTCAGATCTGGTGAGACACATTTGGAGTGCTATTTCCAGTCCTAGGATTCCCAGTGCAGGAGAGACATGTGCACACTGCTGTGGGTTTAGTGAGTGACATAGATATGACTAAGGTGTTGGAGCATCTGTTATACAAGAAAAGGCAGAGAGAGCTGGGACTGTTAAAGACTGGAGAAGATTTATACACATGTATCAATGTGTAGGTCAGGGGTAATAAAGAAGTTGGAGCCAGACCCTTCTCAGTGGTATCAAGGGAAAGAACAGGAGGCAATGGGCATAAATTCAAATATAGGAAATTCCACTGAAACTTAGAAAAAAACCCTTTTTTTTTTTACTGAGAGTCATCAAACACTGGAACAGGCTGCCCAAAGAGGTTTTGAAGTTTCCATTCTTGAAGACACTGAAATCCTGATTGGATGTGGTTCCAGGTAACCTGCTCTACCTGACCCTGCTTTGAGCAGAGGATGGGACTAGAGGAACTCATGAGGTCTCTTCCAGCCTCAGCAACTTTGTGCCCTGTGAATTGCACTTCTTGCCCCCAGGTTAATGGAGACATCTTGTTCCTTCGTTGTTGTAGAATTGTCCTTGTAGTTATGCCAACATGGTAGATTGCCAGTATGAATTTAATCAGATTTTAATGCTGAATAATCAAAGAACACATTTGTCATTTTAAATATTGGATTATTCAGATTGTTCAAATTAGGAGAAAGATTGATGAATTCAAAGCCTGAAACTCAGACCTCAGTTTAATACACGTGGATATGCCTGACAGCATGATTTTGCATTGTAGAAAACAACTAACACATCCTTACACATTAACAAACTTAGCAACTGTAAAACTCTGAACGTAACTTTGATCTAATATAAAAATCAATGAAAAATATATAGTGCTCTTCAAATATATTCTCTGGACATATTGCTGTGGTGTATTTATAAAGGAAATGGAAAGAGCAGTATTAAAAATTACAGAGGAAAACAAAAAACAATTTTTATTTTTCAATCATTAAATAATCCATAAATCAGAAATGTTTAAATGTTACTATTTGCAGGTAGAGTTTGCAACATCAACAACAATGATCAGATAGTTAATAGTGGTTTAAAGGAGGTTGCAGAACCCAGAAATATCCACTGTTATACTCTGCAAGTCTTCTTCCAGCCCAAATCTGGCTCCTGTTTGAGCAGGGAAAGTGCATTTCATTATAGGTACAAAACCTTGGAAACTTGGTTAAAACTGACTTTTAAGATACTCATTTTACAAAATTCTGCATCCAGCATAATTCCAAAGATTTATATGTGTTAAGAACATTACAATCTACCTGAGATTGGACTTTGTGTCTGTAGTGGTAAAATGGCACTAATTTTAGATTATTGGTGATTAAATAAATGACTGTGCAGTATGTGTAGGTGACACACCATAAAAAGAATTGGTTTATATATATTTATACACAGACCTACAGATAGATGTACATATAGATAGATACAGATACAGATATAGATATAGATAGATACAGATATAGATATAGATATAGATATAGATATAGATATAGATATCGATAGATATACATANAGATATAGATATAGATATAGATATAGATATAGATATAGATATCGATAGATATACATATACATCTATACATATTCATATACATATACATATATACATATTCATATACATATACATGGGCACAGATAAACACAGCTGGGGGTACATTTCCTCATGGTAGAAATTAATAGGTAAAATGCAGAAGGAACACGTGTAAAGAATGAAAGACTTTACTTCCTTGAAAGAGAATTCTTTAGGGGAAAATTCTTATTTCATGAAGGTTTGTTATTTCTTCTTTGATAAAATCATTCAAGTTGGATAAGGTCTTTAAGATTGTTGACTACTACCATTAACCCAGCACTGCCAAGTGCACCACTAAACCATGTCCCTGAGTGACACATCTACACGTCTTTTGAACACTTCTGGGAATGGTGAATCAACCACTTCCCTGGGCAGTTTGTCCCAATACTTGACAATCCTTTTCTTGAAGATCTTTTTCAGAATATCCAATCTAAGCCTTCTCTGGTACAGTTTGAAGTCATTTTCTCTTGTCCTGTTGCTTGTCACTTGGGAGATGAGGCTGACTCCCACCTCTCTACAACCTCCTTCCAGGTAGTTGTAGTGAGCAATGAGGTTTCCCTTCAGCTTTCTTTTCTCCAGGCTAAGCCCAGTTCCCTCAGCCACTCCTCCTAAGACTTGTGCCGTAGACCCTTCCCCAGCTCTCTTGCCCTTCTCTGGACATGCTCCAGCACCTCAATGACTTTCTTGTAGTGAGGGGCCCAGAACTGGATACAGCATTCGAGGTGTGGCCTCACCAGTACCAAGCACAGGGGGACAATCACTGCCCTGGTCCTGCTGGCTGCACTGTTGCTGATCCAGCCTGTCCAGATCCCTCTGTAGAACCTTCTTACCCCCCAGCAGATCAACACTCACAGCTAAGTTGGTGTCATCTGCAAACTGACTGAGAGTGCACTTGATCACCTCATCCAGATCATCGATAAAGATGTTACACAGGACTGGACCCAACACTGAGCCCTGGGGAACACCTCTTGTGGTTGGCCACACCATTTATCACCACTCTCTGTGCCCGGCCATCCAGCCAGTTTTTACCCAGCAACCATGTCCCAATCCAAGCCATGACTAGCAAGTTTCTCCAGAAGAATGTTGTGGAAAATGGTGTCCAAGGGTTATGAAGGTATAGAAATCCAATGTACCAGCAGATAGGAGAGCAAATCAGTCATTTAATTTGTGAGTTTTACAGATCAGATTTATATAACAAAAAGAGAATATAATCTAATTGCTTAAAAGGTAACTTCTCAAATTGACCCATTACTAGTGAATGGAAATTGACAGAAAATTTTGTGCTTTTGCTTTGTATATTTAATCAGTGTAAATAGAAATCTATGCTAAATTATGAACATTTAGAAATTAGATCTTTTGAAGTCATCCTTCATTAACATAGCAGGAATGGGAAAGTTAAAGAAATGGGCTGGTTTTTGCTTTTGGTTTAATATCAAAATAAATAGAGGGGAGAAGGACCCAAACAAGAAAGCAATAAGACAACAGATGGATGAATCATTGCGGAGGCTCTGATAAAAATACACTGACCTCACTCAGACATTCAATCAAAAACCCAATCTTTTGTTGTTTGTATGAACTTTACTTCAAAATGTGGTAGTTAAAAATAAAACAACAGATTAAATATTATGTGGGCTTCTTAATATCTCAGTTCAACCGATTTGTTGTCTTACCTATTAGCATATTAACTTACAGATAATAATTTACAGAATTTTTTTTTAATGTATGCAACATATTTAGAAATTATTTAGAATAGCATTTAAGTGACTCCTACCGTGCTACTGAGGTCAACTAAGAAATCTATTTACCTATCAGTTCTAGAAATCTATATCTATTTAGAAAATGGAGAAATACATTCTAAGGAGTTGTGATTTGAACTCTAAACCCATCACAATAAAGTTCAAAGCCCAATTTTTATACCTCTGGATAGCTGATAAAAAACTACACTCAAATTGAGGAGGTGCCTAAAGCTATCAAAGAAGAAATTAAATTCTTTGAAATGAAAGGGTTTTAAAACCAACCCCTCTTAGAATTTTGACAATTGAGACAGAAATTATTTTTGATCTATCTACGTTGCAACTAGTGAATTCTCTAAGACCCAAACTCAACAAGGAAAATAGTTGGTGCTGAAGATCTGACATTCACATTATAAATGTTTCAGAGGGCTTTTCCTAGGAATAGGATGGCTTAGTCCCTTCATCTACTGAGGAACCACAGTCTAGACTCTTTGAAGAGTTGTAGAAGAGCTGCATGGATGGTGCTGGTGATAAAGGGCATGGTTTCCGTATCTTAGATGACAGGAATCAGTAGGCTATATCATCATGCTGGATCATCTCATCTGCTCTTTTTCTCTCTGATACAAAAGATATGAGTTATTTTGCCACAGTGGCCCTGCTTTACCGTAGGAGAACAAAATCCTTCTCTAAGAAAATATCCTGGCAAAAAGAAGCTCAGTCATAAACTTTCATTCTAAAGAGGGCAAAAGCTCCCAATTCCTTGGTGACTAAAAGCAATTCCTTAGTCCCAGCTGAAGAAAAAACATCAGGAAATTTATCATTGGAGAAGCTGGACCTTATGAACATGTATTAAGGAATATTCATTATTATGCATGCCATATGAATTCCCTCCATAGATAAAAGCTTTAATTCACCATTTTTTCAGTTGGATCCTAATGGAAAGGTGGCACTGAGTGTCTAAGACTGAAAAAACTAGCAGCATGCCCCAGCCTGAACAAGCTAGACACTTACACAGCCAAAGTGGCAGAAGCTCCTGGTAAGTTCAGGTACTGTCAGGTTTGGGTATTCTAAGCAACAGTTTGGACTTTAATTTTGACTGTAGATACATGAACTTAAAGGCTGATTCTGAAAAAGGTTTGTAATTTAAATGTATAACAGTTATCCCTTGTGACAATGAATGACTAGTATGAAAAAAAAAAGAAATAATTTAAAACAAGCAATATTCTTTCCTTGATATTAGAAATTTTATTGACAAATATAGCAGGGAGGTACAACTGATTTTTTTCACTAATATTATTTACAAGCAACATATGCAGTCAAGTTTAACTTTTGCAGCTCAACCATCAGTTCGCCTTAAACCTGTGATCTAACCCCTGAAATATCATTAGAAGTATGAATTATTTCAAGACTCCAGGACTGACTGAGAACAAATACTGCAGAATCATCAGTATGTTGAATATGAACTCATAACCACACCAGAACATCTGCTTAAAAAAAGTCAAATAGAAACTATATTTTTATTTATATTTTGAAGGGCAACTTTCATGCTGCCAGACTGTATAGTTTATGAAACTTCTTGAGGAGATTAGTCACATTAATTTTCCCACCTAGTGAAGAGGGAGATTCCTTCTGAGACTGAGTCAAGGTATGTGCAAATGGGAAGACTGAGATTACCCCCAAGTGGAGTCTCTACTGATTAGAGTGAAGCATACACAAGTATGCTTCTGTTTCCTAATCCTGCTTCCCTCAGGAGAGAAACCAGGCCATGGAGACTGACAGATATGGAAGTATCTGCTGATGAAGGCTCTAGCTATGAAGGGTTATGTGAGGATGCATGCTTTACAGTCAGCCAAAATAGACCCTTCCTGAACCCAGATTAGGTCCCTGGTACTCTTTACATTTTTTGACACCTCAAATAATGGGTGTAGTCTCTATTACTTCCATTTAATTTCTCTTCCCACAATTTTCCTCTTTCTCACCTTCTTTGTGGTGCATTGCTTGACCCTTCATATCCAGCTATTTTTTGTTTCCAAAGGTGACTGACATGGGCCCAGTAGTTTCGACAACGTCTCTTGCAAGGTTAATATTACATGGCTCCTTCTGCAGAAAGAGAAAGGATTTCCTGCAGGGGAGTTAAGAGTAAGTCTGAATAGCCTTCTGAAGGCACTTTTGCATTCACTGAGGATAGAATGCCTCTAGAAAGATTAACTCCTCTTCAGTGAAGTGAGCCTTTCTTCTAATTACCTTCTACCTAAATACCATAAGTGCGTCAAGTCGGGGGCTTCCTTTCATGTCTATAAACACCAAAACCACTAGTAAATTAAATGCATATTTAGATATTATAATTAATATTATACCTGGTGGCAGAATTAAACTCTCACTCAATATTCTGAACTCTTCCCTGTTGAATACTGTAAGGAACAGACGTGGTCCAGACAACCCATGGAATAAACTTCAAGTGTGTATGGAAGAAGAGAGCATCTTCTCCTTTAAGGATGTGTGGTCAAGGACCTTTTCAATGCAAAAAAGGGATAATAGAACAGAGAGAAGCCATAAACAAGAAGATGCAGAGGCACAAACCCAACAGACAAACATTGTGGAGACAAAGACAAGAAACAAATCTGTCCAGTCACAGTAGTTTGTGGGCTATCAAGAAGCTGCAAGCAAACCCAAGGGTGAATGAAAATGGAAGGGGTTCAATGAAGCTATGCATGCTGGCAAGGGAACATGCAGGGGAAGGGGGAGCAGGGAGGAATGAAGGGGGAAACTGATAGAAAGGGGTATAAAAGGGGCTGGTTGCATGTAAAACTGAGCCATTAACACACTGAGCCATTAACACACTCGTCTGATGGAGCCCTGCAGCTGATCATCACAATTTGTCCTAGCTTTTTATTACATACTTTAGTAAGTATCTCTGCATGATCTCACTCTCTGTTCCACAAGGGTGAGGGCAAGGTCTGAGTGCCACCTACTAGGATTCTGGTGTGGGTGAGGTGAGTGAGGGGCTCAGCAGCGGCAGCTGAAGCAGGACCATGGCTCACAGATCACACGCCTGGTGCCATTTTGGAGGTGGGGAGGGCAAGTGTCTGTATCACTCTCAAGATGGGCGTGCATGGAGTCATTCAGCAGCAAACTCCAAGCTGGACTCATCAGCAGTCAGATGCCCCATGCTGGAGCAAGAACATCAGGCAGGTAGAGAGTCCATGGGGACAGGGGGCTGTGGGGTGCCTGTGCAATGAGTGTGCATGTCATTTTGCAGCAAGCCCTGGGCTAGACCAGGTGGCAAATTGGGGACCCAAGGGGTGGGTAAGAGGGTGTGGAGTCCTGGCAGGGGCATCAAATGGACAGAAGGGCCATGCTGTACTCAGGGAATCTGTGACTGTGCATGTGCTTGTGAGCCTCGACACTGATGAGTGTGTGCCCACACAGGAGACCTTCCGTCTCTGCAGCCCTGGACACTGATGGGTGTGTGCCCACACAGGAGACCTTCCGTCTCTGCAGCCCTGGACACTGATGAGTGCGTGCCCACACAGGAGACCTTCCGTCTCTGCAGCCCTGGACACTGATGAGTGCGTGCCCACACAGGAGACCTTCCGTCTCTGCAGCCCTGGACACTGATGAGTGTGTGCCCACACAGGAGACCTTCCGTCTCTGCAGCCCTGGACACTGATGAGTGCGTGCCCACACAGGAGACCTTCCGTCTCTGCAGCCCTGGACACTGATGAGTGTGTGTCCACACAGGAGACCTTCCGTCTCTGCAGCCCTGGGGGAGGAGGGGACGGCGCTCTCTGTGCTTCTGTGACGTGAGTCCTATGTAGGTGCAGCATCTTTGTGCAGCCAGCCACGTCCATGTCCTGTATGTGTCCTGTGCGTCTGGGACAAATGTTCAGCTTCCCTATGGGATGAACCTGAAAAGGAACAGGGGCAGCCATATCCCCCAGCCTGGGCAGAGACCCCTGGTCTCTGGGGCACCAGGTTGGGCTCCAAAGGTCAGGCAGGAGAAAGGCTTGGGACAGACCTGCTGGAGGTGGGGGCCACCACTAACAGCTCTTAGCAATAACCACAGTCAATTTTATAATACAAATTTTTGATCTTTAATCTTCTGTTAGTCTATGAGAAATAGTTACCCACTCTTTTGGGAGTTATTTGAGAAATAAATATCAATATTAAGGTACCCTCTAACTTATGTGTATTCAAAATTACTTTTGGAAAAGGTCTTTAACATTTCCAAGAAATATGAGCTCACGTATTTTTTATATTTAGAAATAATTATACAGTTTCACATACGTAAGTAAAAAGGAGAAGTAATTATTTCTACAATAGATCTAATTACAGAAAGGTTTTATGGAAAATGGAAATGTCAACCTTCAATTAAGATCATGTTGGACTCAAATTCCAAAATGGTTGTTTAATCAAAAATAAATATTCCCTCGATGTAGTGTATACTGAAGAGTTTAGTAAGAAACTGTCACCAAAACAGAATAGGAAAAGGTAAGTTCCTACATTTTATGGGATTCATTCATTCATGCAAGGAATCATTACATAGATTAAATGAAAACATGCTTTTTACTCTTTCTCATTCACTCCTACTTTAATATCAGAGAAATATTTTCCAGTCATTCAGATGCAATACACCAGCAAAAATCCCCTAACAGGTGTCACGATAGCTACCTTTATTAGCGTCCTGAGCCACCTTCTGCTACAATATTTAAAGAATGGAAGAGAAAGTCCTACTTTCCTCCAACCAAACCTTGAGCCTCTGATTTAGGAACAGTAGACTTTCTATATAGCTATGTAACCCTCAATTAAAATCCAGGTGAGAGGAGATGTACAGAATACCGCAATCACCTCCAGCTTGCATTCTTTTGAGAATACACCCCACTGACGTGGAATAAACTGTGGGAACAAGCCTTCAAGTGTTGGTCTTGAAATAAATATGTTTCAATATAATCTTGTCTTCTTTTCTGTTCCTTGTTTCTTAATTAAATTCTTAATGAAATTCTTAATTCATTACTAATTACAAATGCACAGGTGCAAAGAGTACACCTTGTTGGTATGCAAGGGCTGTCACATGAAAAGTAAATCAGGGGCGTGTGATTGATGCTTGGGTTCTTCAGCACAGGTCTTCAGCACTCCTGGATGGGGTGTAAAGCACAACAGCCTTGGAGGCATATGAGACATTATTTAACTGAGAACAGTAGGTAGGAATATTAACACTTTTGGCAATGATTACTGAATTTTAGATGCCTATCTGTAGAGTGAGAAAATAAATAGGCAGCAAAACTTCAGTTTAAAATTTCTGGAACTGCCACTTTCTAGCACTCTAGAAAATCAGCCTGAAGGCATATGAAACGGGGGGAACTGAATCTGAGAAGGACTTCTGACTGTATCAGTCTCTACTGTTAAGGTTGGCCTTTGATCCTCCTAGGTCCTTAAGATCAGTGGCAAAATCTGGAGCAAGGAAGACTTTTCCTTGGAGGAAGAGGACCGGGTTAGGGAATAATTAAACAAACTGGACATCCATGAGTCTAAGGGGTCTCATGTGATGCAACAATGATTACTTGGAATATGGCCAATGCTATTATATGACCACTCTCAATTGCCTTTGAAAGGTCAATCAAGAGAAAATATTGAGAGCTAGAAGGGACCAAATCTACTTCCTGCCTTCAAAAAGGACAGGAAGAAAGATCTGGAGAACTACAGGTCAGGCAGCTTCACCTGGATTCCCTGGAAATATGACAGAGCAGACATTTTCAAACATATGTATTGCAAGAAGATGGTTAAATCTAGTCAGCATGGATTTACAAAGGAGAAATCCCTCCTGACAGCTTTCTGCTATGAAATTATCAGCTTAGTAGCTGAGGAAAGACCAGTGGTTGTTGTTTATCTTCTTTTTAAGAAGATATCCCACACTTCCATAATATCCTTCTCAACAAACTGGTGAAGTTTGGACTACATAGCCAAATGAACTGTTTGGCTCAAAGTGGTTTGATCAGCAACATGATGTCCAGCTCAAGGCCATCATGCATGGTGTACTGGAGGGGTCAGTGTCACAGCCACTATTGGTCAACACTGTAATTAATTACCTGGACGATGGAACACAGTGGTCCCTCATCAAGCCAGCTCTACTGAGGTCAAATCTGAAGTATTGTGTCCAGTCCCGGGCTCTCCAGTACAAGAAAGACATGGTTATACTGGAACAAGTCCAGTTCAGGACCATGAATATGGTTAAGAGACAGGAACATCTAATATACAAAGAGAAGCTCAAAGAGATGGGATTGTTTAGAGAAGAAAAGGCTGAAGAAGAGGAATCTCATCAATATGCTGGGATATACAAAACCTGATGGGAGGGTATAAAGAAGAGGGAGTCTGGCTTTTTTCACTGGTATTCAGTAAAAAGAGAACAAACAACGAGCACAAATGGAAATACAGGAAATTCCATTTAAACATGGAAAAAAAAGTTTATTACTGCAAGGATGGCTAAACCCTGGAAGAGGTTCCCTAGAGACATAACTCAAAACCTCCAACTTTTTTTCTGGAAAACCTGCAGGTGACTGCAGGTCAGGGATCTGATCACTTTTACTGTCCTTGGCAAGTAGGGAGGTATTGTTTCAGCAAGGAAGGATGAAAACAAGTTTGATTACTTTAGTTTGAACTTATTTTAGGTACTTGAATGCTAAATCAGAGAGTCAGCTGTGAAGTTAAGTATAACCTGAGGCTCTTACTCTACAAATCAGGTTGAGTTCAGAGAGAATGGAAAAATAAAAATTAAAATGAAACAAAACCCAAACAACAATGCCAAAGATTTTGTCTGAAGGTTTTTTCAGTTCTCTGGTCAACTGAAATGCCATTTTTCTTTTATGAATAACATTAAAACATATGACTGTCATAGCACTTAAAATTATGTTGGCCTTGTGTGGAAGCACTGATGGCAATTCTATTTCTATTGACCAGAAATTAATCAGTGCAGAAATGGTTTTTCTTTCTTCACCAAGCTAATTTAGAGAGATTTAACAACAGAACATTACGTACTTTTTGCCATTCCTTTTCTCTTCCCATCTGATGGCATTTGCTCACAAACACAGAGAAACTGATTTTCTGTTAGCTTGTGCTAAATACATCAGCTATGAAATACAGTAAGATAGCCATGAAAATCTGAAAGTAAATATGAAGACAATATATGACAACAGAATATTTTTGTAATTGTGTATGGGTCTTCATCAATAAAGAAAAGAAACATCACTGCTGAAGGTGCTAATATTTGGCCAGTAGATAAGAGATCACACAGGTGAAATGATAAAAGCACTGGTTATAAACATAGACAAAATTAGAGTATTTGGTGGAGGTAATAATATTCGATATCACAAAATCCTGCTACATTGAGAAGGATACTGGAAATCTATTATTATTTTTCTCCATTACTTTTGCCATGTCAAAAATGTATCAGGAATTAATTCCTCTCAGATTACTGAACCTCACCCTGGATGTCTCTTGATAGCTTTCTTTGGAGAAGGGGCAGGTTATCTGTACTGATTGTATTCTTTTGGTTCTGCACCAGCTAGTCTTGATGGAAAGGAGCACTTCTATTGTCAGCTACAGCTCTTCAAGGGACAAAAAAAAAAAGAGCATAATTCGGAAGTTCTTTGAGATAGTGGCATCTAGTCTGTCATACAGGGGCCAAAATCCTTCACTGAGATGACCAAACATATACTCATCTTTCCCTCTGAATTACTCAGAGTACAGACTTGACATAGACCCAGAGGCATAGAAGAAGTGGAAAAAAAAGGAGAGGCATCAAAGGAGAGTCATAAAAACATAACTCAGACATTTGGGGACAAAAGCAAGAAGATAAAGCTAGGTAAAGGATAAGAAGAAAGGAATCCAGTGGTGTGCTAGTAATAAGAGGACCTTCTGGTAAAATGTGGTACCTTTTTTGGATGGCACTCAATACTTTTTTTTGGTCTCAGTCTTCACAGTAAAAATTGGCTTTCAGTCCTTCTCATGCACACTCTGAGAACACAGAATCATAGAATTATAGAATAGTTTGGGTTGCAAGGAACACTTTAAGATCGTTTAGTCCAGCCCCTCTGCAATGACCAGGGACATCTTCAACTAGACCATGTTGCTCAGAGCCCCATACAACCTGCCTTGACTCTTTGCAGGGATAGGATATCTACCACATCTCTGGGCAACCTGTTCCAGTGTTTCACTACCCTGATTGTAAAATATTTCTTTCTTATATCTAGTCTAAACCTACCCTTTTAGTTTAAAATCATTTTCCCTTGTCCTGTTGCAACAGACCCTCCTAAAAGCTCTATCCCCATCCTTCTTATAAGTACCCTTTCATTACTGGAAGGCCACAATAAGGTCTTCCTAGAGATCCTCTTCTTCAGGCTGAGCATTCCTAACTCTCTCAGCCTGTCTTCATACAAGAGGTACTCCAACCCTCCTGATCATTTTCATGGTCTCCTCTAGAAACTGCTTCAATAAGTGCATGTCTTTCCTGTGCTGGGGACCCCAGATCTGGATACAGCACTGCAGGTGGGGTCTCACCAGAGTGGAGCAGAGGGACAGAATCCCCTTCCTTGCCCTGCTTGCCACACTGCATTTGATACAGTCTAGGATGCAGTTACTCCTCTGGGCTGTGAATGCACATTGCCAGCTCATGTCATCCATCAGCACCCCAAAGACCTTCTCAGCAGAGCTGCTCTCCCTTCATCCCCCAACCTTTACTGATACCAGGGGTTGCCCCAACCCAGGTGTGGCACCTGCACTTGCACTTGGCCTTGTTGAACCTCATGATTTTTACATGGACCCACTTCTCAGGCTTATCCAGGTCCCCCTGGTGTGTCAACTGCACCACTCAGCTTGGTTTCTCTGCAAATTTGCTGAGATAGAGAAGGACAACTTGAAGTGAGGAATCAACAGGTTAGAGGCTACTTAGAGAAGCTGATAGTAGTGAGATACATGGAGCTGTAAGAGATTAAACCAAGGGTGTTGAAATGGCACACTATTGTGAGGAGGTTGACTATCATCTGCAGAAAGAAGATTACAGCTGGAGAAATTCTCTGCCAGGTGGAAAAAGTTTAATTTATCTTCATGAGAAATAGGAACCACCTTGGGAACAGTAAGCGTATTGATCAGCCTCACCTCAGTCCCTCGAAAGGTCTTAGAGCACATTTCCTTGCAATACATTTCCATTTTATTGAGAGACAGGAAGGTAATAAGGAACAGGCAGCCTGCAAACCCTGCTTAATCAACATGATTGTGAGTAGGTTACCAGGTGGTGATAAATCAAGGGTGAAGGGCTGAACTGGAGAGCTTTAATCCAGAGGAGATTTGAGAAACTTGAGGATTGAGCTAAGAGAAGCCTCACAGATTTCAACAAAAAGAAGTGCAAAATTCTGCTCCTGGAGCAAAATCATCCCTTAAAAATAATAGGTGGGGAGATAGCTGAATGTATAGCAGCCTGCTGTAAAGGACCTACAGTGGATGTGGCATTGTAAATCATACTACATACATGTTACAGTCCTACTGCATACATTCTAAGATTAAAACAATTCTTTCATCTCTTTTCAGAAAGTGTAGAAAATAACTGGTCATGGCTTTGGTAATCTTGATGTGAAAGACACTTATCTGATATCTTGCATATTTTACTTCCTGTGAACTTTTCATGTCATTGGACTGGTCAATAATATTTGAATTAGCTTTAAAAAGTTTAGTTCTTACCAAATTATTCATCACTTCTAACTTCGCATTTACTATCCCCATTAAAAATGGGATATTATTTTAATTTACATATTGAAACTTGCCTCTAAACTGGCAAACTAAAAAGTCTTGAGATTCCAAGGCTAACATATGCATGCTGTTTATTAAAAGTCCCCATCTTCTGAAAAGGAGGTTTGGACTAGACTAAATCCCAAACTTTGGGAAGTGCTTTGGGAAGTATTATTGGTTGAGGCTGCCAGTTACAGTTATAACAACTAAATAGTATAGGCAGTTGAGTTGCCATCCTGTTCCTTTTACCATACTACTTAATTTACTAATATAGAGGTAGAAAAAGGGGCTGAATAGTCCCAGCAAATAAAGTAAATCCCAGTAGGTAACATGGCAAAAGGAAGTGTTTAAAAAAATTTAAAAAACGGAAAATCTAGCCCAGTGCAACATTTGAAGTATAAAAGAGCTTACATTTATGTGTAGAAAATAAATTTTTATTTACTTGTGTTCTTTGAAGAAGAAAAGTGTTCTGGCACGATGCAATAGTTTCAGGTCATGACATCATGTGACCTAGACAAATTGCACCTAATGGCCTTAAAGAAAGGAGCCAGAAAGCTCTGTGAGCATCATATAGTTTAATGAATTATGTATTAGGAATTAATCTTTGAATATGGAAAAAAAACCTCCAGAAGACATCTGCTCATATATTTCAAATATTTAGATATGATCAAAAGGGTGAAATGGAGCATCACTTCTAAACAACATAATAGCTAATTCAGGGCCAGAAACAGCGACTTTGCATGTAACTGACCAACATAGAGTGACTGACTGTATACTCGCACTTCAGCCCTTGCAAGGGGTTCAAAGCACAGTCTTAAAAGAAAAAAAAAGGAGCCTTGTGATGCAAAACTTGACAAGCATACTCTATCCAGCTAGTCAGAGAGAAGCTATGGAGGTTGCTTGTCCATAACAATTAACGTATGCTTGTAATTCCCATTGTAGGATGTAGAGAATATCTCAGACCTACAGAAAAGAGCATGAGATAGCACAGTTGCTAGAAGTTGAAGTCAGGCCACTTCCCTGAGGATGAAAATTAAATGTTGGAACAGTTCATGAGAAGAGGCGGGGGAATGTTAAGCTCTTGCAGAAATATTGAATTTCATTTTAAAAGCCAGCCATTGATCCATCGCCTGGGAGCAATGCTGTAGTCAGTGTTCAGAGCAAGCCCGCACAGATCACCATGTGGTCCCACGGCACCGCTTGAGATTCTCTGTGCTGAGCTGCCCTGGTATAATGCCATGACACATCAGATTGGGGCAGAGTCCTCAATGCATGTCCTGTCATGCCCTATGCCCAGATCTTGCCTGGGAGCCCAGTACGGACCAGTGTCTCTGAAGCTACCAGTGCAAGCTGAGTCCCACCTTGGGACTCTATACACTGCTACTGTTAGCCCTGCAGAGTCCCCTGTAATTCCAGCCTGTTTCAAACTCTTAATTTGGAACCACTGTAGGTTTGTTTTGAATTTCCTCCTATCACTGTCATTCACATTAGTGTTTGGACAAAAGGACCTCTCAGGTTGCAAACCTAACCCAAATCTCCCCCTGCATACATGGTCAAAAGATAACTGCTCAAGTTGTCTGTTAAAAGCAAGTGACCCCTTATACCCCACACTGACAGAATGCTTTTGCAGAGTTTTCATGACTGACTGTTGGAAGGCAGCTGAAAATACTCCTCCTGTGGCTGTAAAAGGAGAATTAAACCCAACATTTTAATGATTATTAGGAAGATTAGACAACAGTAAAAAGGAATAATTAGCAATAATTTAAAGAGCTTGTTGTTATGAAATGTAATTCCCTAATCCTGTTCTCTTTCCTCTCTTCTGAAGTAATAAATGTTTTCTGGCTGTCCATGCCTAAGCTTCCCACCAGCTCCCAGCACATTGTGGCAGTGCTGGGACATTACTGACACCATTAATCATCTGTTAGTCTAGGTTCCTGGCAAATGGTTTTGGCAAACCTAGGGGTTGATAACAGGATTGACTGATACTGTATGTACTGAAGGCCAGCCAACATACATAGTTCAGTCCTTATCTCCACAAACCCAGGAGGTGGACACATTTGAGCTACACTGGGATGGATCTACAGCATGCACCAGTTCCTTAGCTGGGGCTGGGACATTGCTGTTATGCCCAGCCATGCCAGGGCCAATGCTGAGAAATGAATGGTGAGGAAAATACTGCTTGGGTCTGTCGTCCAGCCTGTTTAAAGAAATAAATGCACATATAGGTGTAGGCAGCAGCACTACACTAAGTACAACACAGCTCTACTAAATTGGATGAAAATACCCAGTGTGACTTTGGACTTGAATTCTCCGGTTTCAAGAGAGGACCAAAACTTAAAATGTTATTCTGGACAGCAGCCTTACTATAAGGGAAATATGTGGTGTGAACATTATGTTAGTGCTACCCAGCTGTTCCCTTTGCTTTTCTCGTCCATTCTGTAAGTGCTTATATAGTAATATAACACCATAAAATACATGAGAAATAGCTTAAGAGCGTGACTGGTAAAAGAGTATGCCAGCACACCAATTTTTGATAGTAGATGCAGGCCCGAAACAAGAAAAAGAAACAGAAGGCTAAGCAGAGATTTTGTGAGAATAGAGCCCATGCTGCCCTATCAAAACCAAGAAGTGAAAGCTTATTTTGGTTTAGGTGCCTTTTAAATAAAATAATTTATGGGATACTGAAAATCTGGGATGTCCAAACAATTGCATGCCTATATGAGTAGAAAACGGGTAAAGGATTCAGCCAAAACAACATGCAAGCAAACCCTGAACAAGGAGATGTGAGCTCATTTCCTATGGCTCAGAAATCACAAAATAAAAGCAGAACATATTAATATGTCTCTGCGGTTATTTCTGTCTACCATCCCCAAAGACTAATCAGCCTATGAATACTTCACATGCTCATCCCAAAGATATACTTCCTCAACTACGATAAATATGAAAATCAGCTTGAGGCGGTGTGATGGCTTAACACCAGCTGGAAATTGGAAATTAGACTCCAAACAAGCCACTCCCCTTTCCCCTGCCCCTTCCAATATAAGAGGGACAAAGGCAGAGACTATGGGTTGAGATAACAATTTACTCAAAGCAAACAGCCTTGGAATAAGGAACACACAGTAACGGCAGCAATATTAATAACAAAAGTATACGAAAAGAGAAGGTGCTTTACACACAAAAGCTGTTCACTTTAAGCTTGACTTAATTCTGTGTGGCTGCCAGGACAAAGGCAGGATGGTGGATGCTCCCTGTAGGTTGAGTCTGCATGGCCCCCAGGAAAAAGACAAGATGGCGCCTGTTCCCACACAGCACCACATGGCTTCCCCAGACAAAGACAAGATGGTGGGTGCTCCCCACAGATGATTTTCCCATCCCTGAGCCCAAGACAATGAAAAACAATGATAGACAAATCCCCCAGAAGCTGGACTGTCTGTGCTGTGCCACCTGTTGTTTCCTGGACCGCTGGTTCAATTCCACACGGTGCCATTGCTTTGCACTGCTCCACCCCACTCCAACCAGATCTGTGCAGCTCCTTTCAGCTGGGCTGGCATCAGGCTCACCTCTGCTGCTCTGTCACCCATGGATACTTCCCACACCAGAACCACTTTTCAGCACCACTCTGTGGACCTGCGTCTTGGAGGAATGGGAAATGTCCAGGCAGTGACAGAGGACAAGGTCCGCAGGGCTGATCCCGAAAACCTCCCTAATGGAGAGAGGGAGGCAAAACATCGCACTTCTAGTGGTACACTCACCATTTCTTCCCCCCAAAACCACTCCTTCAGTGATGATGTGGGTAGCATAGAACAGCACCCTGGCCATGCCCCCTCTCTGCATCCAGAACTGGTGGGTATCTATGCAGGGATTCAATCTAAGATGAAGATATGTAAATTAATAGGTGTCTATAGGCACATTCTTTGTTAGGGTCCATGGAGGTAGAGTTGTAGAGAAAGCAGCTCATCCTTCAGCAGTGACCTACAATGAAATTCAGCTGCCTAGATATTAATACCAAGCATTGTCTCAGTTGGTGTACAGTACAATACCTGGTTCCCAGTTGCCTTTTCAGAGGGATGCAAGTCTCATGTAATCTGTGTCCCTCAGTAGGTATAATGCACTAGAGGACTACATAGAGGCAGCTGGATCCTGCGCATAAGACTTGTTCAACTAACTCACTCCACTTGCTGCAAAGGAAACTTCAACACATACAGCACACCTAAGTGCCTAAAAGGGAGTCTTGAACAGAATCCTGCCTCAAAAGCTGTTACAGGAACTCTCTATGTGATAAGAAGCATGTGCTGTACAATAGACTCTTTGCTATTAGCTGACATGGGTAGATGAATTATAAAATTACATTATTTTGGCTGAAAGATTAAGACTGAGATGCAATTGCATAAATAGTCTTATTTGGGATATATCCCATATTTTGTTTTAGGTGTTAGAGGCTTCAGAAGCTTCTAGATTAAATAGAGTTGATGTAGTAGAACAAAGTAGGATAATCCAGGTTGGAGAGATCTCAGGAGTCTATAGTCTCATCTTCTGAAGGTCAACTGAGGTCTGACCAGGTTGCTCATTCCCTTATTTCATGCAGGTCTTGAAAACCCCCAGGGATGGACACTGCTCAATCTTTTTGGACAATCTGTTTCAAATGAAATAGAACTCCAAGCAGAACTCACATACTTTGTGTGCATCTTTGAGAATGTTATTTAGAGCTTAATTTTCAGGAACATGTAGACATTGCATGCAGTCCTGAAGAGGCTGAATAAGAGGAAGAAAAGGATTTAATTAGACATCCACAGAAACTGCCAAGTTATGAGCAGTTTTGCAATAAGTATCATTAATAAGATCACTCAGGATGCTATGTTCCTGTTTCAGGACAAGAGATGAGAACAACCTCACAACAGATGTGTAACATTTATGTACAGATATGTACAGTGATCAGTACACAACACCAGACTCCACCTTTGCTCCATAGTTAGGACTGCATGGTGTCCATCCAGCTGCTTTCAAGAAATTAGGTTGCAGATACAGAAGAGTAATTTGGGGTTAGAAGAATGAGAAGGAGGAAACTAAACCCAGAAAGAGGAAACTAAATTCAAAAGATCTTACCAACAATATTTAAACCAGGCTGAATCTTGGACTCTCTAGAGCCAACTAACACAATCCATTTAGCAAAGAAGGCACTATGCCATAACTGGGGAACATATATGGCTTTACAGTGATGTCATCTTTAATCATCTGCAGGTGTATTAGATCTTTTCTATTCACAGTAGGTTTCATTTAAAATGTTTGACATGTCTTTTCAACAAGGACAGTGACACTTAACCACTACCAAAAGGCTTTCTGAGAGAGAAACAGGTAGTTCCTATCTCACCATATCCCTGTCATGTTTAATTGGCTCATTTATAAGGTCAGAGCAGTATATGCAAAAAAGCCCCCAGTACCAGGAAATTATACGCACATGCATCAAAGTAATTTAGCCAGTTAATGAATTGTGGAGATGTGTTCATGACCAAATAACCAGGAACTTTAGAAGTAATTTAGTCAGTTTTAGAAACAAATTGGGTTTGGCACTTTACACAATTGTGTAATGGAATGTTTAATTAAAAATTAAGCAACTTGTCCAACCTTTGTATTTCCTGGCTCTGATTTAGCTAGGTTTGTTATATAACCTTTCCTTTATGAGAGCAAATTACATTCTATCTGCTGAACGATGGAAACTTTTCCCACATCAACTGTGGAGACAGAAGCAAGGTCACCATCCCCTATCCTTTTCTAATGGCCAAGTGTCAAAGGAACATGGAAAACATAAAAACCTCCAGGCCATGATCCTTTCTCCTCTGCTACAACACCTTAAAAATGAAGGAATTTTTTATTTGAAAAATTGGGGAAACTTTTGTGTAGAGCATGAAAATTGTCAGCATTCAGTAGAAATACGTTTCTTCTTAATCCCTTAAAATCATACACAAGACTCTCAATTCATTAAATCTGATCTTATGACTTGCAAAGTAAGCTACAAATATTCAGATCAATGTGGAATCAGCAGCTATTAGTTCTTAGAATAGTAATTAGCATTCATGCTAGAATTTCCAGCAGGAAGAATATTGTTGCTGTTTACCATTTGGGATCAGTGGATTTTAAGTTAATTTTCATATGAAGTGATGCAGTACTTTGCTGCAGGCAATACTGATTCAGTACGCTAGACTTTCTTTAAAGCTGTCAATCTTCAGAGCACAGAAAACACACCTCTAATTGAGATACAAGCAAGAACTGATTTTGGACATTAGTTCTAATTTCAGAGCTTGTTAGCTGAAGTAAATGAGGAAGAGCAAAGAGAGAAAAGGGAGATAAGAGCTAGGGATGATAATAATAATAATAATATGATAAACAGCATCTTTTAAAATTAAGTTTACTATTATTATATGAAAACAGCAGCTGAGAAATACAATCAGCCCACAACACAAAATGAATATGGAATGGGAAACTGTTCCTCCAAAAGGTGCAGCATCTGTTTTCTCATCATCCATTCTCAACTACCAGCTGGAGCAGAGAGGTGTTGCAGCTTGCTTCCTGCCACTAAGTCTTCTGGCATTATAAAAGTTTGTGTACCCCTACAACTCCAGCAGTGAGTGCCTCCTTATAGATGCTGTACCTACTTTTATTACTTTCAGGCTGCATTTTAGTGCACCCAGACCACGCCTTAGGACCCAACAGAGGTGACTGGGAAGAAGAGGGATTAGGTGAAACAACCTGACTCATATAAGAGATTAAAATACAAACAAATAAAGAATTGCTCACCGTGTCTTCCAATGAAAGAATAAGGGCAATTAAATAAACTTAGAGGGTGGCCAGTCACCCCAAAAAAGCAGGTAGTTCTTCTCAGTGCAGGTGTAAACTGTGTTCATTAAATACATATCCACCTCTTCATCAAGGGATTTTTGACCTGCAGGGTGCTGAACATTCAAAGAGTATCTGATCTCCTGGTAATCTGGGCATCTCCCAGTGGCCATTGGTGACAACATGATGCAGAATCAGATGGACTGGTGTAGTCATCCTTTCTTTTCTCCCTGTCTGTATTTCCCTCATGTTAAAAATTTCTAACAGCCTTCAGATTCCCTATTTAATGCTCAGATAGGGATCCCTAATGAGCTGAGCAGAAGGGAAGCAGAAGATGAAGAGCAAATACACCTCCTGACTCTAGTTTTCCGCTGTAGCTGCCAATAGGAGACACAATATGGCCCAGTATTTCTCCCTTAAGAATAAGCAAAAGAAAATGGACACTGACCAGATACATTCTCCTGAAAGCAGAGAGCTTCAGGGCCTGAATGAATACTGATGAACACTGAAATGTTCACAGAAATCAGCTGATTTTTCCTGTGGAAAATATCCTGGGCTCTTGTATCGGAATGAAAATAAAGAGATCATGGAAACCATAACTGCATGCCACTAAGTGAAAAACACTGAATTTCAAGAAAGTTTAACAATTTAAGCATCAGCATAGCACTCTCAAATAACTTCGAATGAAATCTTAAAATATTTTGCTGAATATTTTCAGTAAATATTTCAGAGTCATATCATGGAGACAGCTAAACCTTAGCACTCTATCAAACAACAATTGAAATGTATCTTGTACTCAATCAAATCTAACAAAGGTGAAAAATCCCAGGTGGAAAAAAATATGCTCATGCAAATGTTCCAAAATCAGATGATTTTGCACAAAATGTAAAGGTATAATTATGGCTTTAAAAGTACAGTACCCCACTGAAGAAATCTTTATACTTGATAATTATATTCCAGTAAATTGGTTCATTTTCAGCATATGGATAGTTACATGTGAGATCCTATTGCATTAATTTAAAGGTCATGGCTTCAGTGGAGAAGCGATTTCTCAGCATGTGTCCTCTGCCCTTGACTTTAGTATGGTTTGCTCATTCTTAATATATCTGTTTATCAGTCTGATATCCTTGCTGGCTATATCATGCATTTTTACAGCAAACATTACAACTGAAAGGATAATTCTCCGGAAATGAAAATCTGAAACTTTGAAAGATTTATTGACTAAGGAAAAATAAAATCACTAAATATAAATTAAAGGGTATCTGGCTCTTACTATTTAAATGTGTTTGCGCATATGTAGCTGTAGGTTGAATCTGGCTAAAATATTTCATTTGGCCTTAACTAATTTTTCATAACT
This sequence comes from Gymnorhina tibicen, assembly GCA_013399875.1. NCBI lineage: Eukaryota > Metazoa > Chordata > Aves > Passeriformes > Artamidae > Gymnorhina > Gymnorhina tibicen. Next base: position 781,573 of record VXAZ01010335.1, on the reverse strand, counting down.
CTCTCCTTCATAGAAACACAGGACAGCTGTGTTTATATAAATAGATTTAATCTTCTGATCCAACAAGTAAAATGACAACTTTGAGAAAGAAAAAAGCAGCTATTTACTCAAAACATAAGAGCATCTTAGTCTGTTGTATACCTGCATTTTTAAGGATATTGATATTAAACGTGCATAATGTAACTTGTAAAAATGTCAACCTCTGTAGCATGTAAGTCAGAAGCTAACAAAAACTTGTGATCTTTGCACCAGTCTTGGAGAAAAAAGCAAGTGAGGTAGGACAACAAAGCTATATATAGTCACACTTTTAATAACAAGCCCTTTTTATTCTCTAGATATTGGTGGGCTGAAAATGTTAAGGCAAGGCCTCTACAATTTTTTTTTTTTTGTGAATAAATCAAGAGAGCTGGTTAAATCTCTGCTACTCCTTTTGTAATTGTATATTTTGGAACAAACATTGTACCAGAGCAGTACTTTCCACTTCTGTTATAAATTGCTGTGAAGAGGTCTTATTGTTATAAATTGATGTAAATTTTAATTGTTACAGGGAGAAGAAATTTTTGTGGTTATATGGTGTTTTATGCAATTTTTCGACAAAACCAAAACTTAAAAATGGATTTCACCTGGGTACTTTCACTCTGCAAATGGTTCAGATCAACAGAAAGGAAAAGCAAGTAGACAGACACAGTTCTTAAAATTAGAAGGCTCCTTAAATCCCTATTTAATTTGGGAATTACATTTTGACTCTATGTGTATTTACAGAATGCATGATATGAAGAATGATAATAAACTGGGTAGTCTAGACTGAACCGTTATACAAAATGCACTAGGCAGAAGGTGGTAACATTCCTATTTCTGCCTCTGAGTTTAGTCTCAGAAGTCATGTATTACATTTTAGTAAGATGTCAGAAAACTGCAGACATGATCCAAGGCTTGCCAAAAAACTGTGCAATTTAGATTAGCTCACCAAAGGGCGTAAGTGAAAAGAACTGGGGATGCTCTGTGGTCTTTTTTAAAGCTCAGAAAAAGTTTGCAAATGAAGGCTCTGTTAAGCAAGAAGAAATAATGAAAGACAGACAATCAGTTAGTTGTGTAAGGAACAGACAGTACTTGTAGGTAGAAAGTGTGTATGAAGAAGGGAGCAGGAAAACTACCATAAGAGTGAGAGATTAAGTTCATGATATACTGACTAGACTGATAAATTGTCATACAAAGAGCAAAAAAATTGTTGATGGTCAGAAGACATTCACATAACTACTACATCAGGGAGGTAAAAATCCAGCGTTCCTTTGTACTGACACTTCAGTGCTAAAATAAATAAGCTTCATAAAAATGAAAAATATAATCTCTTCATAGGAGTGAATTTGCTCGGTTTGAGCTACTGATCTCTAAGGTCCCTTCCAACCCAAACCGGTCTGTGATTCTATGATTCTTTGGGAGTCCTATTAACTGGGAAGAAGTGGATTACCTGCTGAGTAAAGTGAGAGAAGGTGTTTTGGGAGCTGATGTTTTGGGGTTTGACTCCATCTCTCTACTTGATTTTCTGTGTGACCTTGAATGAGGTATCCAGTGTCAAATGTACTTCTTATGCTTTATTCACTGTTTTCATTCAAATGTGTCTTTCCCTTCAGTAAGGTAATGAGAATTGTTTTCCTCCTTTTCAGGCATGAATTCCTTTGGTTGAAATAATTTTTTATTTTCTATTAGCTCCATTATCTTAACTGAGTTATATAAAATGTAAACTTAGATGCTACTAGACTGGGCAAAATTTGGCTCTCTGCATTGCAGAATTTTATGCACAAAAATGATGGCAGAAATGGCAGTCTGACTCGGGGAGATACAGCAGGACTAATTCATTGGAGCCTTTAAAATGAAGTTTAGAAATGAGAAAAACCTGTGGGATCTGGTTTCAGGCAGATACCGTAATAGTCTTTTTGCCGCCTAGATGGAGCTAAAGCACTTGTCTCCTGTATCTTGGCTTGTGGGATGGAGGAGAGCGAGTAACATGACAAACGTAATTGTCTTCTCTTGCATTTCTTGATTAGAATTACCTGCAATTTTTACATTCCTAAAGAACACATTTTACAGAATAAAAATTAAAAAGCTTGGTCTCCATTTTGCAAGGACACTCTTTTGTGAGTGTAAATCAGGATAAAGTTTACAGAGCCATTTTCTGCTTCTCTGCAGGCAGAGACAGTGCTGCTCACTAGATACATGCTTCAGCAAGCACTGCCAGGTACCCAGTTCAGCTTCCTGGAAGATTAATGTTCAGGTTTTTTCCTCCTAATCCTCATGAAGGGTAGATAGAGGACTTTTGCCCCCAGGATAGAGACTGAACATACAGCCTAGATGAGACCTCTTCAGTGTTTATAAAGGAAGAGATGCCACAGTGTTGAAAGGGAGGAATTTGAAAATAGAACCCTCAAAACAAGGTACCATCATGAGCTAAGTATAGACACAAAAGCAAAGAAACCTTGCAGCTTTTTTCATTTGTGAACAAACACAATTCTAATAAAACCTTGCAAAACCCCACAGGAGCAAATGCAACAGTGCCATTCAAATCTATATATTCTGTTTCTGGGAAGGTCACAATATTAGGAAAAGGATATTCCTCTTTCAGAGTTCTAGTGAAACTTAAGTCAAGTCACAAACACATACATAGATCTCTGTGTCTGTCTATGCAATTCAGTACCAATCAGTATACTGAGCCATTTAATTTTCACAGCCTCATTTGTGGTGAGTGTCAGCAATTCAGTCTGCTCTACCTACCCACATTTTGGGGTTATGAGACCAAAAGAAGAAACAGGAGAGGCATATCAAAACAACCACAGGGGGAAAGTGGAAAGGGAAAAGACAAAAACTCTTCACATTCTGCAGAAATACAGAAGACTCACAACAGATATGATCAGAGTCTAAGAACATTAAAAAATAAAATCACCATACCTAAAGAAGACTTTGTAAGTTTAAAAAGAGAAAGAGGATGAAGAGGTGGCTGGTGTCCAGTGCACTAGCTGCAGTTCAGTGTCAACTAGACTCTAGGAAAAAGATCCTGGCTATCTGGAAGACATGTTAATTAGTGAAATTATTATACCAAGCTGGCAAAGCAGAGCCATTGCAGAAGAGAAGGTCAGACCCTTTCCTCTGGATTACTGGCTGCTATCTATGCTTTTGGACTCATGAAACAAGCAGATCTGAAGTGCAGCCAAACAGGCACTGCTGAGTCTTTACGCTTGGCATCTGGCCTGTCTGCATTGCTTATGATTTTAATGGCATTAATTTATTGCAATATCTTATGATGGTTGTAAATTATTTAATTTGATGCTTGAGGTAATTTTTAATTATTTAATTTGTATTTGTTCCCTTATGTTGCTGCCTATAACAATCTATGACACTGATCCTACAATGACTTCCTTATTGGTGTACCTCTTTTCTGCTGTGGAGCTGCATAAAAGGTCTATGCATATGACAAAGAATTTTCTCACTTCTTGTAATTAAACAATAATTATCTATAAAAAACTGTGGTTTTATTTGATTCTATATCTTATTCACAATCCATCTAGAAATAATTGAAAAATAAGTAATTTTAATAATTTTGGGGCACTAATTATTACTAGAATCTGATCTGTGAGCCTGGTCTTTCAGAGAAATGTACTCTACACAGTATGTTTTTTAAGTTAATACATCTGCTTTAAAACCAGACCAGGCTGATATTTGGAGACTGAGGCCACAAGCCATAGGATTTTCCTGTAAGAGTCATACCTCAACTCCAGACCTCCTAGTTGAATGTTATTATGCCATAAAACAGCATCATGTGAAATTCAGGCTCCCCTTCACTATTTCAATATTTTTACTTCTCCAGGATGCCTAAGTATTGCAAATGCACAACACTGATTAACAGCCACATTCCGTGACAACTCTCTAATTTATATACTGTGGAATCCTCTGAAAAGTTACTTATCAAAAACAAAAATATCCCATGGCCTCTAAAACATGTTAATGTTCTGTAATTCTGTATTCTATGTTTTGGCATGGGACAGAGCATAAAGCAGACTAAAATAAGGAGCATTATATAAGCCTGTAAAGAATATCTACATAGGCCAAATTTTGTAATCCTCCTCTGGCAAAATCACTACTGAATTCTTGGCCTGGTTCTCAAACACAGCAAATGCAGTTCATATCATCTCACAGACCTGGTAACACAGCTGAGAAAAACTGTTTTAAATCGTACCCTCATGTTTACATCTCTGCCAAGATCTATGCTTATGTATGCCCAGATGTGCCCAAAGGATTACAATTGCATTAGTGCATTGTATTCATTGGCATTCAAACAACTTTCATGAAGAGATATTTTGTCCCTGTGCATTGACAGAGCTGCCATGGAACCAGTTTGCACCCAGGAGTGTCACAGCAGGTTGAAAGCTTAGCTAAGAAACCAAGCCCATAGTCTAATCTATCGCTGAGCACAGCTGAAAACAGATGTTAATTGAACTGCAATTACTTCAAAACAAGACTTGCATGTCAATTGAAGATAGAAGGGACCAACATGAAACTGATGGTCCTGGATCATTGAACTATCCAGCCGTAATGTCCCAAGGATACAGAGCCAACTGGCTTTGGGATTACTGCAGCCTCTGTGAACTGGAGCATCAAAATCCTAATGGAGGCAAAAGTAAGAAGATATTCAGAGGCTTTTCTTCATGACTGTTACTTGAACTTAAGCCGTAGCAAATTGACATTTAAATAACACACCTGTTCTCATGGTGAAAGGCATTCCTCCTGTGCTATTAGCTAGCTGTTAGGCATCACACATTTTAGCTAGACCTGCAAAAAAGGAAGTGTGATCCATGAGGAAGCCAGACAGATACGAGAAGCAAAGAAAATAGACAGATTGCAGGGAATGACATCAGTGGGAATACTGGTTTTGCCTATTAAAATGCTGCATGATTTTACCAGCTACAAACAACTCTGGAACACAGATATGCCCGTGGAAGATAGAGATCAGAAAATTAAGTTTAGAAAAGTAAGTAACACTTTACAATCTCAGGAATGATGCTTAGAACACTAACAGTGCTACATGTGTTTGAGAGAGATTGTAGAGAGATAATTGGGTGACTGTTTTGCCTTATCTTTTAAAACTAAAACCAAGAATCAGCAGAGGCAGTAGATATGCTACAGAGTTGGGTCATCTGGTATCCACATTGAAAATCAAGGAGAAAATCTTAATAATAAGCTTATTTTGTGAGGTATAGTAATCTAGTTTCTAGGACAGTCTATTGAGAGAAGGTGAGCTGTGCCTCCAAGTGTTAAAGAGAACTGGCAGGAAAAGATCAAAACCATGGTCAAAATTATGATGCGATAAAACACAGGAAAATTTTATAGGGTCAAATGTGAAAAAAATCCAGGACTAGAAGAAAATAAAGCTATATTGTATTCAGTGACAAAAATAATAAATATTTTAGGTCAATGTGAAAATATTTTCAGAAGTTTTTGGACCCCTTTTTTTTCTTTTTAATAAAACGCATTTTTAAACTGTGACAGTCCTAGAGGGGAGTTATGCTCTGACAAAAGAAGTGCTTCTGGAGTAGAACAGTTCCACCAGCTCACAGTAAAGACAGACAGCTTAGTCACAGACTGCCAAAGGAGAAAAGAAGAGATCTTAAATGATCTTTGCTGAATACAAGGACATGAATATGAGGCCTAATTCTATACATCATAACGCACTGTGAAAGGCATTAATTAACATACTGCATTATATTTTCGCCTTTGATGAGCAGTTCCATGCAACACTAAGAAGATGTGGTACTACACACAGTAAAATAATTCCCAAACTCTAGAGCTGACCAGAACCTAAGATATAATAATCACATGAAGTTTCTTTCTTCTGTCGTCAAAGTGCTGCACTGTGGGTGGAAAAGTGCATCTTTAAGAGGATCTAGACAGTAATAATATCAGATGTGACAACATTTAATTGATGCATATTTCATGCCTAGAGATAAAATAATGTCTAAATGGAAGGAGACAAACACCTTGTATTTTGTCATGAACACCCATACAGGATAAAATACAAAGTGTGTAAAGAATACTTTGGTCACTCATAAAAGCAAACTTTTCAGACTTGAGACATCACAGCCTGTTTTTTAGAAAAGGTTGTGATAGACCTTTACAGTTTTAAGGTCAAGAACTACAAGGTCACAATTATCAGCCTCTGAGAGCTAATCATGCCAGCAAGAACTACAATAAGTATTGACAGCAGAGCCTGTAAGTTGTAACATGCTGTTGTTTAGCATATGAATTAATGGGTCACAGTACATGCCAGCATATTCAAATGTATGTAGTACATAACTGGATTTGAAAAACAACTTATGACCCCTCAGGGTTCCTTATCAGCATTAGTGGTCCAAGCTATAGACTAGCATTCTGAAATGCGATGAAACTTACTGGCTTCTTTCAAGTTCCCATGGTGCGACAAGTCCTAGTTAGGCTTGACCCCAGGAAGTACTGTGCAGACTGCAATCAAATAAAGGACGGGAAAGGTGTAGAAAAACTGGATCCTGGAGGGAGGAACACAAACTGCAGAAAGGAAGAGGCCGGAAGTGTCACTATGACATCAATATGAATACACAGGGCTAATGGGGACCTACCTGCATCCACACCTTAATTTGGTTTTACAAGCACTGACTCCTCTGATGTTATTATTCCCTGTGCAGCACACAAAACAGGAGCACTCTGCCCACACACAGAGAAATGAGGAAACAGGGTACAAAGATCTGAGACCTGGCCCCGATAGGGAAAAAGAACTGGATGTGGACAAAAGTTCATCTTCATCATTGAGATGGAAGACAATGTCTTCTGAGGTACAGACATGAAATAAGCCAATGGCTTCACAACAAATACAGTGATCCAGCTCAAATGGTAACATCTTTGTAAGTGCCTTAGTGAATACAAAATATAAAAAGTCCCAGATTAGCCCTAAGTGTTTGCTATATAAATATGGTGCACATAGGGCAGCAGGGGTGTACCAATTACGTGTCAAAAATTTCTACTGCTACATTTGCTCCACACTGAATCCTAGCACCTAAATACATTCAGTAAGGCTGGTGCATACTGCCTTCATGCATCTGTCATTCTTCCACTCCTGGAGCTGGCTCAGCCATTTCTAGCTTGAATGCTCCAATGTGCTTGCACAAGCAGTCACTTAATTCACTTTCAGGACAAACTCTACATTTTTAAAATCTTTGTATTTTTCCTTTAAGAATTATTGGGGCAGACTTTCTCATAGCTATGCCATATAAGAAATGCTAAAAATTGTATCAGAGTGAACTATAGTAAATGTACCTATTTTTTGTAAGAAAATGATATTCTGTTTTTGTGAAAGATGATATATCATTCTCCTCTGCCAATTCATTATTGAGAAAGAATCTTATGTATTGCCCTATGTAGACATTAGGTTTTGGCACATATTTAATGGGAAATCGGAAATAATATGAGACTATTTGAGCAAAACCTTCAGGAATCAACAGCAGCATTAAGAGCCCTTCCTGTCTAGGCAGTTTGTAGGACAGGGCAGTGCTACACCACAGAATAGAACAGTATATGCACATTCCAACAGCAGATCCAAATGGCACACGTCATAACCAAAATGGTCAATTGAGATACCAACGATGGTCAAGTAAGATACCATTAAACAGATAACAGGAAGCACTCACATACTAGATGTGAACACATTTAAAGAGAGACTATTTTACTATTCTGATCTACAGTCTTCTTCTGGTATCACAGAGGAATTAAAATAATTTTTGGCAAATTTCACTAATGTGAATTGGCTTAAGGGTCTTTTCTCCTTATTGCATTGGTGGCGAGAGAAAATAGGTAAGTAATTTAAGTGACAGCCACTCACCACATTGGGACATGTGCCTTTTCTGCATCAGTGAGCATCTGAGTTTGAAAAATACGGATTTTCAGACTCTTCAATCTTTGTGAAAACTGCCACATGAATCCAAATTTTTAGCTTGAAGAGAATTCTTTTATTTCGTGGCAGTTAAGTTGGTGTAAGGTAAGCATGAAATGCCCTTCAAACCCATCAGGTGACTGTTAGACACTTCTGCATTGTTGTGATTTTGAAAACTTATCTCCAGACTGTAGTAAGAGAACACTTGTTATTTCAATGTCATCTTCTACTTTTCTGTTCTGAATCAGTGTGTCCTTTCTGTCTGCCCACTCTACACATATTAGTGTATATATATATATATGTATCTACAGAATTCTAAACGCTCCAACACAGACAACTATTAACAGAATCCCTTGATTTTGCCTAGAATTTTCCTGAAGTTGATGGCATGCTATTTGAATGCCCCTGCTAGCACATAATGTTCTAGAAAGGGCCTTGTTTAAAGTGGTGATTAAATTAAACTCCAGATATTTTCTATTGAAAGGGCATTTTCATCTAGGTATCTTTCTGGAAGGAAGGAAATATTCAAGAATGGGCAAAGAAGGAGTTCATCTGAGTCAAGTATAGTATAACAAAACAAGTAAAGGGGCTTAGGACTTCACTTTGCTGTAAAAGGTTTCAGTTATCCCTTTTGACTGTGGTGTCTGGAGAGTCAGAGGTAGACCATAAACAGAAAGAGACACACAAAGATAAAGGATATGTCTATATCCATGCAAGCCAGGGTTCCATCATGTTACATTTAATACTTCCTGACTGCAAACAGGTTTTTTGCGCACAAATTCATAGGTACGTACAGAGATTGTCTCAACTCCAGAGATCTCTGAAAAGTGAAAAGCTGAGGACACTTGGCACCCCATCACATATCTAATATTTCTCTTTGCAAATAGATGGATCAAGCACAGGCAAAGTCATCAGCTTTTCTGCCAGCATCTACCCAAAATCAGCTCTTCGCAGGCATAATGATGGCATAAAAGCTAGTCAGGAAGAAGATACATGAAGCTGAAAACATGCTTACACATGCGTAGTAGGACTATTGTTACGTGGTGCACATCTCTTCCCACCCCTCCTTTCTTAACTCCCACAACTTCTGTATCTGTACAAGATGAGTTTTTTAAAAGAAAAAAAAATATTTTCAGATTTTTTATTCACATTAGTGTGGTTGTATGCCAGAGACGAAGAAATGAGGCCACTCGTATCCAGCAAGAAAGGGAAGTATTTAATTAAATAATTTAATTTAATAATTAATAATTTTATTTAATAATTAATAAATTTATTTAATTAAATAATTAAATAATTAAATAATTACTTACATGGTAATCACATAAGGAGATTGGTCAGTGATCACCCATCCCTTAGGGCGATTGGCTAAGGTCTTACAACACCCATTTGAATAACATTTCACCAGTGTATCATAAACAGAACTTAGACAAACACCAGGTGTCCAGATAGTTATACAAAAGCCATCTTATTGTTTTCATAGCTTGTGTGAGAAAGGAAAGATTCACATAGAATATTGCAAGAAGCTGGAAAACCTTTCTAACAGCCCTTTCTGTATCCACACATTAATTATCTGACAAATGGCTTAACAAACAAGTTGTATGTCATTTCAGTGGCACTGAACACTGAAGGGAATGGCCTGAACTTATGTCAGGGAAGGTTTAGGCTGGATATTATAAAAAGCTTCTTCACCCAGAGGATGGTTGGGCGCTGGAACAGGCTCCCCAGGAAAGTGGTCACAGCACTAATCCTGACAGCGTTCAAGAAACGTTTGGACAATGCTCTCAGGCAAGTGCTGTGACTCTCGGAGTGTCCTGTGCAGGACCAGGTGTTGTACTTTGATGATCCTAGTGGGTCTTTTCCAGCTCAGAATATTCTATGATTCTGTATGATGGTAATCAGTCTTCATTATCCTGAAGTATTCATCATTTCAGAGATTCCACTTTAAAAGTCACCTTGATTCTTTTATCAGTAAGATAAGAAATGTTATGGCATATCTCTTCATGTTATCCTCATGGCACACCTTGGCTTGAGTTTTATGGGCTGATGGGTTAATAAATAAAACGAACAACTGTTCAGTGTCTATCTGTGTTGTTTTAGAAGTCTTGCTGTTGTATTCCATTCTATCTTTCATTTTTATTGGCAGAGCTGGAATGAGCTGTCATACCAGACAGAGAAACCTTGTCTCCAGTTTGGTTGCTACTTAAAGTACAGCTTTCTCTAAGTTGAGAATAATACAGTTTGGGAACAATTTAATTATAATTAAGGATATTTACACATTCCTTCCTGAGGCAGAACTGAAGATAAACACAGTCAAGAAAATAGCATGTGCTAAGTTCAAGAAGACCTGTAGTAGGGACTAAAACTTTTAATATTCATGAAGGACTATGTATTTTCCTGTGACATCAGAAAATAAACTGCCTTCTTTGGTAGAGCAGGCTTGCAGGTAGGGAGAGATACGCACATGCCAATGAATTACACTTCTTTCATCTTCAGTAATAAACATGCCTGAGAAATATTGCAAAGAGCTAACTTAGGTCAGATTTCATACCTCATGACTTAATTGAAGGCCTGTTCTTCATTCTGCACTAATCTTACATCTATTTCCATGGAGATGAAGGTTTTGAATGCATTCATCCCTGAATGACTTCCACTTCTTTGTTATTAGGCAGGTGTGCAGCATGCAAGACAATTACCCCAGAGAAATTCTGCCTGTTCACTTTGCTCCAATGAATATGAGTCTTTCAGGACATTTTGTAAGCTGCACTTTCAGGTGAGTCAGCAGGGAGTATGCTTAAGTGGATAGCCATGCCCATAATCAAGAGGCTTGACTTACAAACCTCAGAGTCCCCATTGGGTGTGACATCTCTGAGGAGAGCCTAAGAAAGTTCAGAGTAGATGAATAAAAAATGTAATTCTGGTGAAAACCCTTTAATTTTTTAAAAAAATTTTATTTTCTGCAGTCAAACCTTTTTTGCAGCTGTGTTGGTGTCATTGCTATGGTCATGTTCTTGATTCTTCCTCTCCTTAGAGCTAAACATTTTGCACTGGGGAGACCTCCAGGTCCCACTTTCTGTTGTGAATATAGAAATCTACTAGGTCATTTCAGGGTAGATTCAGAGAAGAAATTTTAGAAAAGAATTGAGCAATATCCATTTTGGCATAGTTTGCATTCCTTTAAGAGCTCATCTTGCAGACTAGTTATTTATTAGACTTTACTGATATTGTAGTTCAGATTTGAAGCAGGTGTTTTTAAGAGAAATACTGTGATTCAAATAAATCAGTTCAGCACTTTATAAAAAAGATCAAAGCAGGTACTGAGTATCTGTTCATAAACATGAAGATGTTATTACAGAGTACACAAAATTTCCCAGACAGATGTGATAAAATGAAGACTCCCAGCACACAATGAGTCATATTTTCTCTAGGGTTGAGAGAAAATATTCACAACTGAGAGAACAGCAAGAGGGTATCTAGGTTAGCTGTAATTCAGAGAGAAACATGGGAACTAAAAGCTAGATCACTGGTGCTCTGGTCTCTGCTCCCTCCCCAGACACCCATACTGGAAGGTGACCAAACTGAAACAGAAGCAGGTACTGCTGAGAGTAGAAGGAACACCAAGGAAATCCTCAGTTTGCCATTTGTAGTCAATTACCTGGGACGAAACAGATGTCTAAGGCCTAAAATTTTTCTGTTGGCCCTACTGAGTCTTTTGAAGTATTGGTAGGACTCACCAGCTGATAGCTCTAAGGCATCTCAGCTTTACTCCTATAAAACCACCTTACTGCTACACATTTGACAGCTATACCTTAAGAGTACTGAGTAGGGTTTTAATTGTGAATATTAAATAATTACATCTTCACACAAAATAACAACATTAACAGCAGTAAAAGAATATTTATGGATTATGGCTCTGAGTAATGACTTCAGCGTGAGTGAAACTACGGCACAGTAATTCTTCTGTAAGGCACAAACACACATGAGACTTCTGTCCAATCTCACATCACTGAAAGGCAAGAAAATCACTGTGAAGGCCCGTGGATTTGTTCAGATGCAAAAACTAGTAGGAAGAGAAGCAGTTTTCTCCAGATCCTGTGATAATGATTACTATGCAATATTCACAAACAATGCCTAGCAAACTTTGCACAATAGTTGCACATTTAAATGTAATAAAATACTTTGTCTTCACTATTTGTTTTCTTTCCTGCATGCTGTTTGTAAGGGGTTCTGAAGGGTTAACCACACAGTTAGGAAGCAAGGAGAAGCAGGGAAAAGTAGCCAGCTGTTGAATGCAGCATCAAGACATGAACAGGACAATTACTTGAGGCACTTTTCCTGCCTAAAACAACAGAAAGCCTCATCTAATGGATATGAATTTTTAACAGGCGACCTTTGAAGTGACTTCAAAGACATCAGGTGATTAAAAGAGATAAAGGGAGCAAAGGGAGAGGCCGACCCTGTGCCATAGGAGAGGCTGGGATGCAGGGAGGAGTGGGCTGGGGTTTGCAGACAGGAGCCTGGCCAGCTGACACGCTCTCCAGCTAATACCACGGACTAACACAGCAGCCTCCCTCCAAGACTGTACTCCACTGCTTTCAGGCAACTGCTTTGTTTCATAGAATATGTTCTCAGCTGCTGATGGTCTCCATCTTGTGAGAGTGAACACCCCGACCTGCCCTACTCTGAGGCCACGGGGTTGTCAGAGACTGAAAATAGTTCATGCCTCAAACATTGATATAAAGTTTTAAAGAAGCAACAGCCACAGAAACCTCCTTGAAAACTGCTGATTAGATTAAAGGAAACCTATTGTTCCATCAGCTCAGGCTGAAGGAAAGGTATGCATCCACAATAGACCAAAGCCTCCAGCTGAATTTGGGGTGGGGAGGAGACCACAGCTCACAGAAGCCGGGTTTACACAGACTCCCCCCAACCGAGGGGGGAAGAGGAGGTTTTTGGGTGCACGGTGTAACCTCTGGTGAGAGGCAATAAACATCCATCCTCCGATTACACAAACTGGCCCAGCTGTGGAACCCCCAGCCCCACGGGACATCCACGTGAGAGGCTTTGCCCCACAGGACTGCAGTGATGCAACAGCCCCAGAGTCTGCTGTAAGAGGCTGCCCCCTCCCCCAGGGGGACATGCCCGGACACGCCTGCCCAGCCTGAACATATCCACCCACCGGATTCCATGCTTTGCTGGGGGGACCTTCACCACCAAGAAGACCAGCTGGAGAGGATCAACAGAACATCATTGGGATCCATGGAGTGGTGATATTTTCCTTATTCTGTCCCTGTCACTTTCTTTCTGTCCCCTCCACCTTTTCTCTCTCTCTCTCTCTCTCTCTCTCCCCATCAATAAAACCCATATTATTGTCACTGGCATATGGTCTCGTTTGCACCTTAGTTTGGGCAGAGGAATTTCTAAAGAACCATAATAATAGTAATAATTGGATCATAACAGGGGTGAAGGAAGGATTCCAAGGCTCTCCTAAAACTAGGTTTAGGAGAGGTTGCTCATCCACTGGAACTGCATCTGGGGCTAACTGCAAGTTTTCTCTGAGGATATATTGATAAGACACTAGCTGAAAGCAAAAGTATCCTTTGGGGTAAGTACACAACGCCTACCCTTCACATCCCCTAAAAGTTATTTTAGGACATCTTTTTCCAGGATGTTCTTAACACAGACCTGAAAAGGAGCAATATTTTCCTTCTATTTCAGAAAGCAAAGTTTAATGCAGCTGCTGTATCATAGCTGGCAATTACAGAAACATTAGAGATAAAACTAAAGGAATTTTCTGAAGGTTTTATCTACTACCTCACAAACCTGTGAAAAATCTCATTATTAACATATTTGATATTAGCAAGCTAAACTTTTGGAAAAAAACACTGCTTAGATATTTTAAATGCCCAACTTGGGACTATATTGTGGCTGGAATATCAGTGAAGTGCAAAAAGTCTTTCAAACTACCTAAAACTAAATGCAAAATAATTTTGTTTAACTGGCATGTCAGCTAAGTTATTTAGTTAAAGGACTGTCTACTATTTGCAGAGAAAATGTTCATAAGTTCATAATCCATAAAGTTCCAGCACAAAGTTATTATTTTCAACACAGAACAACAGTGTAAACTTTAAGTCGTCATTTATTATTTGATTTCACTCACGTTGCTTCATTTTGTACCTGACTACACAGGAGGGTTTTTTGTGGGATCTTTTCTGGGGTGGGAAGGAGGGAGAGTCTGAAATAATTTTGTGGAACACCTGTGATGTTCTGTGGAGCAACAGCAATTCACATGTCACAAGCTGAATAATGCTAAACTAAATCAGGAAACACTGAATCTGTTAAAAAAAGATCCCAGAGCAAACTTGTGCCCACAGAGATGGCTTACACAAACATAGTCTGCAGATGATCAAAGAGAGTTATAAAATGCACCGTGCAGCTTGCACATTAGAACCAGAGGTTTCAGTAAATAAATACTGGGCATCCCTTGAGGATACTCTCTCAAGAAGAAAGATTGCCACGTGAGAAGAACAGCAACAGCTCCATGTGCAGTAGCAGTTCAGGTTTCATGCAGGAAGGGGGAAACTGAGGTTTCCCTCCACCCACCCTGCATAACACCTTTGTGATCCTGTATGACATGCCAGGGACATACCCCACGCTGGGGGCTGTGGGCAGGAGTGAGAATGGGATGCACCACACTGTATTGCTGTACAGAAGTGCAATTTCCAAAGCTTCAACAGAGCCAGAACGATGCTTGGCTGCCATACAACAGTCAGCTGTTGTAAAACATCCCAAATCACAGAACAACAGACAAGAGATGGGACCATTTCAAGATGATATTTACGAAGTCATTCCAGCCAATCACATTTGGCTGTGGTTTATGTTTACCTTCTGTACATGCTGTCTTTTTTGAAAGTAAGTGCTCCTTTTTGAACTGGTTGGGCTGGAATTTCCACTTCCAGAATGACTGAATGCATTGGTCAAGATGCTTTTGAAAAGTTTTTCTAAATATTTTCAAGTCTAAAAATTCATAGAAATAGCTCACTCTGAAGGGGCAAAATGAAAATGAGGAACAACAATGAGGAACAAAATCCTCCTTAAAACATTGGGAGCTACTGACAGAGATTTGGGGATTAATTTTACATCTTCTACCCTCCTTTCTGGGTGGTTGGTCCAGTAGGCCCCATCATCCTGCTTAGTTCTACGGTAATCACCAGCAGCCTTCTTCCTCCCTACAGCACTCTGGCTTTGCTCCCAGTGCCATGAGGAGAAGCAGACACACAGATGCCTAGCATTTGTCAGCTCATTTTTCCATCTCAGCAGAAAATGGTGAGAAAAAAAATTAACAGAGTGGAATTAATTCTACAGTTGTTAAGTAATGTTACCTTAAAAAGCAACAAGCTTAGAATTATTGTTTTATTGCCATGGTAGATTTCTTAAACCAAAATCAAACATTCTAGTTTAAGAGAACCATTGAAACAAATACAATTATTGCAAAACAAGTCATGTACCAGCCTTCTTAGTAAAAATTTCAGAAAACCATAGATATTTATTCATAGCTATACTGCTGCAAGTGCTGCAAATTGTGATGATCAAGGTTAAAGATATTTACACAGCACAGTTGTTTCCATCTTTTTCAAAAACCTGTAAATTTACACCCAACCTATTAAAATAAACCTAGCTGTAAGTTATAGAAGTAGTTTTACCTAGTGAAGAAGCAGGAGAAACTTATTCATCATTCTATCCTGAAGGTTCTAATGAGTATAATACAGAAAATTTTAAAAAGGGATTAAGGGGCAATTTAGGATTTTTTACTGTCTAGACAAAAAAGATATGAGACTGCAGCAGCCAACTGTACCATGGGCACAGGAGATGTATTGCATTTTGTCCCTGGTTTGATGCAGACAGGTAAATGGAAGAGAGTTTTGGTATTTTAGGGGTTTTTTGGTGGTTGGTTTGTTTTGGGCTTTTTTTTTTGTTTGGGTGGGGTTGTCTGTTTTGTTTGCTTTTGTCTTTGTTTCTTTTCTTTTTACAGTGTAGTTACTATGTACAAGGAAGGGCAAAAATGGACCAGAAACTATACCATATAAGTACCGCCAGCATAACACCCATTTTACTCACATTGATCCAAATTATTAAGCCTCAAAAGCCAGCCTGGTTTCTTCCAGACTAGAAAGTCACTGCAGACACGTAAGCTGTCAGTATTACAGTTTTCTGACCACCTAAATTTGGCTTTAGTCACCCCTAATGGGCCCAGATCTTGCTGGCAGAGAAACAATCTGACATCTCTGCCTTTAAAGTTTCTCAGTTAAGCTTTTCTGCTTTTTTTGCATTCAAGGTACCTGGTTGGTCCATCTATGCCTGGTCTTTGTGTGTCCCTGGTTGGTACAGAAATTCTGCATGGAGCTGAGGGAGAACCAGTAGCTCCCCTGGATTACCCCTGTAGGAGTACCACTGATGAAGATGAGCAATCAGGTACTAGAACAGGTAAGGACAAGAAAAGAGGTGTCTGTTGACTGAGAAATTAGGTCAATGAAAGAAGGAATCCTGCCTTTTGGTCCTTGTATCTGTCTCTGCTTCTTTATTTTAGCTTAGAGGACAAACAAAAGATAGAAAAATGGGGTTGCATGATGTGTTTAGAAATCAAATCCTAGCTGGCTATAAAAGAAACCTATGTAAGTGCTGCTGAATCTTAATCTCCCACATGCTAGTCCATTACTTACTTTAAAAATATTGCCCATCCTGAAAATCAGGACTTGGGACTGCCCTCTCTCAGGTGTAAATCAGCATGGAAATTGCCTCAGTGTTATTTAGATGTAGCAGCTGTGGGCTCTAGTATTAGCTGGAAGTCATGAATTCATTACTGACTGTGTTTTACAGCAAGCAGAATGCATTCATTCACGCTACTTTTACTTTATGATTGGTTTGCAGTTTTTCATCTATGCAGGGAATATGCATCACGTACACAAAAAGAAAATCCAAACTAAAAACAAAACCAAAAAGATGCTTGAAAAACTCTGTCATCAGGTTGCTGTTTTCCGTACCCTTTTTTCTGGTGCTGATCCTTTTATTCCTGCATCACCACCATACTGAAAGCAAATTAATTGCATGTTTCCTAAGTATCATTTCCTGTAATTGATTACTAGCTAAAGTAATCAAAGAACACTCCATTTTTACTTGAAGGTCAGTAAGGAACTATCTGCAAAACCAGAGCTGTTTATTAATATGCACTTTGTTCTGGGGCATTTTACTACCTTGTCAGATGGAACAAATCAGTATTAAGTACTGAGTGATTATTTATTTAATACTATAAATAATATATGTATAAAAATATCACGAGATATAATTGCTTATCATATGAAGACTACTATCACACTGGGACATTGACACTGAACCTCAGAAAGCGGGGGTGGTTTAAATGGCAGTTTTGTCATCCCTTCAGTAACCGTGTCTATACTTTTGCCAACACTAAAGAACAAAGATATCTGAGCAGGCTGTAAACTATCGCACTTCAGATACTTTAGCAGTCTCATTACACCTGCAAAATTGACTGTAGCTTGCATATTTCTCTGGAGTATCATTATGCATTGATGCTGATGCTGTGCTGGACCCATAAATGCATGGGTAGGGGTAGCAGTGTAAGGAGAAAAGAAATTTCTTTCAGGAAATGAGGGAAAACAGAAGACCAGATACTTTATCATGATTGTGTGTTTTTGTGTGAAATTTTCATCAGACAAGGAACACCACAGACCAGACCTGCTTGAGACTTCTCAGAAGTGCTTAGAGGAATAGCTATTAACTCACTGTACTGATGAGGTCAGATTTCTGCTTCTTAGGGTTTTGTGTCACTTTGTGTGCTTTCCAATGGAGAAGTGACAAATCACACCACTGGTTCCTGCTCTGGCTTCCTCAGCACTTCTCCCTGCCGCAACAGTCTGCTTCCACATGAAAAGGGACATAAAAAATATTGATGGGAGAGACTTTTTTGTTTTTTCCCTTTTTGTGATATTCAAGAAGATTGTTTCAGCTTCTCAAACAGTCTCCCTGCCAGTAACAGCAATCTCACTGAAGCTTGGTGTGGTCACCCATCAGTATCAAGAGAAAAGGTTTGGGGACTGAATTTTCTAAATGTTTAACCTGACAGTGTGAGTCAGAACAGGATAGTGGTCTCCTACCTCTAGGTTTGAGCTTCATACTCAAATTAAACATTAATAACGATTATAGGGAGGGTAGGGGATACATACAGAGCATTTGGACAGGAGTTGGTGCAGTTGCTGGGAAATACTAAAAATGCCAGGTGAGGTATTCCCCCACACTGTGTGCTGAGCACCCTGCTGGGACAGGCTCTGCCCCACCTTTGCAGCTCAGCGTGGGCAAACTCTGCTCTCTGCCCATGAAAATAACAGAGGGGTCTAGCTTTTGTAGTTTTCTGAGATTCATGTTTAAAGACTAAAGGCACAGGTAAGCATAGTGCTCTGTGTGAAATGCTAGCCTGGAGTTTGTGAGATTTTTAGTTGCCAACTTATTTTGTTTGTCACTTTGAAGCACTGCTAATTTGGCTTGCTGCTGGCAGGGAATTAAAATATGCCAATGTACATTTTGGCTGCCTCAAGCAAATGGAGGGACTAATATCTCTTTCTGCCCTCTGATTCTTTTCCGCATTTAATGAAGAGATTTACAGATGTGCACACAAGTATTATGATATAAATGCATTGGCCCACATTTCCTCTCACATTAACAGTATCTCTAAAGAGTTCAAGGGCATAATGGCTCTTGCTTCTCAATAAGAGGAGAAAGCATTCCATTATTTGTGAAGGAACATGCTAAAATATGCTTAATGACATACTTCTTGAAACTTGAGGTACATAAAATTTGCAAAGTCATGCCTCTTGGGTTTCTATAATTTTGGAACCCAAGGCAGCCATGGTATTGGAGTGAGTTATTTAAAATCCAAAGGAAGAAGATCTATTAATTAATAAAATACTTTTGATTTTGGGAAATGAAAAATTAAAAGTAAAAAAATTGGGATTTTTTTACAAAAAATAAAGAAACATACAATACTTCTTGCTCAAGGAAATGCAGGTGAAGTAAATGTTGTTTGAATTTAAACTGTCAGCTATCAACTTCAAGGTCATGAGATTAACATTTTTATAAATAAGTGATCTGAAAAATAATCCAAACAAATTACTGGCTTGTTGACTGAATAAAATATTCCCTGTTAACCTAAAGATTATAGATTGTAAATTTTTATCTACTGAGAAAGTAATCTCTTTTGAATTACAGACCATTGTTTAATATACTTGTCTTTAGAGCTGATGGAGATGGAAAACAAGCTCATGTGAGAATGTACGCATGGATATATAGGTAACCCTCAAAATATTAGCTCTGTAACAAGTTATGTTCCTCAGAAAAAATATATTCCCATATAGATAATGCTTTTCTCAGAGGGGTGAAAGAAGTAATATGATAAAAGCAGTACTAAGCAATTCTGTGAAAAGTGGGTTTGAGGAGCAGTGTAAGAGGAGCAACTTGAGCCCACAGGTTTGCAGCAGAGACATAAAATCAATAGATAGCTCAGAAGTCCTGTTAGGAAAAAAGTATGAGCAAGTATGAGATACAAAGTTGCCTTCTGGTTTACTCTTATTTTCATGGGGTTTTTTTCTCTCTGGCCACATTTGTGGTGTGGGTGGGGAAGAAAAAAAGGACGAAAATGCTTCGGGCAAAACCTTCGTTCTGCTTCTAATCTCCTAAAGTTCAACACTTTATTGTTTGAAAAGTTTTATTGCTTGAAGTCTGCACATCGTGTATGGAAAAAAAAGGAAATTCAGTTGAAAAAAACGCTATTTTGTGGCAAATCTGTTCTTGAAATCTGCAGAACGAAACAAGCTTCCCTTTCACAGCTGATGTCTTCCCAGCAAGTGAGGAGGATACTATTCTGGATCCATGATTTGTGATCCTGTCTCTGCCCAGCCATTTGAAGCACCAAGGACAATGGCACAATCTCTCGAGAAATGGCATGATCCCTCAGACAATGGCAGAGAGACACCACTGTGAGTTACCTGGCTGAAAAGAGGCTGTATACAATGACATTCCTCCAGAATATTCCTCCCACCACTAAGAATTCACAGTGCAGGGACTGCATAAGCCTGAGATGGGTGTCAATGAGGCAACTAAAACCCAGCAGGTTACTTGTTTAAGTAACCAGTGACAGATCCTGTCCTCCTAAAGGCTTTTTATGTGGCATAAGAGAAAAATCTGCTGCCAAACAGGCTTCTGATCTTCCCAGATCTCTTGTCCTTCAGTTCTTGTGGCTTTTTCCCCCAAACTCCTTCTCTGGTCAGAGAAGGAGGAGCAGAGGATATGAATCTTGAGGTGTGCATGACATCTTTACAGCACTTCTCTGGCTGTTATAAGTGTGAGAACAAGTATATGGCAACCACCTGCTTCCCTACGGCCTGTAGTGATTGCTGTAATGTTCTTGATTAGGGAAACAATCATGAGGGGGTTCTGAGAATGCCCTGACTCCAAGGTCTGTCTGCGCCATTGACATCCACTTATAGGCTGAGACCTCTGCATCACTTTATGTAGGCATACATGGGCTTGAACAGACTTAAGAGCCAACTGCCTGTCCCACCTTAGAAAGCACTGAGACGTTTATGTTTTGATGAGCAAGTTGAATAGAACAAATGTGAAGACCATGGCTAACTGATTTGAAACTGGCCACTGCACACACAGAATAATGGTTAATCATTTTTGTTGTTTAAGGGTTGTCTACTTACTGGCATTTATCAAATTATAGTGCCCCAAGTACTACTAGTCACTACTTCAAGATAAAAATACCTGGGTGTCACAAATACAATGTGAAAGTTTGTAATTTTTAAGATACATGGGGAAAGGCCATTTAGTATATACAAATATCTGCAATTTTACAGGCATTTAATAGAATCACGGAATCAGTTAGGTTGGAAAAGATCTCTGAGATCATTGAGTCCAACCTATGGATACAGACTTTAGCAACATTTTAGTTTGGAATGTGCCTGTGCTAAACAAGACCCAGTTTGCACACCTGGAAAGGGACTCTCCATGTCACCATATTATTGGTAAATTCAAGGCAGTGGAACTGAATGGAAGTAAAACAAGGAGACACCCATGTCTTCACCCACAGCTACTCTGGCAAGCAAGAACAGTGAAGCCTTGGGCTTCCCATCTGCCAAAAGGGGATGACAGCATTTCCTCAGCTACAAGGAATTCTTGGATAATCAAATAATTCTGCCATAACTCCAAATATCCTTGTTTTCAAAACAGTTTTGTCAAAAAGCATCACATTTTAACTTTCAGTAATGACTGGCATGTAAGTACTTTCCTGTCAGAAATCCCCTACTCATACATTCATGTTTTGTCCTCATTAGGATATAGGCATACCTTCCTTCTCAATCCAATTGATATGCCCCAAAAATGAAAAGGGTTTTGTTTTGTTTTTATATATTTACCTAGTGATGCTGAAATGCTGCACACAGAGTTGCTGGCAGGGTAAGTTTACATTTGTCCTAAGTGAGGAAAACATGAAGGAAGGGAGACGAGGTAGTAATTATCATAATGACTTTTGTGTGTGGGAACTGAGGAAAGACTTGAGCTCAATGAACCACGATGAGTTTTACTTAAATTACAATGTAAGTGGAAGTTCCTGTACAAGTAGGAGCCTCAGTAATATGCATACAGGTATGTTTAGGGGTGCATGCAGACACTATGCCACAACCCCACAAAGTCTTCATATGTGGTAAATGAGTAATCACCTCCATGTTCTATAACCTTTTATAACTGAAAAAGTGCAGACTTCCTCTCTTTCTCTTCATGTCCTTCCTCCATTAAGTCTAAATATAGACCACAAGCTGTTCAGAAAGGCTACTATGTTTTCTACTGTTTTTTCACAGGCACTGAGCAAATACTCAGGATTCAAAATCAATTTTTCATGAGCTATCCCATGGTATAACTCACGCATGGAGCTGTCAGAAGTTAATTCTCACAAGCCACGTGATGGAAATTATTTTTGCAGTAGCAAGTACAATGCAAGACATAGGCAAACAGATTTCTGAAGGGTGTTTAATTTAAATAGGGAAGAGGAAATTAAGGCGGAGATAGGAGGAAAAAGAAAATACTATTGAACCTGACACTATTAGCAAGGCAGAATTAACAGGAAGGCAACCAAACCCAAAATATTAGAGGAAGGGAGTGACAGAAGGCTCTGAAAGAAAACATGGGATACTAACACTGTGGACCTTACCCTCCTACATTTTTGATCTCACTTAGTTTCATTATATTATACCAACATTTTACTCCAGATATTTTATTTTAATGATGATGGCTTTGGTCCTTTCTCTGTGGTTTGTGTGAGCTCTTGGTCCCATAGGTGCAACAGTTCTGCAAAGAGGATGCTACCACAAAGCAGCTTTGAGACCTCAATTTGTAACATTTCACTCAACATTTCTGATGTCAGCATATTTTAAAAGATGTTCTAAATTTTGAGATGAGAAGTGTTAATAGCAGTACAAGCCAGTGAAGAAATGAACACAGAAATGAGCTGAGCTTTAAAAGAAACATTTTATTTGGTAAAAAATAAAAGTAATAAATTATTTCAAGGCAATTTTTGGGTGTTATTTGTACATACACAGTATATCCGTAACATAGCTGCTATGTAATACAGGAATTCCATCTTAGGAAAAAAAATGTTTACATATCAAGTAGTTTTAAGTGAAACCAGCACAGTCCTTTACATCTGTCAGTATTGAAACCAATTTGATGGAATTCCTTTCTCATGCTCCCCACCCACCAAAATTACCCAGGAAAATCCATTCTGGATCTTGTGATTTCGTAGCATCCCTCATGCTTCTTTTGCATCATCTAGATTAGTGTCTCTCAGCTTTTTTTAATCAAAGAGCACTTGGTTATTATGTTTCCTGCCATGTTGGTGCACCAGCTTTCATTTTTAACTGGTAAAATGTTCAACTGGTAAAATGTTACGAATATTCACTTGCGACTTCATCTTCTGATTTTACTTGTTTCCTTTGCTGTATGTGAAGATACCTGCAAATGCTTTTTAGTTTTATCTCTTCATTTTTTTAGTAATTCAAATTCACATCCATATCCTCTTTTGAAATCTTATGGATCATTACAGATTCACACACTATGCTTTAAAGCAGAATGATCTAAACTCTGAAATCAGAATAATATTTTCGCACTAGCATATGTGACATTTGAAAGAAACATATCAGACATGGTGTCTAAATGTAGTGTTGCCATGGGTCAAAGTTAGACATGACCCAAACAAAACAACAAAACTACATAGTCAACAGTTACCCACAACACATTACATAGGATTGCACTGAGAGTTTTACACCAAAATCTAACAAAACGTATGCCTGGTATGCTTTATCCTGGGATGGCCTAGTTTAAAAGTCTAAGCATGTTTTTAATGCCTCATAGGAATAGTTCTTCAGAGTAATATTCAAGAGCTTGGGAAGCTGTAGACGATCAGTCTGAATTTTGAGTACGTTGATTGCTAAATGAGGCAAGAACAGACATACAATAGCCATGCAGGAGTCCAGTGTTTGAATGCTAATTAATTAGTTGCATTCATTTCTCAAACACAATAAAACATTGTCACTGGTGCTCAGTTTTTCAAATATTTCTACTTCAACTGTGTTCTGGAGAGAAAATAAGCAATTTTTCTCCCACTTGTACTTACATATGGAAGCAACACTATCAAAATAAGCATGTATCATGGCCCTTGCATCAGAAATGATTAATTTTTCCCCCAACTATCTTTTGCACTTAACCGCTGAATTTTTAGATATTTTAACACATATGGTAAAAGAAAGATGCATAGCCTTCACAGAAGCTTCTTCTGAAGGGATGTCAAGTAATTTTTAGCAAACCCGATTCTCCTCCAGAAATACACAGATTTTGAAAAAATCTTGCAAAGATATATATAACAACAAAAAACCCCAAACCAAAAACAACAAAAACAAGACCAAAACCAAACAAACACAGAAAACCAACCAAAAACCCCAACAAAAACAAAACAAAAAAAAGAGAATTATTTATGTCTTTTGGAAGAAAGGACAGGCAACTCAGGACAACTACAATGATATTGTGAAGCTTTGCAGGGAGAAAATTAGAAGGGCCAAAGCCCATCTGGAACTTAACCTGGCCACTGCCATAAAAGACAATAAAAAAGCTTTCTATAAACACATCAGCAACAGGAATGTTGAGAAGAATCTCCATCCTTTCTTGGATGTGGGAGGAAACATAGCCACAAAGAATGAAGAAAACACTGAGGTACTTAACGCCTTCTTTGCCTCAGTCTTTACTAGTAAGACCAGTTGCTCTCTAGGTACCAGCCCCCTGAGTTGGAAGCAGGGATGAGGAGCAGAATGAAACCCCCATAATCCAAGGGGAGATGGTGAAACACCTGAAACACATGTCTGTGGGGCCGGATTGGATCTACCCAAGGGTACTGAGGAGCTGGCAGAAGTGCTCACCAAGTTCCTTTCATTTACCAGCAGTCCTGGTTAACTGGGAAGGTCCCAGGTGACTGGAAGCTGGCAAATGTGAAGTCAATCTACAAGGACCAGAGGAGGATGCAGGGAACTACAGGCCTGTCCACTCTGACCTTGATGCCAGGGACACCATTTCCCACAGAATTCTCCTGGAGAAACTGGATGCTTATGGCTTGGATGGGTGCACTGTTCTCTGGGTAAAAAAACTGGCTGGATGGTCTAGTGGTGAATGGAATTAATTCCCATTGGCAGTCAGAACAACACTGTTCCCCAGCGCTCAGTGTTGGGGCAAGTCCTGCTTAGTATCTTTACTGATGATCTGCATGAGGGGATCACATGGACCCTCAGTCAGTTTGCAGATGACACCAAGTTAGCTGGGAGTGTTGATCTGCTGCAGGGTAGGTAGGCTCTGCAGAGGGATCTGCACAGGCTGGATCAGCAGTAGTGTGGCCAGCAGGACCAGGGCAGTGACTGCCCCCCTGTGCTTGGCACTGGTGAGGTCACACTTTGAACACTGTGTTCACTTCTGGGCCCCTTACTACAAGGAAGTCATTGAGGGGCTGGAGCATGTCCAGAGAAGGGCAACGGAGCTGGTGAAGGGTCTGCAGCACAAGTTTTACAACTCAATTAGTCAACATCTCAAAAGCAAAAATCAGAACTACTAGCTTCGCTTAACAGCAAAGGAGCCCTGTTGTGAGCTCTCCAAGAGCAAATATTTTCTTCCATCCTGTTTCCAAGTACAGAAAAGCATTTTCAGAACATGCAACATCTTTGGCATCATGTCAAAATGTGAAAATTGTAGACCTTACTGTAACTCTTAGAGTTGAAAATTATGAAAGATTTCAGACCCTATATAAAGGTACCCAGACATCTACCAGTAAGCACCTCTCTGAGATAAGGAATGAAATGGCAAGACAGTCTTCTGAGCATTGCAGTCTCCCCTCTTGTCACTGGGGTGCTAATGGAATATGTATTTATGCAAGTGAAGACAAAATTGGAGGAACATGCTTCAATTACCCATGAACTACTGCAGCTTTATGTTGCTCTAACTCTCCTGACTTAAATGAAAACAAACTAAAAAATTCCTAAGTACTGTACTGTGCAATACAACACTGATATGGGGAATAAACTACACTAAATACCACAGTAACCTTACTGATCTCTCAGCGTTACATAGTTGCAAAGCTACTTGTTGGTTGTACAGCTTACCCCACACAATGTTACAAATGAAAAAAAATATGTATTTATCATACAGCTTAGTAGAGTCAATTTAAATTTTATTTTTACATTGTCCTGCAAAAGATTTTGGTATTATTTTTTTATGATGTCTTATAAACCACAACATTTTTTAATACATTTCAGAAAGCTGAAAAATGATCAAACAGTTGTTATCTTCGAATAGTAATTTTTCACCTATGTGCAAACATCTAGTGCCTGATAAGCTTTTTGTTTCTCTCAAGGTTTGTCACAAGTACTACCACCCTCATCTATTAGACAGCTGGCAACTTACTTTTTCTTGATTTATAACCTTTCTTCACATCTAGTTTGTTTGTTAGCACGAATAAAGAGTGCAGTGCAAGGTCATTAATAAGAGAACAACCAACAGTTTTGCAATCTGAGAAGCAGTAAAAGCTGTTTATTACGAGGCTGAAGAAATGAAGCAATTTATTCACTGTGTATTATGACTGTATGCAGGGGTAGTTTATTTATGACACAAACTGAAGGAGCAGTATATGAAGAGGCTGCATCTCCCGGCTGCACTGCCCTCTGCTTCTGACAGTGCTCCTGAGGGCCACATTCAGCACTGCCTAACTCTGACCAGCTTTCACAGAGCTGCCCTCAGAAGTGTGTGACAGTGCTAATGGAGTTTTATTTAATGTTGGAATGACACAACATTTCTTACAGGTTTCACAGCTCCCAAACCATGTGGCCAAATGACCATCATGCGTGGCAACAGCTATTACTTCACAGCCTTACAAAACTGGGAGTGCATTGGGTGTGTGCAGGGTGGAAACCCTGTAACATGCAAAGCACATTTAGGACACACTGAATGAACTGCATCTCTCTGGAAAGGCAGAAACATCGAGACAAGCTTTGGGAAATACAAACTTCCACCTTGTCCCTCCAGAAATCTGCACATCCTTTTTCTTTGCTGATACAAGTTTTTTTTTTTTTTGCCCCTTATGTTTTCCTTTTTATTTTATGGACAACTGGGTTCCCATGGAGACATGAAGTAAATCAGACAGTACTGGTGAACATTTTCCGACTAACACAGGTTTTGGAGGGAACAAATGAATACTTGGTCCTTGCAGCACCTCTGGATCTCCCTAATGTGCTTCCCAACCTTCAAAGCTGTAGCTGCAGGCAGGGCATCAGGCTGCTCTTCCCATGGTGTCAAGCAGAGCCTTATCCTCCCCAAGCAGCACTGGGTCTTGTAACATTGCTAAAATAGTGATGTCAGTACATAAAGTGTCTGATCCTACTTCCCCTGAGGTCCGTGGAATTCATTTCAATTAACCTCAGATCAAGCCTTAATGCAGACCATTCCTATGTAGGAACTCTGAGAAGCGATCTGAAAATGAAAAAAAAGCTAGCTCTACAGAGATTTTTTTTGCACTATCAAGTCTATGAGCAGGCTCTTCACTGAAGGCTCTTAATCTTCTGTGCAGGTAAAAACCAGCAGTATATATCTACAAACATAGATGACTTGATAAATTAAGTATCTGCCTTATCAGGACTCTTTAACTAGCAATCTACTTTGAAAAATACAGTAAAATATTTCCAAACTGCATCACTATAGATTTCCCCAACTTTATTACTGTCACTTCAAAACTTGCCCCAAGTCCCTTGTTCTCCCTCTCTCATTTCCTTCCCAAATATAGTTCTGCCTACAAGTGTATGTCAAAGATCATTACAGCACAAAGGAAAACTAAAGATCTTCCTAAAACTACCCCTATCATTTTTAGCACCACCTGCACTTCAATTCAGCTACTATCCTGGACTGACTGACTAAAAATTATTAAGTGTTTTAAAAAGTACAGTATGGCATTGCTGTTGGCTGCATAGCGGTGAAAGTACATTGTGCCTATGCTGAAAACATGCCTCGAGTACTAAGACTCCTTGTCTTGGGTCTGAACATGTTACCTCCGTTGGAAGAGAATATTGAAGTATAAATGTTTGTTTGAGAAAAATACTAACTATGGCATTTCATCAAGCAGTGAACAAAGTTAGCAGTGTTCACCAAGAAATTTATAAAATCTTTTGTGATCACAGGTAATGGAGAGACCTAAACTTTCAGCAGAGGATTGAGATGCAAGACTTTGTCAGTCTCCTAAATAATTAGCATCCCCACAATGAAACAGTTACTGCTATGATGCATGAGCCCTAATAATGTTGCCTGAGAAAGAGCTTGAATAAAAAGCTGACATTGCTTAGTTGAAATCACTGACAGTAACTATGGGGACTTTGTGGGAACCAGAGCAGATTCTCAGTGAGAAGTAGATTTCCATACAAAATCTATTCCCAGGGCCACAGGTAGGTAAGACAAGAAATGCCTTTTTGGTATTTCTTTCTATAGAATGATGCCAAGACCTTCATGGTGGACTCCTCCATAGAACTCTGTGGGACCTTTCAGATCTATGACTGAACTTGTCTCCTAAAACACTCTCCAGAAACATGAAGATCTGTGTAAGAATTCTCAGCTTCCAGCAGTGAAATTTTTAAAAATTCTGAATTTGGAAGGAAACTGTCTCAGAATATCTTGCAGCTAAATGGTTATGGAGTCCTTCTTTGACACAAACTTCATACCCAGGACGGGGTAAGCCAGTTGGATGTTCTGGTTGCACACTGCAGATGAGAAGTGGATGCCATAGTGCTGCCCAAACACATCGCCACACCTGTTTTTGTAAGCACTAACCTGTAGTCATCCATTTTCAAGAAATTTTTTATGATACAGAGGCTTAGATAAACCAAATGTGTCCCTTAGACTGCAGTTAGGTGCCTCAATCCCTTCACTGAAGTTTAACATTTTTTACTATCACACTTCACTGATACTTTCTTTGGCTTAGGAAAGGTGCCTTGTTTGATGTGGTGATTTTTACAAATCTCACTTTTAGGTGCATAATTCCTCACAGGCTTGTAATAGTCATCCTGACATAAGGCCTTTAAAGCCATAGTTGCAAACAGATCTGGCATCATTTAAAACAGACTGCTGCATGTGAAACTCAAAAACTTATCTGAGAAATGGAAGTCCACAGAAATTTTTTTTTTAAACACCAAATAGAAAAATGTAATAAAAAAGCTTTTTAAAAGAAGATATTACAGAATACTGGCACGCTGCACAAATGTAATTAACCCATTGAAATTTAAACTAGTTGTAGGTTATGTTCAAGGCACCTTTTTTATAAATAGTTTTTTTAATGTTCATTCTACATTCACACTAATTTAACCACGTAAACAAGTCTGTGAAAACTCAGATTAAGGTCACTTTCAAATCTGTATGCCAAATACTTCAGAAAAATATCATATTACATGGAAAATTCAATAAAGTAAGATAGATCCATCTGCTGCCCAAACAGGTCAATAGATGCTATGGGGTAAACTATTAACAAGATGAAACCTAAAAGACGTTTTCAAAAATTAAAGGTAAGTAACATGCAATGGATTAACATTTGTGTTTACCATTTGAAAGTGTACATAAATGCTGAAAAAATACAATTCATTATTCCTAATGCTATCCTATTTTTGAAGGGCAAATCTTTGGAAACAGTATTATCTGAAGTTTAAAAATATCCCCCATCTTTTTTACCCCATGCTTATTAATCTTAACATATGCTAGAATGTATTTTCTTCACAAGGAAAATGTATAAAATTAATCTTACAATATCAACACTATAAACAACTTCCTTGAGACATCTTCTGGACACAGAATTTCTGTAAAGATTTAAGTATAACAATTCGAGAATAATTATTTTTAAAAATATGTACATTCAGTCCAATGTCCTAGACCGAAGAAGAAATCCAAGTAAGCTCTACAAAAGTTAGCCACGAGTCTTTGTCCAGTTAAGATCATGTCCAGCTTTGCCAGTCTTGCTGTATTTCAATACAATCAACAAAATTTTTACTTGTTTTTGTGTAGGAAGTTCCCGAACTTTTGCATAAATCCTCTCAGCTTATTTTCATTAGGCTGCAATGGATGATAAGCTGTTGAGTTGTAGCTGACCATATGATTACTCCTGCCATAATTATTGCCTAAGGTCTTGCTTTTGATATCTGATAGATGTAAACTGCTGTTGGCTGCATGTCCTGCAGGCTGGCTGGCATTTTCCATCTTACAGAACGGCTCAAAGCGACTATAAACACGCCTTTCACTCAAACGAGATCTCAGCTCCTCTTGGTGTTTTGAGCTTGCCAGCTGTGGTGTCATTGAACTTGCTCTTTGAAGAGCAGAAACAGGAGCACTTTCAGAAGTAGTATTCGTGGATATTTCCTTTGCATCTTGATACTGAATCTGTTCTGTATTAAATCTTGGGGTAGATGCATCTCCTGCAGTTTCTATGAACTTACTTTCAAGGGGGCACAAGAGAGGACACTTTTTATTGCTCTCATCAGATGGAGGTTTTGGAGATTTTGGTGACTTTGGAGACTTTGGAGACTTTGGAGATTTTGTTGGACTCCCGGTGACATCTTCTTTACTTCTGTTCAAACTACCTTGAGAATTTGATGATGAATTTCTTTTTCTCCTTGGGGAAGAATCTGTCTTATTTTCAGAAATCTTTGGTTTTTGATTCTCATCTTCAGAAACCAACGTGTCAGAACTACTACACATTCTGTAAAATGCAGGGCCTTTGTTTTTTGATAAGTTTTCCTTCTTGTCTGGTGTGAGATTAAGAAGTGACCGCAGTTTCTGGGATCCTTTCTTCAGAAAACTTGGCGAATTCTTACTTTCTTTCTTCGACGTGCAGTCCTTACTAGACTCCTCCCTGCTGGCTTCAGTGAGAGCTGCCATGGAGATTGCCTTGCTAGCAGTCGGGCTCTTTAGCTCTCCTTTCAGGTCCTTTTCCTCCTGTGGCAAGTGGTTGGTCACACTATGCAAACTTTTAGCACTCTTCAGCATTTCTTCTGGAAGTTTTGGACTAACTGGCTGCTTAAGTCTATGCCTAGTCAATGTGCTGTAAACATAATTGGATGCATGTTTGTTGGTACCAGGATCCAATATGGACTTTGAATTAAACATGGGAAAACTTCTCCTTTTGAGCATATTTTCATTTTGAAGGTTCTTCAGATTTTCTGCATGTTTGTCTGTGCACAGTGTTGTGTACAAATACAGTGATGAGTCACCAGCTGCATTTGAATTTACACTAGGTTTTGTGTTGTCTGCAATCTGAATTCTGTGGGGTTTTGGTGCATCTGATTTAAGAGGAAAGTTTGTGCTAAGCTCCTCTAAAATATTATCCATTCCATTTTCCACACTCGGAGCATGGTTAGATGTCCCTTTAGGTGTTGCACTTCCTTCTGACCCAATTATAGTTGAATTTGAAGAACTTGCACAGCTGCTTACTTCCTGCTGTTCAGGTAAAGTTGGCTGAAACACCAACGATGATCGCAAGCGAGAATGAGAGTACAGTGCATGAGCTTTAATATTTTCAGCCGTGTCATAGCTATCATACCTGTCACCCAAGGCTGACCCATTTGACTCTACTGGATAATCTGACTGATCATTCAAATACGACTTTATTCGCCAGTTACGTAGGAAAGATTTTGTTGTGTGCTCAAGGGTTGGCATCCTCTGCTGCAGATGGCGGATATGATTATCTGTCCCATTAAAAGACCTCCGTACAATTGAATTTCTCTCCGCAAGATTTACCTTTGGTCGTGAGAACTGATCAGCAAAACTTTGCTGGGGCATATTGTAGTTATTTGCATATCCTCCTCGTAATGATGACACAATACTAAGGCTATCAGATGGCATTTTCCAAGTATTTGGTAGATTGTTGGCTCTGTTAATAGCTCTGTTGAGCAACAGGTAAGGTGTCCTTTCTGGCTTCTCCCCAGCGTAACTATGTCTCTTCCAGTGCTCATTTTTTTCACTAGGTTGATACTGCTGGATTGGATTTTGAACATTAAAACCTGGATTAAATGGTTGCTTATTATAGGCTGGATTTCTCAAGCCATATTTATCTATTTCATTTACTGCGTATCTTCCCCGAGTTTTCCAAACAGGATCTATCTTGAGAACCTTGTCTTGCCTACCAAAAAGGTTTCTTTGGCTAGAAACTGAAGCCAAGGAAGACACTGAATGTTGGTATGTATCATTATCCCAGAGCGTCTTGTGACTGTTTACTCGCACTAATTCTGGGGCAAATGAGCTAGGAACAGAAGAACGGGCATACAGTGTCCTGAACTCTTCATCAAAGGATTCAACAAGCTGTCCTGTGATGACTTGAACCATACTGAGGTTGGTTTTTTCAAATGACCACATAAAGCTGAAAGAAGAACAAATGACCATTAGATACAGCTCTTTTGAGCTAAAGTATCACACTAGTCCTTTTTGATACGAGAGCTTTCACACAAACCTTGGATTTGTACAAATACCTTCTAAATAAATAAATCGTGGGCATGATTCATGTAATTTGGACTCAGAAGGTCTTATCTAGTATCAGTTAAACTCAGCTGGAGATTTTCCACCTATTTCAGTGGAAGCAGGAATGAGTCTATAACTACCCTTATAATTGCCCTTACAAAAAGTATTCTAAAAAAGTATTCACAAATGTAGAACAGTAAAGTACAAATACCTAATGGAACAAAATCACTTCTACAAAGACTATGCCAGGACTAACTATACCCACTGTATTTACTCTTCAGTCAGAGAATGTTACTGTGTGATTATGTTGTGAAAAAAATACATTTGAAATAACATGCAGGACTGCTTCAGCAATTTTGAATGTACTTCATTCTAAACACTTTCAAAAAGATGCAGCTCAGAATTTTTTAAAAGCTTACATTTTCAAATATACACACTGGATTGGACATGAAAATTTCTTTCAATTGCATAGATAATGCTTCGATGAAGAAAATTTTTCTCTTTTCTGCTGTAAAAGATTGAATGCATGCTCAAAGCTAAGTAG
The DNA here is from genome assembly GCA_013399875.1 of Gymnorhina tibicen. Taxonomy (NCBI): domain Eukaryota; kingdom Metazoa; phylum Chordata; class Aves; order Passeriformes; family Artamidae; genus Gymnorhina; species Gymnorhina tibicen. The sequence goes on along the minus strand of VXAZ01010335.1, from coordinate 748,949 downwards.
CTGCAATTATTTTACAGTTACAAAATGAGATAAAATAAATTAACATGTACATTAAGGATGCTGCAACAAGACTAATATGGTGTGTAAAGCATACAATTTGTAGATTACAACAAAGAAAAAATCTGTTTTGAAATCCTATTTTCATGAAAAAATGAAAAAATTAATAAATGTATTCATTTGCATTTTTCTTCTAGATGTTAGAAAATATGATTATGGGTTTTTTGCTGGTTTTGTATTTTTCAGGAAGTTATAGTGTATCAAGATTAAATCAAATTGTGCTGTGTAAGTTTTTTTTCCTATTAATTCTCACAATTAAGAATAACATGTAATATTAGAAGAAAATCCTGAACTTTAAATTGAGTTCAGTGACAGAGTTCAGAAAGACTTGTTTTTCCTGTTAGAAATCACTAGATTCTTCTACAAAGAAAGCCTAATTTCTACAGAAATTGATGATTCCAGCCCTTGTGGTACAAGGTGCTCAAGCAGCGTTGTTTTTCAAAATGGAATGAGAAAACCTATCACATTCTGACAAACCGTAACACTGTGTGTAGATGCCAAAGCATGCAGGCTCTCCCTGCAGTCTCTCACCCTGATTCATTTATGAACTTGTCATTTACCTCACTACCATTTATACATGTCTTTGGGACTGGCTGAGTCTTGGAGGAAATAAAAGATCAGATTTTCAAAAGCTTACAGTGGTGGAAATCCAGAAAGGCAGTGGCTGTGGATCTGGCACCCAGGCACTATGCTGGCAGACACTAACTCAGTAGGACAAAGGAGAAAAGTGTAGCATGAAAAGAAGGAAAGCATTTAATAATGTGTGAGTTAAGACTGTCTCTGCTTTAACTTAGGTTTTTTCCAGCTCTGCAAGGCTGTATGTTCTTCCAGCCTATGTTTTGTACACGTACAATGGAAATATAAAGGAAAGCAGAATAAAGAAACTTAGCCAAACATAGAGAGAGACATAACTTGGGCAATTTTGAATTTGACCACCATATACTAGAGAGCCACAAAATCAGTCTCTAATTTAAGTCTCTAAGTTAGCTGTAGAAGATTATTACATGGAGGAACTATCCAAGACAGCTTATGAAATAATTTTGACAGCCTTTTCTGGAGTGAATGTTAAACAAGAATAATTCAGACAATGCAAGACAAATCAAGATTTTTTTACTTTTTAGCAAGTCTCCAGCTGTAGCAAAATCTATATCCTTTATTTCTTATTTGTGAAAAATGAACAGAGGATCTCTTAGGCTGGTTAGCAATAAGTATCTATGAAAACCTGTTAAATTACAGAAAACATAATGAAATTTACCCATGTGCTTCCCTAGAAAAATTTCCACAAATAGAAAGCCCTTGCTATAGAAAATACCTGAGATGACAGGTTTGCTACAGACACTTCAGTGATTGATCTTACCTGTAAGAACCATATAGGACTTTCTTACAGTCAACAAGAATAAATTTTTGTTCCATTTTTCCATAGAATTTTGCTCCTGTTTTAGAATAGTAATCTTGTCCTTTCACTGTCCGCACCCTCATATTCTGAAAAAGACAATCAAAATACTTTACTTGGTCTACTATAGTCCATGTTTAGCATCCAGGGGGCTAAAATTCAGAGGAACAGTAGAAGAAAAGTTACATTATTGCATATTAATAAATTCTGCAGTGAATGAAATGCTTATCAAACTTGTCACCTAGCGCCCCAAAATGGTCAGCTACTGTTTTGTCTTCAAGACTGATGAGATTCCCTAGGAATGAAAATGAAATTCCACTTTTCCACAGCCACCACTTCAGAAATGAGGTTCTGGCACAAGATGTCTTCAACAAGGCAAAGAGGTTTTTTACTGTAAAAAAAAAAATTCTTTCCATCATCAGATGCACATGTTTATAAGATTTCCAAGTATCTCAGTTAATCATAGAGAACACTTAAAAGAGCCAGGATCACTTTTATATTAATTGAACAAGGCTGCTGTGTCTACAAATACATATACCCTACTCTGAGATGACCCACTGAATGATATCACTTGGTGCCAGAATCCCTTGCAGTTTTACCACCAGTAGGATTTTTCTATCAGTTTTGCACCGTGAGATCTAGCACATTTTTAAATTCAGAGATGCTAACACAACATGCATAGGTAGCATGAACTCAGTGCAGCAGTTAATTTTGAATTCTATTAAGCTGTATGTTTTATTCATGCAAACTCAGTAAATGGCACTTGGGAAATTTTCCACGCCGGATCTCAAAAACATGGTCAATTTTTATCCCAGATTACTGATGAAACTGATTCAGATAAGTCAGCATCTTGTATTTTTTCTCTCTCTACTGTCCCTTGGTTTTTTACGCTCAGAGAAATAAAAAATATACAGCACCTTATAGACTTTTTTCAGAAAGTTCTTATGGGGATGTAGAAAAAAAAGCGCATTTAACAGAAATTGTTACACAAAAGGTGCTTACTTATAGAAAAACTAAAATTGATACTCAAAGTAAACCAACCTACAAGCATCTACCTCATTTAAATGTGAGACACAAAATGCTTCACAAGACAAAAAAATAGCTTGGAATATAGCTGTGAATAAACAGAATATTTACCGTAGTTTCTAGCCTTGGAATAGTTTTCTACCAACCCTAAGTTGTCCAGTGAGAGTGAAATCCATAATTTAGCACTGGCAGTAAACAACAAGAATCTCTATGATTATTACATACTCTGTACATATGGAAATGGTGGAGTGTAAGACCTGTGAATGTTTTGCTTCACAAGACAGCTACAAGGGCAGGCTGCAGATCACGGCAGACGTGCTCTGCAAAGGTCAGCTGTAGGTGGAGGGGTCGTTCATGAAGCAAACGGAGAAGATTGTGTACATGGTAAATTCAGCAAAATCAGGAGGATTAAATAAATAGGAAAGGATGGGATGGAATGGGATGGGATGGGATAGGATAGGATAGGATAGGATAGGATAGGATAGGATAGGATAGGACAGGACTATTTCAGGTGGAAAGGATTTACAATGATCATCTAGTCCAACTACCTGACAAATTCAGGACTGACCAAAAGTTAAAGCAAATTATTAAGAGCACTGTCCAAATGCCTCTCAAGCACTGACAGGCTTGGGGCATCGACCACTTCCCTAGGAAGCCTGTTGAAGTGTTTAACAACTCCCTCAGTAAAGAAATGCTTCCTGATGTCCAATCTAAAACTCCTGTGGTGGGGCTTCGAACCATTCCCACACACCCTGCCACTGGATAACATGGGGAAGAGACCAGCATCTCCTCCTTCACTTCCCATCCTCAGGAAGCTGTAGAGATGTTTAAACTTCCAAATTCATTTAAAATTCCAATCTGTGAAGTATGACTGAGTTTGCAATACAGTGACATAAGCCTTCATTATCTATGGGAGCACTTCTACATTTACCTAAAACATATGAAGTTCTACTAGATAGAGGCTGCAGGAGTTTTAAGGATAATATCTACTACAATCCAATGACCTTTATCTTTCCAAACAGAAAATTCAAAAGATTAGGAGAAAATATCCATGAAATGAAAGCACATTTCCAAATCACACATGCTTTCTAAATCAGTGTATATTTCAATGTTGGTATCTTGAAACTTTTATCAAATGAGTCACACTTAAAAGCTGCTGAGTTGGCAAATTATGGTTTGACTCAAGCTATCTAAGTTCTTTCAATTTCATTCACTGTTAGGTGAGTTTTTACTTAGCATTTTTGTCAAGCTGTGTTCGAACACAAATTGAACTCAGTTAAAATGTACAAACACAGCATTTAAGAATTACTTTTGTTTGTGAACTCTATGTCTAACAAATGTGCTGAAGACATAAAACGTATGTCTTTTTAATCTTAATTAGATAAATAAAAGAAGTATTATCTAGCAGTGCTGTAAATTTTTAAAAGGCAAAAATTTTAAAAGCAGAAACACAGGTGGATGCTTAGGCCAATTTTCAGGAACAGCTACAAAAGAATGAATAACAACCTGATTTGCATTACTGAATGCCAGGTTAACATAAATTTGCATCTCTAACTGCTAATCACTTTTGCCAACCTAACATTGTCTTTAAGTTTTCTGCATTCCAATTATAAGTCTTCTTATTGTTGACAGTCAATTTTTGTGCTTTTCCAAAGTGATTTTGTTGAACTTTGAACAAGCCCACTGAAGAAAATAATTTTGTCATCAGCAGCTATTCAAATTTTACCTAATTACATTAAAAGCTTCTATTTGAAAGATAAACACTATGGAAATAGCAATTCCTGAAGAAGAAGAAGAGAAAATACTGAAATTTACCCATTCTAAAGATAACCATAATAGCAACTCCTTATTTTAAATAAAATCTTGTGAATTAGTAATGAAATTTGCATTTACTTTGATGACTGTTTTACTCAGTTCTATATACCACATAATTACATGTGTATTTCAGACTTATATTTAATCATATTTATGTCAGTATAATTTGAAAAAGGTAACTTGAGAGCAGCTTATACATTTTCAAGTAACCATAAGAGTTGGCCTAAAGACGTGCCAGTTGAACACATCAAATCTTACTGAGATAAGGTCTGATTGGTATTGGACAGGATATCACTTGGGAATCAGTGCTGGAGGGACAACCAAGTCTAATGGCTTGCAAATTACCATACTATATACAAAAAAAAGCTTTGCCTTAGGTACACATAAATTGAAATATAACTTTAAGTAGGCATATTAAAGGAATAAGACTATTTACATTAAATTCCTGGGGGGGTTTAAAAAAATTGTAGTCACTGGAGTCACTCTGTTCTCCTTTTTGTTTTCCTTCTCTTCAGTATTTTTCCTCCTGTAGCTTTTCCATCCCTATTCCCTGATGCTGAACTCTTTGCCTCCCTTGGTAGGTCATCCATTACCAGATGGGAACATGACAAGTAACAGAGATCATGCCCACCTTTCTCACACCACACTTCCTTTTCCTGCACAGTTCATCCAGCATTCTTCAATAGCTTCAAACCCTCTAATTAAGGTGCCAGGAATGCACACTTTTAATAATCACCCAAAATACAAACCGTATTTGAGGATATATAGCAACAATGCATTCCACTTGGGATTAGAAGCAGTAAACATGTACATACTGAATTACAAGCCCCATCTAGTATGAAATGCTGGGCTTCAGCCTCCTGCTGGGTTTCATCCTCAGGCTGTAGGACTCTCCTCCTAACAAAAGTGTGCCACTCATCACTGCATTACTGTGGGTAAAGCAATCATTCATTTATGAATGGAGGGTTTTGAAGCCAAACAGAGGATCTTCTCTCTTCTCCAAGAGGAGTTTATAGGACACTCAGGAACATCTAAAACATCCAGTGGTTGCAGTTTAAGGATAGCCATCAGTGCTATCCAGTTAAATGACACCCAATGATGAACATGAAACAAGCTCTAACCTCTTTTTATGTATGTTTTCTGTATATTTGCATTCCAGAGAGTGCCACATAACCGTAATATAAAATTTTGAAGTATTATTCACCACTAAACATTTATTTTCATTAGTAAAATCTCTCCAATATGATAGGTAAGTACAGTGAGTATACCGGTCTCAAACTTTTCATTTCAGCACTTTTTATTTGTAGGCACTGCTTTTATCAGTGTTCCATTACTTGCCCTGTATTTACTGTCAGGGATATGCACAAATAAGAAAATGGATGTCTACCTAGTATTTAGCCTAACAGTCTTAAAGGAAAAATAGTCACATTTCTCATATTGTTCCTCATTACTAATATTATTTATTATCCTGAGCCTCTCTTCTCTAGGAAGATAAAATAGGTCATAGAATCATAGAATACCAGACTGAACCTTGAGGATCACGTGATCCAAACTTTCTTGGCAAAAGCACAGTCTGGTCAAGATGGCCCAGCACCTGTCCACTTGAGTCTTAAAAGTGTCCAGTGTTGAGGAATCCACCACTACCCTGGGTAAATTATTTCAATGCCTGATCGTTCTCACTGTGACAAAATTTCCTCTTGGAATCTCTCCGGGAGTAACTTGTTCCCAAGACCCTTCGTTCTTTCCATGGGACTCCTTGTAAAAAATTAGTCTTCATCCTCTTTGTAGCCTCCATAATAGAACACAGTGATAAGGTCTCCCTCTCTCTTCTCAAAGCTGAAAAAATTCAATTCTCTCAGCCTTTCCTCATATGATAGCTTCCCAGTCCTTGGATCATCCTCGTGGCCCTTCTCTGGACCTTCCCCAGCCTGTCCACATCTCTTTTAAGTAGCGGGGACAAAAACTGAACACACTATTCCAAGTGTGGCCTGACAAGTGCTGAGCAGAGTGACTTCCTTATCTCTGCTGGTGATGGCCTTGCTGATGCAGCCCAGCACCCTGCTGGCATTCCTTGTAGGAGTAGCACACTGCTCGCTCCCATTGAGCTTGTAATTGACAGAGCCTTAGATCCCTTTCCCCAGAGCTGCTCCCCAGCTGGCTATATACCAGCCTGTGCTGCATTCCTGGATTACGCTTTCCCAGGTGCAAGACCTTACCCTCATCCTTGCTGAACTTCACAAGGGTCTTGTTAGTGCACTCTTACAGCTAATCCAGGTCCTCCTGCAGGGTGGCTCTCCCTTCCGAAGTGTCCAGTTATTCACTCCATCTGGTATCACCAGCAAACCTTGTCAGGGTACACTTGATCCTCTCATCCAGATAACTTAATGAGCATATTAAACAGCACTGGGCCCAGTACTGATCCCTGGATGACTCCATTTGTAACAGACTGTCACTTTAAATAGTAGCCATTGACCATATACATGCTGTACAAATGCTAAGTAGTTTTCAAGTTTGCTTCTATTCTGACTTCGAATCTGATTCAATGACGACTCAAGACTTGACTGGAGTCTGGTCCTTATCACAGAAGTTTGCTCACAGACACAACATCATGCTGTGCATGGCTATTCAATAACCAAATTTGCCTTAGATGTGGAAGTCCTGGAAAACTTTTGATGATTTTGGTAACACTGGTAAGAAAAAACAGGCAGCAAACAGGTCTTAAGAGCAGCACCTACTATGCATTTAAACATGCATATCTGGGAGTAGACTTCACGGAAGGAAAGTAAAATCAATTCATTAGTGGTTTAATTTTCTCTTTCCTGATATTCATTAAAAATACTGAGAAGATGATCAGGTAATAAACAGGTCCTGCCAAATTGCTTTCAATATCCTCCTGTAGCAAAATGATTCTTCATTATTAACAGAAGAGTAAAAAAGAAGTTTCTCTAGAGCATAGAGCCTCCACCATGTCTCACCTCATATCAAATAAAATACAAAGATCTGTGTCAGATCTTTGTCAGGAGCTTGGCTTCTTGGGCATTAAATAACATTGCCTACAACATCAGTTTTTAATTTCTAATCCAAAATGCATTGAGCATTCTGGTGGCTCTGGGGATTGTTGTCTTGCTGCTGCATTCTGCAGTGCAAATCTGTTTCACAGTTTGCTGAAGCACCTGTCAGTAGCAGAAAAAAAATGTCAAAAAATTTACCTATTAGTTTCTGAAAAATCACCTGAAAAAAAAAGTTTGAATCTGTAACAACTCTTCATCTTTCTATGCAAAGGAATTGCTGACACAGCAAGTCAGACCAGTGACAAAGTTAATCAAAAGAAGCTTAAGTAGAGAAAAAAAAAAAGAAACAGACTAATTACTGAGGACAAATGCAGTACAGTCAGAACACTTACGAAACCGGAAAAGAGAAAAGAGAAAGTATAGGAAAGGAATTATTTGAGTTCCACTGATGGATGTGATGTCAAGATGAGTATTAAGTAAAAAACAACCCACATGAAAAGATGCTGCAGGAAAAGACCAAAAATAATCCTAGTAACCCCTTGATTTCATAGTTTCCTATATGGAATTCACAAAATAAAGACAGAATATATGGTCCATTCATTTTTTCATTTATGTGTTTCAATAAAGAGGGAAACACACCCTGATTTGGAGTCAGACTACAGATGAGAAAAACTTTCTATACAGACATTTAATGAAGATTTATGAACAAAATCCTCTTTTTTTTCCATACAGAAGACTACTTAGTTGTAAATCTGAATTAAAAAATACAGTTTTGTTCATCATTGCATCTTGTTTTTTTACTGATTCAAAGGGAGAGAAAAAGAGACAGAGGTGTTGAGTCTGAAAATCTTTACAGAAAATTCATCACGAGTGTATGGACTAAGAAGCATCATTCACACTCCAACAAGGCTGAACCAAATCATGCCAGAAAATAACAAGACCAATGCAGCTGGTGCTACATCTTCAGGAAAAGAAATAGACCCATACACTGTTCTCTTCTTGCCTTCACTGAACGGAAGGGCAAGACCAGAAGCCAAGAGTACAAAAAGTTAAAGATGTTTATTTTTTTTCTGAACCTTGAGTGACGGGAAAAAGGGAAAGAGAGAAAACATCTTCAAAATACTGGCTATTCTTTCATAGTCACCTGCATTTCCCTTTCACCTCTAAAACGGCACAGGAGTTAATGCAGGAGCAGTAAACTGCTATTCTCAGAGCAAGAGTCACTGGGAGTAGCCCCTCGATGAGAAGATCATTAATTTGAACAGCTTTATTACAAGCTAAACTGGAAACTCAGCACACAACAGGAGTACTGCTTAGCTCTTTGGCATGTATTTTTTATTTTCTGATAACACTCAAAGTATTCTAAGTTAACCTGGCAGAGTGAAGATGTATTTTATTTCTCCCACCAAAACTCAGAAATGTATAAAACACAATGTCACTGAAAAGGCCACATTCAAACCTCTCCAATCCACACTAATCCATGCAAAATCCACTCTAATCTATGTATTTTAATTCTTTCAACCACACTATAAATACCTACAGGTCTATAAAACTGCATTAAAAAGACAACCTTCAATCCAAAGAAAGTAAGCTTTTGAAACAGCTGTGGATACACACTGCGTGGAATTAATTTGAAAATTCATATGGCATTTTTAAAACATCACTTGAAAGGCATTGTCCTAGTTGTTTTTATTTTTGAAGGACAAAACTCATTCCATATGTAGACACAGACCATTTTTGGAAACCTCTATGGTATAATTAACCCAAGTAATCAGCAAATGGTGCTATCTCAAGTTCCAGAGTATGGAAGTATTGCCAAATACTGACTTCATGAAGGTAATCAGTACCAGTGTTTATAGAACCATACCACGGTTTTGGTGTTTTTTTCCAGAAGTTCCCACAGCTCTTTATATTAGGCCACCAGACAGTGACCCCACACACACTCATACACAAGAAACAAGCATGGAAAGTGGAGTGGGAATACTTCTAAGGACTTAAGTCAACATTCCAGAGTAAAAATGGGTATAAAACAGAGTTTGCTCCAAACATCTACAAGAAAGTCCTCTTTATCCTCACAAATACACCACATCTCTATCTGATTCTTGGACTAGGTTCTTAAAATAGGTGCTGCTAAGAAGGGCTTTCATAATACTTTTGTCTGGCATGAATATAGCTTAACTAGTTACAGAGGCAAGAATTTCAAATGGAACTATGAGATAAGGCACTGCTCAGAACTTTGCAAAGAGACAACATCCTTGGAACTTCTTTAGTTCTGTCGACAGTTGAGTAAATTTAGAAGTATTTATGAAGCCTTTACGTTAGTTCAGTGCAGCTCGTGGTTTATATTCTAATCCCTGATAAACATTTGGGCAGTGCAGGAAATCTTGTGAAGATGTAAATGGTAGTCATCTTCTTATCTCTCTTACACGATAAAATTACATATTTAATGTCTAAAAGCAATAGGATGAAGCACAGACACAATAGTATGGATTTTCAGGAAAACACTGATAAAATAGAATCTTAGGCCTCTTAAAAGTACTTTAATGCATAACCTTAGAGAAGAAGATCATCAAATGAAGTACACAACTTATTAATTTATCTAAGTTTTATGACTTTATTTACAGGCAACTACAAGAGAAAGCAAAAAAAGAGCTTAGTTTCTCAAACATGCAGTATTCCTAAATACGCAATAATTGAAAATTATTTTATAAATAATATAGGAAAATTACGTCATTCTATCAAATACTCGTTTTGACACTTGAAAAAGATGCTTTTAAAAAAATGTATCTGTAGAGAAAGTTCTGCTGAGAGCTTACCTATTTACACCTGATTGTTAATTTCAAAACTCAGTATTCGACAATCACTTTTTCAATAATAGTCACTTTTCAGTGGGCTGTCGAGGAGTAAGCAGCGAATGTTCATGCAAAGGAAGACAGGATGCCTTACCCTGAGCCTCTGAACTTGACAGCCTTGTTTCTCTGTCATCTTCAGAAAGTGACTGAAGTTCGACTCATCAAGCAGGATATACACTGCGATCCCTCTAGCAGATGCCTCCACGATTTCTCTAAAAATATCCACATCTGTAAACATATCCATAACAATGGCAATGACCTGAATCAAACAGAAAAAACACAAATTATTGTATTGTATAAACTCATATCTAGAACTCTTCACTGAAGCCTGCACCGAGCCCCATATACACTAATATTTTTTACACATTAAAAAATTCTGTTTTCTATGTTGTTCCACTTAAATTGGAAGGCTTTTCAAGACCATCGGATGACCCATGATATGGGTGTGTGTAGTGATTAGTTTTATGAGGAAAAGGAAATCCAGTAAAAGAGAGAGGGACGGAAAAACAGCAATGTAAGTGCAGTGGAAAAACCCATCAAAATAGAACTGCAGTATGCATTAAAAAAATTCAGATAAAGTTCTTGTACAAGGGGCTTCTTAATCTCTCACCATTTTCTCTAAAGCTAACGGCTCAAGAGCTTGAAGTAGCCAATAAGCAGACACTGAAGAGCTGGAGGCACTCTTACTGGGACAAAACTTCCTCAGCTCGTGAGAGCTTGGCTCAAGAACATCAGAGTGCTGAACACCAGCTACCAACACCCTTCAATCCACAGGGATAAGGTAAGTATGTCTGNTTTGAAACAGCTGTGGATACACACTGCGTGGAATTAATTTGAAAATTCATATGGCATTTTTAAAACATCACTTGAAAGGCATTGTCCTAGTTGTTTTTATTTTTGAAGGACAAAACTCATTCCATATGTAGACACAGACCATTTTTGGAAACCTCTATGGTATAATTAACCCAAGTAATCAGCAAATGGTGCTATCTCAAGTTCCAGAGTATGGAAGTATTGCCAAATACTGACTTCATGAAGGTAATCAGTACCAGTGTTTATAGAACCATACCACGGTTTTGGTGTTTTTTTCCAGAAGTTCCCACAGCTCTTTATATTAGGCCACCAGACAGTGACCCCACACACACTCATACACAAGAAACAAGCATGGAAAGTGGAGTGGGAATACTTGTAAGGACTTAAGTCAACATTCCAGAGTAAAAATGGGTATAAAACAGAGTTTGCTCCAAACATCTACAAGAAAGTCCTCTTTATCCTCACAAATACACCACATCTCTATCTGATTCTTGGACTAGGTTCTTAAAATAGGTGCTGCTAAGAAGGGCTTTCATAATACTTTTGTCTGGCATGAATATAGCTTAACTAGTTACAGAGGCAAGAATTTCAAATGGAACTATGAGATAAGGCACTGCTCAGAACTTTGCAAAGAGACAACATCCTTGGAACTTCTTTAGTTCTGTCGACAGTTGAGTAAATTTAGAAGTATTTATGAAGCCTTTACGTCAGTTCAGTGCAGCTCGTGGTTTATATTCTAATCCCTGATAAACATTTGGGCAGTGCAGGAAATCTTGTGAAGATGTAAATGGTAGTCATCTTCTTATCTCTCTTACACGATAAAATTACATATTTAATGTCTAAAAGCAATAGGATGAAGCACAGACACAATAGTATGGATTTTCAGGAAAACACTAATAAAATAGAATCTTGGGCCTCTTAAAAGTACTTTAATGCATAACCTTAGAGAAGAAGATCATCAAATGAAGTACACAACTTATTAATTTATCTAAGTTTTATGACTTTATTTACAGGCAACTATAAGAGAAAGGAAAAAAAGAGCTTAGTTTCTCAAACATGCAGTATTCCTAAATACAAAATAATGGAAAATTATTTTATAAATAATATAGGAAAATTACGTCATTCTATCAAATACTCATTTTGACACTTGAAAAAGATGCTTTCAAAAAAATGTATCTGTAGAGAAAGTTCTGCTGAGAGCTCACCTATTTACACCTGATTGTTAATTTCAAAACTCAGTATTCGACAATCACTTTTTCAATAATAGTCACTTTTCAGTGGGCTGTCGAGGAGTAAGCAGCGAATGTTCATGCAAAGGAAGACAGGATGCCTTACCCTGAGCCTCTGAACTTGACAGCCTTGTTTCTCTGTCATCTTCAGAAAGTGACTGAAGTTCGACTCATCAAGCAGGATATACACTGCGATCCCTCTAGCAGATGCCTCCACGATTTCTCTAAAAATATCCACATCTGTAAACATATCCATAACAATGGCAATGACCTGAATCAAACAGAAAAAACACAAATTATTGTATTGTATAAACTCATATCTAGAACTCTTCACTGAAGCCTGCACCGAGCCCCATATACACTAATATTTTTTACACATTAAAAAATTCTGTTTTCTATGTTGTTCCACTTAAATTGGAAGGCTTTTCAAGACCATCGGATGACCCATGATATGGGTGTGTGTAGTGATTAGTTTTATGAGGAAAAGGAAATCCAGTAAAAGAGAGAGGGACGGAAAAACAGCAATGTAAGTGCAGTGGAAAAACCCATCAAAATAGAACTGCAGTATGCATTAAAAAAATTCAGATAAAGTTCTTGTACAAGGGGCTTCTTAATCTCTCACCATTTTCTCTAAAGCTAACGGCTCAAGAGCTTGAAGTAGCCAATAAGCAGACACTGAAGAGCTGGAGGCACTCTTACTGGGACAAAACTTCCTCAGCTCGTGAGAGCTTGGCTCAAGAACATCAGAGTGCTGAACACCAGCTACCAACACCCTTCAATCCACAGGGATAAGGTAAGTATGTCTGATTTGGAAAAGCAATGTCCCTCTAGTGGTATTTTGGAGATGTATATATAGAAATGTTGTACTGTTGACATATCATTAGTAATTTGGGAAGAACTACTGTCAAAATGTGAAAGGAAAAAGAGGAAGAACGAGTGTCTGTGTAACTTGTAATGATAGTATTTTTATCCACTAGAGTTTTCATGGAAAGTTCCAATGAGATGTCTCAGGTGCAAATTCAAACCAAATAAAACTTTTCACAGGTATCAGAGCAGGTTTTACCTTCTCACTAATCTTTAAACTACCTGTACATCAACTTTAAAGGTGTAATTATTAAGTTGCAAGTACTCATCTTATTCTGGAACTGAAATATTTACCTCACTCACAAAATTTGGTAAATGCTGTTGCACACACCCAAGTAAAAGTTATGTCTCCTGTCAGTTGTATGAATTACCTTTTTTGAATCCCACTTGCTTAGAACTAAAAGCTTAATTTATGCCAAACATGCATTTAAATCACTAGATATATAAATGAGAGATGACTTACATAAAATAAAAGTAAAATAACAATGAAAACTATTAGAAAAAGTAAAAAGACAGCTCCTGAGTAAGAAAGAAGGAACAAACTTGGCCTCTTCATTATATGTCACCTGGCAATAAACAGAATCTTCACAAATCCACCAGTCAGAGAGGAACTGAATAGCATCAAAGAATTCAATTCTTTCAAAAATCTTACGTAATATGCCAATGCGCTACCTCATTTTCTTTATTGACTTTTTTAAAGTAAAACCTAAATGCGTTTTTCTTCAGTACAGAATATATTTCTTTATCTAAAGACTGAAAACACAAATGTTTATCTTGGCTCCTTACTTTCAGACTGCACCTTCTGTTGGGTCTTGTTTCTGAGATACACAATGCTAACTGAACATGGCAACCCTATTTATTCATCTGTCTTGTTTCACTTATGCCTGAGAAGAAAACTGCCAAGACAGATCGAGTATGGTAGGTGAAAAGACGAAAAAATAATCTGTTCTCAAATAGTCTGTTTCGTTACCTGTGTCCCCATCCCTCTGAAATCCCTAATTTATTCCTAAACTTTCTTTTTCGTCAGATCTTCAAGAAATGGGTGCTCATTACATTCTAGGATCAATTTAAATGTGAGAAAAATCCTGAATGGATTCATTAGTGTACACTGATATGAATACATGAAATATTCAAAACCCACAGTACAGCCTTCAAAAATCATTCTAACACTTTCCTATGGCAGATATCTAAGATACTCACATGTTTGCAGCATTTTGTGGTTGCAAAGACCACTAAACTGGAAAGATGCAGAAAAAAATCCACAAGAACACGTAATAAAAACTAAAACCCAACACTAACTTGAATGGCCATATCTGTCTTTATGAAGAGGAAGGTAGAGAAATAAACACATAAGCAAGCAGGCCAGTAAGTTGGTGACATAAGAAGGATGCATGTGCACTGTTGTGAAGATACTTCACTTGGGAATGAACAGGGGACCCTCTTTGTCTTCACTAGCAGAATTGTTCTTAAACCATTTAGCTTATTAAATCTGGAGTAATTCTGCAAAGCATCAAGTAGTCTTGCAAGAAAATGTAGGTTTCACTTCCAGAGTTGGAATAGGGATTATATTTTGAAACCCGAAACTTGTGCTGCCTGAAAAGTCCTTACCAGAATTTGAGTACATACATGCAAAGCCACAGTCATGATCTGACAACCAACTGGGTATCCCTTTGTGCGTGCCCTACAGACCAGAGGTGACTCTTGTTGAACGTCCTCATTAGGCTGCCCATTTAGTCTTAGCAACACTCAATTGATCTATTAAACACAAACATAATTAGGCTCGGTTGCTGGATAAGAGTGCCAAATTTGAACAATGCATATGATATACATATGATACATACAATATGTATAAAGTCATTAAAAGTGATAAGGTAATTTTTGCATACCGACTTCCATAAACCAAAATAGATGTTTGACTATAAACTAAAGATTTTGATTCAGAAAGAGTAGATTCCATAAACGTCATGGAATATTCTGGCCTTCACCTTCCTTTTTTTTTCCTCCTTTTAATAGGTGTGTGTGTATGTTTCCCCAATTTGCCTACTTTGCAGCAGATGGGAGTATTGCACATGGGAAAAGACAAAGCAAATATGGTTTTCAGGGTCCCAAGTTTTGAGTAATTAAGGAGACCGAGATTTGGAAATTACTTCAGTGAGGTATTCTATAATGTGTACCTACCTTTAATTAAAGCTGCAACAACAGCTGCAGGATTAGTTACTTGCTGCATCACTTCGGAAGAAAAGATTTCACTACTGTGTTTTTACATTTGTTTTTGCAATTGCAGAGCTAATTTCCACCCTGGTACTTACAAGACGAATACAACAGTCAATTCCAGCAAGGAAGAGGAACTGATAGAATTCAAACTGCAGAAATTGATCAGAAAGCTGCCTATTCCATAAATTCTGTTTCTTTTGGGCATAACAATACTATCCTGAGTCAAGAAGACCTCCTCAAGGCAGAAAGCTCTAGTGTCATACAGGAGGCTTCCTTACAAACTGCCATTTGCTTTCCAAAGCATATTTGTTCTCCACAATGCAAAGGTCTTTGTAAAAGCAACCACACATGCTTTTGAAGCAAATACAATGGCCTTCCAACCATTCTGGGAAAACTGGATGGGTACAGAAGTTTTTTGAGGAAAGCACCAGAATTCTGGGAGAACTTTCCAAACCTCGGCAAACTGATTATCACCCTGATCAAAAATGACCCTCATTTGGGAATAATTAAGCATGTTACACTTTCAGGGAGGAGAAAATAGTTGGTACAGCAGACACTTGCTGGGCGTAATATCACATAACACTGAAATTTTGCACAGCAAGAGGGAACTGCCACCACCTGGGTGGGTATTAGATAGAAGAGCACATTTCAATGATGAACTAAAAGTGAAAACAGTGCAGAAAACAGTTTTTATGCTAGTTTTCTTCTCACAAAATTAAATTTAAATAAACTTTGATTGTCACTACTAGTCTTTTATCTTATCTACCCATTTTTTTTAAGTTTTTAAGCTTTAAGTTTGGTTTCAATGACATCCTTACAGAAGAAGAAAATCTGCTGAAGTCAAGAAGCACAAAATTACTCCTAATAAATCTCACAGTATGCTCAACTTAACTGAAGGCAGCAGTAGAGCCATATGCAATTATTCTTCTTACTGTCTTGACACTAAGACTGTGCTTTGCAACAGAAAAGTAAACTACATACACTACTTCGGCATTTAAAAAATGTGTATGTACAGACAGGAAAGTATAATTTTGTTGAATAGCACTATTTTAATGCAAATATTCTAAACTACATTTTTCAGTAAGCTGATCTATTTACTTTGCACGTTAGTGGGGAAAGTACCATTTTAAAGCTCGTTATCTCTAAACTATCATCACTTTTAATACAGAGTTCTTTTCATTCTTTCAAAGTTCTTAATAATCTTCAAGTTCGGTAAATGACTGACTCCTACACAAAGTACCAGTGACAAGGTTCATGAAAGACACATACACATTTGTTTTGGAGGTTAAAAAAAGACAGCAGTAGCTGAAATATCCTGCATGTTCTTGCTAAACAGGAGATTAAGTACACGGTAACATGGCAACACAGTGGATATTATGACACTGTAAACGGAGGCCAGTGTCCAGTTCTGTCGCATCTATTATGTTACAGGGTAAGTTATTGCTGGTTAGGGCCCGCTCATATGCATCGTATTTGCTTAGATGGTTCTCACTTTCAGAAGCCAACTCTATTCAGAGGTTTATCTAGAAAGAAGTTGCCAATCCAATCCAAACAGTTACGCTTATCACTAAACATCTCCTGAGCATGTCCAGGGGTGGGCCACCAAGAGAGCACTTGCCCTGTGCAGAGTACATGAAGGAGCTGGGTTGTTCAGTCTGGAGCAAAGATGGCTTCAGGGAATCTTACAGCAGGTCCTGGTACTTTACAGGGACGTTCTCGAGGAGGCAAAGTCAGGTTCTTCAAAGAGGTGGCAGGACAAAAGACAATGGTCAAATTGAAACAGGAACCGTTCCGACTGGATATAGGGAAACCCCCTTATTCCCACAAGGACAGCCCTGCAGTAGAGCAGGTTGCCCAGAACAGTCCAGTTTCCATTCTTGGAGGTTTTCAAGACTCAGCTGGATAAAGCCCTGAGCAACGTGTTCAGATACTACCACTAGCTATGCCTTAAGCAGGAGGCTGGGCTGGAGACTTCCAACTGACCAAGGCTGCAACTCAATGATTCAGAGATCTTCACTCCCATCATTGTCAAACCGAAAGCAAATTTTGCCGTGTTTGGTAGTAATTATAAACTTTGCTGTGAGGCTTAAAGAAAATAAACAAAGACTATACAAAGAGAACACTGAGAAATAAAGGAGTTTTTCTGCTTTACTTCTCCCATTTTTGATACGAAAAAAATAAGTGGACTTTAATCGTGATGTGAGTTTTAGGACATCAAAATCAACCTTTTAATGGGTGTGTGCTGAAATTCAGGCATAAATGTAACAAAAGGCTTTTACTACTACTGCTCAGTAAGTCTATTTTGTGAACCCCTGACAGTTTCATTATCTCAGCACTACCACTTCTTTCACAAACAGGAATTATGATTCTCTAGGTTATATATAGCAGTGTGTGTCATTTAACAACTCCTTTGCTACAAACAGTAAAAAATATAGGACTCCTCTACTAAAACTGCTTCCTTAGGGCAGGCTTTACTAGAGACACCTACCAATATCAATAACCTAGTAAGGAATAATGTTGAAGACCTACCCTGCACTGCAAGAGTATTGATTTCTTGTAACCTACATACAGCTTACTTTGGGCATTATATGACAAAAATCCATCTTGCTGTGCAGTGCTTTTGAATGTCACCACCCTTTCTCATGCCAAGAACAAAGAACCACATCTCTCACAGAATTATTAATTCTATTTTCATTGACCTTTTCTCTGTTACACCAGTCTTCTTATTGCAGATCTCTGTTTTGGGGAGAATCTCCTTGTGGCACAGGCTCAGTGCTGTCTGAGTCTGGCCCTTCTCAGACAGCAGGCAATTGCAACAGTGCAGGAGGAGGACACAGTGCTGTGTACCATGCTGCTAGGAACTGGAGGCAGGTAGCAAATTGACCGGGTGAGAGTCCGGCATCATAAGAGACAAATTTTATGATCAATGCAGACAACCTTCCCTCTATTAAGCTATATACTATGTCCCACAAATTATTGTGGGTTTTTTCAATTATAGTATGTTGGGTTTTATGGTTGAGGGTTTAGATCCAGTTTATGTTTGCTCCAATTCATATTAACAGCTCCCTAATAAATCATCTGTCATCCTTATTTTCTGGAACTGTTGCTCCCACCAGAGTGCTTCTAAGACGAAAGTTCATTCATTTGGTAATAATTTTCAGAATTGAAGACAGCCCTGAAATGCTTTGCACAACATATCCTTTCATTGCAATGTGTACTTTGGAACCATTGTGAGTTGCACCTGCATATGACGAGTCACCTTTGTGCTGGATGAACAGCTGATGTCTCACAACACAGTAACAGATGAGAAGTCTTGCAATAAAGTGCCAAAGAGCAATATAATGAGGGGAGCCCTGTTCTGTAAATACAGCCTAATACAATAATATAAATATTAATCAACCATCTTGAGTATTATCCATTCTCATACAATTTCTGTGGCAATATAATGGAACAAATACTGAGATGATTTATACTTATGCAACATTCATGAAAATAATGTCACTACTTGTTGCATTGTCACTACTTGTATTATCATCATAATTGACCCCCTGAGATCTTATTTAATATATTTAATTAGGCTCTACAGACACAGAGCAATAGCCAATAACTATGCAATGTACTTGGAAGTGTCCTTCCATTATTGCATTTTTTAAAAGCAATTTAATTAACTACAGGGTGAAGTCTGGCACTTCATTATTACAGGCAGCTACACCACCTCAGAATCAGCTCTCCTAACCCTCACTATCCTCTTTTTCTCTTCCTGCTCCAAAATATTTCTACCATATATTCTGAGGATAGAAAAACAGAGGCTTTCAGAACCAACTACACCTTCTGTTCTGATCACCAAGCCTCATTTTGTCATGTCACGTACAACCTACAAAACCTAAGAATTTTAAACTAAAAACTAAGTTTATATGGAATAAAAATTAATTTCCAACATGTACATTAGCAGTCTTCAATAACCTCAACAGTTTCTCTCTGCAACAGGATGTCAGACAAGTTCAACACCAACAAAAAATTATATAAATAAGTTCACTGTGAAAACATAAACTAAACTTCTAGCTATCTCCTGCAATGCAACAAGAAAAACCAGTGCAAACTATTAGAAAATTATGAAGGCAGGTAACCACATGAGGCAACTATACAAATAGTTTTAACTGTGTTTACCTCTGTAGTTCACACGGTAAAGCCTTATCTGTTCTGTCCAAGAAACACACACTGAAGATGTGCAGGAGGGGAACTTTCTAGCTATCAGTAACAGGGGAAAATGTTTTGTCAGCAAAGAATAATATGACAGTAAAAACAGAACCTCTGAGGAAGGATGCAATTTTACTTTAAAAAACCCTGGGAAGATCAATTTTTTACAACGAAAAACCTTCTTAAAACTCATGAGAATTCTGCCTTTTGCTCAATTTGGCAACTTTTGTATAGTTTAATATGTCTAAAAAAGCCAGCTCAGAAGACCAGCACTAGCTCTTCAACAGGTGAAACTAAAACCAACACAGAAGTAAAGCTCTCTGAAATGTAAATAAAACTGTTTTCCCTGAAAAGTTAATGTACAGTAGCGTCTGCATTACCTTCCAGAAAGCTATTGCAGACCAAGCTAGCAAGTCATACATACACCATCTTAAAGTGACACCTTCTGTGTTACCTCTTCAAATCCATGCAACTACGATTTTTATCTTGCAAAACTTATGGGAGTGAGTTACGTTAATTCTATAAATGTGATCTTTATCTATGGGTTTGGTAGTTGTTATTCTGGCTGAAGGATTAGTAAGAACTCATCTTGAGCTGACCAAATTACAGGAGACATCACCACACTCCAGCCAGCAGCAAAGGCGATAATTCCTCTGAAGCTTTACTTCCACACATGCAGAATTGAGTGTCAGCAAGTCATGGCAATGAGAAGATGGAAGGGGATATTCCAGGAATTCTTCATGGGGACTTTCCAGAAAGCATTTAAAAACCTAATCCTTGGAATGAAGGATCTGCAAAGAAAGAGCTGCTGCCCAGTGCTGGCACACCATAGACAAGAAAATATTTACCTAAATCTGCAAAGAACTGTCATGTATGATTAAAACAACAAGCGTTTACAATGCTCAATTTTAACACTTTCCTTCCTGTTTGCAATGCTCCCATCAATAACTAAAATGCTTTTGGTATTCAGCAAGCAAGCTGTGTTCTGTTACCAAGAACAGAACCAGGCAGAGGTCTTACAGAGGAGCACATAAGGCAGCACAGAAAATCCTTGGCAAGATGGAGGGAATGCATTAGGGACCTTACTCTGCCCTTTCTTCTCTTGCCATTGATATCGCTGCTGTATTCCCAGTGCCATGTGGGCTGCAGCTGGTTGGGTAGCAAGATTCTAATATTTGTAATTAGCTCTTCAGAATGTTCATATTCAGTTGTTATGTTGAGACGCTGCCAAGCTTTTCCTGAGGAAAGCAAACAGAAAGGAAATGCCAGGATTTCTGATGACCGCCTACAACTCTGCTATACCACAATGGAAATTCATGACAAAAATAAAAGGTACTTCTCTAGCCTCCGGCTTTCTCTATGATGAATTTCAAAGACTTGCTGCTTCAGAAATATTTTTTTTTATTTAAAAGAGTATTAACAGCTTTAATATGTGGGTTCTCATGGGATCCCTTAATATTTAGGGAATGTTTAGGCTACTTGAATTAATATTATAATGTTATACTTTTTATTTTATATTTGTTTATAAGTAGAAGCACTTGTTTATTCATGCGTGTAGTATTTAGTGACCGCACAAAACCAAACAATGCACAACAGTGTGATAAGCTTTAATTATTTTATTTAAAAGTGTCAGTATGAGTTGACCACTGCAAGGTTAAAAACTCTTTCGATACCTGAAATTATTATCTCACACCTGAGAACAAGGGAGAGGGACACCTCAAATGCAGGGGGGGTGGGGGGAAGGCAAAGGGACAAAAAAATTTTTTAAAATGTACTAAAACTGTCCTTCCAAATTACTCCTGCTTAAAAATGCTCCTCATGCCATGGTAAACTAGATTGGACACTAATACTTATAAGGGCTCTTTCTGTGATTTCTTTCAAGAAACATTAAAACAATTGACTGCTTATCAAAGAGTCAAAAGTAAATGTATGAGATTTCAGCCAAACTAGGTAACAATTCTAGAGAATATTTTGGGGGTTTGCCACCTTTAACAGTACATTTTGGTGGGTTTTCTTAGATCAGGAATGGACTGATGTTCTGAGTCAGTGTGCCTTCCCACTGCTTCACTTGGTTTCCTCAAGAATCCTGTATAAACACATTTTCAACACTAAACCCCTCTTCCTGAGAGTTTATATATTGAAAAACGCTTGACAATATATAAAACCCCACAATATTAGTGAACATTTACAGGCTGCAAACTTTAACGTATACAACAAAAGCATTTCTTAAAGTATAGAACTTTGTTGGCATTTGTTAAGTAGACATTTGGAAACAATGAAAGATTCTCTTTGTCAAAGGCAGATTTATAGGAAGAAGAGATGATTCAGACTGACTTTTCTAGACCAGGAAGGATAATTTTGCTTTTAAGTTTGCTTATGCAAGAGCTGTGTACTGTTTGAGACCTTAATACTAAACTCAATAGTAAACTTGTCAGTAAATAGTTTCTGAAACTACATGAAATAGGAAGAGCTGAATATCTAATCTTCATGGTTTATAAATAAGCTACATATTTAAAATATCCTGCATGAGTTTCAATGCTTCTGCTAGTATATACGTATTTTAGACAAAAAAAAATCCAATAAAACGTAACTACATAGTTCAACTCTATAATACTGCCTGAAATCCCTCACTCTTACTTACAAGAATAAGTAGGTACAACAGCTACAATTTGCACAAAAGAAGAGAATCAAGAAAGAAAGGCAGCTACATAACACAGGGGTGGAAACAGTGCTCACTGACTCCATAGTAGATGCTGCAAAAGAATGGAGTTAGAGGAAAGCAAGTGTCTCAAAAGCAGGAAACGCTTATTTTTACATTTCTATGCACATGAAAATTTTGGTGGATCCAAAGTCAGTAGACAAATCTGATGTGTTTCAGAGTGGCTTACGATTTGGAAAGACAGACTTTGGAATGCCTATATGCAGTATGTTAAGCACAGTCCACATGGATGGCCTATCAACATTTTTAGCACGTGGAAAAACAAAACGCATACAGTTGTGGAATACTTGTAAGCCGTGCACCGTTAAGTCCGTGAGTCTAATACCAGGCTGGCCTTGCATCAAGTAAACAAATTCATGCGGAGACTAGTATTTTCTAACATGAAAGACATTGCATCCAAGAGAAAACAAATCTGTTCTTGTAGGCAGTGCCCAATTTAAAACAAACAAACAAAAAAAGTTAAATCACCAGATTTCAAATCAGTGAAAGGCTACAGACCAATGAGTGTGACCTGATTATATAAGTGACTTAACGACCTTAATACTGAGAAACAAGTCCTAATTATATCATTAATTGTTGAAGGTTAGTCCTCTATAGACAGTCAAAACTTCTTCCAAAAGGTAGACTGCATAATCCTAAGGAACACTGGTAGTGAAAGTGTTTCAGCGATAAATGTAGAAAAAAAAGAGGAATAAAAAATTGGGAGTCCTTGCAGAAGACATTGTTTTATGTCCATAGAACCCCAACTGAGACTCGAAGCAATTCTGGTTAAAAACCTCCCCTAGTTCGTGGTCTAGAGAAGGTAACACCAAAGTGAAGAAAGAAAGCCTCAACAGAGGCTCCAGTTAGTCTTTGGAAAGTAGTGGCATAATTTCTTTAGGTTAAGAAGGAACATTACAGTCTACTGCAACAGAGTAGTATTTGTTGCAGCTGCAATTAGCAGACCTGGACAGTTTACACGCAAGACAGCAAAATAATTTTGGAGTATTAGGGAAATAATGCTTATGGCCACAATTCAGAAACAGCTTGATGACCCAGCTGGTTGCTCAGCCTGACTTCTGAAAGGAAAACCAACCCAAGAGTCAATTAATACAGAAATGAAGGCTAATCACATATTTAGGGAAGGGTAAATGGGAAAACACCTTTTCAAATATTGCTTATTTCATCCTTTTTCAAAATACAGCTTTTGTATTCAGCTTCATATATGTGATTGAGAGTCAGTAATAGACACATGAGGTACACATAGTTAAGGACTGGTTATTGGCCAGATGTTTAAAGCAGTTGTCCAGTGAAAACATTTTGATCGCATGTATTTCTAGCAGCTTGTAAGGCTCAATGTTATTATACATTTTTATACTGCTGTCACAAAAGTGGAAGCAAACCCACTATAATTTACAGATTATTATGGCCTATTTCCTTTACCCCCTTCCCTTCTTTCTGTGACTGCCTTTGCCTTACTTCCCGCTTCTCCCTCCTTCCCGTCTACCACTTCACCCCCATAATTCTTTCTTTCTCCCTTCCTGTCCCTTCTTCCATCTTTCAAGGGAGGAACGCCAAACTCATTTAAATTTGAGACTGGAAAAAGCCTGATATTGGATACTGAATGTGGGCTTAAAATGGGTTCCTACGCGTTTTATACAAGCTTAAAAACACCCCCCTTTTTATTGCACTTTTTATGACTATACCCTTATGATATTTGCAATAAAGCTTTTGCTTCCTGCTACAACCACTATGTGCTCCAATGCCACTAATTTCAAATTCTACAGGTGTATCTAAACATATTTAAGGAGGTCAACTCAAGCAGTAATATGGTTCGGGTAAACCAGAAAAATACAGAATGCAGGCTGTTTAAAATTACTGGTCCCAGGTCAGTGATGGGTCAGTATAAAGGAAAGCCAGTGATCCTTCGGTATAAATAAGAGAGGATGAGTAATAAAAAGTTTCTGCAGGGTTTAGTTCTGCCAGATTCTCTGTTCACATTTAAATTTTTTCCAGTTTAGCTACATGACATAGTAAAATGCATTTATAAGTAAAAATACCACGCCTGGACAACACCTGTAGTAACATTTATGTTGCAAAAAAAGCAACAGCAATGATGTCAGATCAGTATTCTGAAACATACTACAGACATAATGTATGCCTACGTAAGTCCATATGGCACACAGTTACATCTGAATGCCAGTAAATAACCCAATCAGATGATTTATACTATTTACTTTTTTAAACATGCTGCCAGTTGAGCAGGAACCTCCCCTGATACTCATGAGAAGCATATTACACCATCTGCTCATAGAGCAGCCACAAAGACTTGTGCAACATATTGCTAATGACTGTGTGCTGGCCGACTGCATTTCAATTTCACCTATTTTAAAGACAGGTTCTGAAACTAATTAATTAATTGTTGTCTGCAAATCATGTTCAGATCCTCAGGTGAAATCCATTACCCTGGCATGCTAGCTTATTTATTATAGATTAAATGAAAAAGGAAAAAATAATTGCAGACTAGTCTGAAAGCATTGGCTAAATGTCCTAAAGATAAGAATAGATTAATCTTGCTAATAAGTAATTATGTGCAACTTTTCAGGAAGAAAATAGATTCAGATTTTTATGCACATTAACACATGGAAGCAAGATGTCTGAAATAGTAGGGAAGCAATTATAAAAGCCCTGCTCAAATCTCCTGTGAAGCAAACTGAAATGAAGAAGATAAGTAATGCTGCAATTCTTGTAGCCCCAGTGGAGTGAATAGTGAATTGGAACTAAACAAGGTACTAAACAGAATTTAATTCCTGAATCAAATGCAGCACTTGAAAAATAAAACACTGAAGAGTTATAATTTCAGTACCAATGCTATGCTTTAAAAACATTGTATTTATAAAAATTATTTCAATTTTTAAATCCTCTAAAAGCTTTTAAATTGAAACCTGACAATTTTTGTTCAAGCGTGAATCTTCCACAGGTAGTGAGGTAATTGAGGGAGTTGCAAGTCAAGGGATAAGAAAGGGAATTCAAAGACAGAAGTTAAAAAAATTTAAAGAAACATTTCTTTCTTATTCATTTCTGCCACATTTTTGCTCAACTGATCTTTTGCCCCTGTGTGAGCTGACTTTTGAATAACCATCTTTGGCAAGCAAGAAGCCATACAGCTTAAGAATTATCTTGGTGACACTATTATTTTGTAGATGCAGTTAGCATCAGCTTTCACTGATCTGCATACAGCTCTTCCACAAGAGCACAGAAGTACTAGTTCATCACCTGCAATTTGATACTGCAATTATGCAAAATCAGAGGAAAGATTATTTGATCTTTGCGATAAAGTCTGATCAGGTATTCATAATACTCCATCTTTGCTATTTAATACTCTTTCCATTTAAATGTAAAAGCTTATTTTTAATGGTTAAAAGTTTATTAAGTGTATTCATAATGTTTTCTTATATTAGAGCCCTAGGCCACTTCCAGGACACATCTGCGGAGGAGCAGACACGCAGCCAGGCTGCAAGACTTCCTTCCATGAGCCAGATTCCATCTGCCTCAACCACAGATGGGCACTGTCATCCTATGCTCATGGTCTGCTCCTCCCATTTTTCTCATTCTCATAAGGATAGGATCCATAATGATGCACTCATTCAAGAATCATTAAAATGAACAATTATTTAAATAAATGAGTTATCACTGTGCAAGTAACTGAACCCTTTATACTCAACTGAGCTAGTGACCAACATGGCAAGTTAATAGGGGTTTTTTAATGGGTAGAAGAGAAACATGTTATCACAAGTCTTCCACTGTACAGCTTCATGTATGTGAGAGCATTCCCCTTCCTACAAAATATTCCTCCTGATGTGCATTGCATGCCAGTTCACACACACACCTAACCTCCATTTGGGTAATGATAATCAGAGATCTAATCAGGAAGCCTTCTGAACATCTGCAAGAAATGCAAAACTCCTGCTAGAGCAAGGTGGTATCCTTCAAAACATCACAGCAGATACCTGGATTTAAGAATGGAGGAAGAAGAAAATCAGTCTCAGGGGCACCTACTGCAGCTCTTCAGTAGCTTTCTTTGCGAGAATCGCTGCCTATTTGTGCCAGTGAACCCCCTGCAGCCACAAAACATTCCTGTGTTGAAAAGCTGTGTACCTCAAGGTTATATATGCTAGGAAATGTGAGGGGCAGAGAGGAAAAGTCACTTCTTTTGCCATCAAAAGCAGAACCTTCTAATAATAAGGAGCAAAAGCAGAAACACCACTGACCAAACCACCCACGGATTTACATTAAGCCATGTTCTGTTGGCAAATTGGCTCTGTTGAAAAACGTGCCAAGCATGCTGACAGCTAAATATACTAGAGAACTTCAGTTGCTTGAAATAAGGATGGAGATGAGAACCTGCAGCAGACATCTGTGGAGGAGAGGTGAACATTTTATTCCAAGAACATTTTGTAAAGTGTTGCTTTTTAATGCAAACTAGTGCCTTCCAAATAAATATTTGTTCTTACAAAGTACCTCTCAGATCTCACGAAACATCTTCCCTTGAGCAACCTGCCCACTCCAAGTTCATGCCAGAAGCCTCTCCCCATCCCAGACTGCTATGCTCCCTGTGTGTGCTTGCCTGGAATCCACGCTTTCTGTAGCACAGTGTGTACATGTGCACGTAGAGGACTGTGCACACATGCACACACATTGACTGAAAAAACCGTATTTTATTATTTGCCTCTTTCCTTTAGATAAAAAGTTTCAAACCAGCACTGTATTGACAAAAGAAAAAAAGAGTAATAATTTCAGATGTAGTAACAGGACAGCTTTTATCCTTTTTTCTTGCTCACTTAAAAAGGTGTAAATCTTTTCCCGATCTTCAGATCTTGGAGGTTTAATTCTGAATCCGCTTTCAGATGTTGGCGCTTTCAGATGTTGGCGCAGTGTGCACTCACTCGAGATTTGAGGTACAGCTGTCAGGAGGAATTTTTCAGAGAGTGTATTATAATTTTTGGTTAACTGTGACCAGCAGTTGGTAATTAAAAGATACTCCAGTCTCTCTTCAATCTTAGAAATGCAATATACATGATTTTCACTGACACAGGAACAATTTTTGCAATGAAACAAGAGTCAAAAGGTAAGACTTTCATGACACTTCTGTGGGTGACTGAGCACTTGCTGAAATGCAACCTAAATTAGAAACATTATTTCAAGTGAACAACAAAAAAGTTATTTTCTTCTCTCTGACTGATGCATAGAGGAGCATTGTGAGAAAAAAGTAACATCAGAACATGGGCAGATAATGGAGAAGCAAACAACTCTGTTTCATATTTGGATATTACTGAAATATTTCTGCTTGAATGCTCTAAAGCAAACAAACAATCTCGCAGACAAAATAAATACACAAAAGGTTGATGCAAAGTATAAAGTTTTAAACCACTGGAAGCGCCTGAAAAAGGTAGATTTCAGCTTAAGCTCTTGAAGCTGTGTTCCCCAGCCCTAGGACATGAGTACCCCAAACTATGTCTACGTCTTCACAAATTAATCTAATATTCATATTTATAGATGAGGAGTCTGTGTTCTACAAGGAATTTGTAGTCTTCCAAGTCCTAGACCAATGTGTTTAATCACAAAACTTTTATATTCAGCAAAAATAAAAACATACAAACAAACCCATATTTTTTAAAGGATGTAAAAGACCTTTGAATGGATACAAATGCAGGGAACTATAAAAACATGTAAATCACTCCCATTTTATCCAGTTCTAGAAGATATCAGCATAGAAATAAATTTTTAATAGAGTAATATTATTTACAACCTCCTGAATCATCCCTGGTGCAACTAAAAAACCAGAAACTTACTGAAGTCTGCTTCTACTACTTCTCTGTCATAAAAGACTCTGGAAGAATTACTAGAAAAAATAAGCATCTTTTTAAATTCCTCATAAATTAACACTTAAATGCACACAGAAAGCTCTTCTCTGTAAAGCGCAAACCATTCCATAAATGTGGGAATGTAGCACCTATTTTTATCTGGGCAACTGAACATACACAGGGGCATGTGTATGTGCGTGTCATGCTGCTGCCCTGTGCAGGGACACCCGAGTCAGCCCATTGCTAAGGAGCTTTGCTACTGGGAACAGTCTAGTCATGCTAAGGCGATGCTCCGAGGAGGTGAAGACACCCTGCTCCTCAGGAGTGTCCTTGTGCACTGATGCCTGCCGTGTGAGCAGATTCTCGGAGGCCAACAGCCAGTGCTTGTGGAGAGGCTGAGCACCCCAAGGTCCCTATGAAAGCAACCCCTGCAGCTACAAAGCAGCCCGCGCCTCACCTCACCCTCCAGTCCTGCATTTAGAATTCTCTGCACCTTCTCTTTTGGCTGACTGTCATGCTGAGTGATGAGATACAAGCAGGCTTGGTCTGGGCTTGTAACATGGGTTTCCTCAAGCAAATTCCATCACTTAGAGAAAAGTGGTTGTCCAAAAAAAAACCTGTCTCCTGAGCAGTTATGAATTGGTTACCCAGAAGTGCCAGTAAGACTAGTACCCACATGTTTTAAGGTCAGATTTATTCTTAGTATCAGCTCTTTGAAGATGCAACACCATCAGGCTTGTGTTGTGCAGGGAGTCAGATGTCATTGTCATTAGAGTCCCTTCTGACATTAACACCTGTGAATCTCCCAGTTTTACCAGCCTCTGCTGATTTTGCAGTCCGGAAACAGCTACAAAGATGAATTGGGAGAGGCCGAAAAAGCTCCAGGTTTTTAAAGGATAACAAACACTGATCACAGGCTCATGTTTAGCCAGCTCTTTTTCAAAACAACTTCCAGTAAAATCAATTAGAGAATCCTATCTGAAAAGGAAAGCAATGACAAGGCTCATGAAGAGGACACATGAACACAGTACAAGCAGCGGCATATAATCAAGAAGTACAGAAGATTGCTTTATACAAAAAAAATTGCATTCATTAAAATACCAGAATAACTGCTGGTCTTGAGGGGAGATGGTGTTTCTATGAATGAGTTCAAAACTAAAGCCCTGCCACTGGGATTTTGAGGGGAATGAACCTGGAGCATAGGAATTCTCTCTAGATACAGTGCAATGAGCAATTCACTTCAAATTCCCAGGCACAGAGAACCCCAAACCATGCCTAAAAAAACCCAAGGAAGCAAAAACTGCAGATTCTGTGAAACACTGAGGACTATTTTACAACTTGGAAACAAATGAAACACTTAAATTGAGATTTTCTTGTTTTTGTGGTTTTGAACAAATTTGAGAAAGGAAGGAAAAACGAGTGTACAGTTTATTACCATTAAAATCCTTCCTGGACAACCTGCTGACCTTCAAGAACCAACCATGACTTTGAAATTAATTAAAATGTCCTAAGTTAAATACCACTCACAATTTTCATAATGCATTACTTTAGTTAACTATGTTCATAATTACAATGAAAGATTTTTGGCATACATCATATTCAGAGGTGTTTTGCATTTCAGCCTGTGGCAGCTGCTGACAGCCAGCTTTTCAATGAAATTCCAGTGTGTGTGTGCATTTATTTATATAAATATTTTGTAACCTGTTAGTACAGATTATTGAAAAATACTTAATGTCAGTATTTTCTTCTTTTTTTTCAACAGGTAAAGAGATTTCTCCTATTTGGTATATATATTTGATAATCATAAAATTGATCCATAGAGGATGCTTTACATTTTTACTGTTTCAGGCCAAAATCCAATTTAGAGCCACAGATCAGCAATTTAAAAACAAAACGAGAACAGTTCAATGCTTATTACTTCTTTTAATCACTGTAATTGCTTCATTCATAGCTGGTAAAACAGAAAAATACAAACCAGTGTATTTTCACTGTAATTTAGGACAGTCAGTGGAAGTCACTAAATCAGAAAAAAAAAATAAACTACTGAGTTATTTTTAATTTTTATGTTACAATGCTTTCTGTATTTCCAAATTTCTCCTCACTAGAGAAATATCCTAAAGTCTGGTCAAAGTGATTTCTTTCATAATCTCCAAACAGGAGTATATTTAGCGTAATT
Organism: Gymnorhina tibicen; assembly: GCA_013399875.1. NCBI lineage: Eukaryota > Metazoa > Chordata > Aves > Passeriformes > Artamidae > Gymnorhina > Gymnorhina tibicen. The sequence continues at coordinate 718,740 of VXAZ01010335.1, read as the reverse complement.
ATCAGAAACATCTCCACTGTTAGGACAGCAATGCCTCCAACAGGCATCGACAAGAAGCTCTTTTGGACTATATCAGGGATTTCTTTTCTTTAGGGAAAATTTTAAATTTTTGACACACATTCAATCAAGACTGATCAAAGAGACTGCCCAAATTTGTATCTACTGAGTAAGGAAAAATTATGCTTAAACCTATGTCTGTTTCTTTTTGCATGCACTATATATTATGAATCCCCCCACACACTGTATGACAACAAGCAGCTCTGACTAAGTTCCATTTGACTTTTTAAAACTAGAAAGTCTATGTGAACATCACGGTGAAATGAAAGGCAGCCAACAATGCCTCCGTTACTTCTTTAAAACAAGTCAGAAAGATTTCTGTATTTGGAATTAAAATGCCACAGATTTTGTTTCTCATTCAGTATCGTATTTCCACAACAGATTACTGTAACTGTGCTCCTAGAATGTGTCAACAAACGTACTTAGCTGAAAATCCCCAAAAATCTTTGAACACCTAGATTTTTGTGGTATTTTGAAACTAATTACATTCTGTGGAAAAAAATCAGACAAGATCATCTTGTGATGCTTTCAGAGAGTACTCAGCTTTGCAATCTCAGTGCCTGCATTAAAATACTATTATTACATATTTCAGAAATTAGATCTTTTCCCTTTTCAAATTATCTGTATTTTTGTTATGTGCAGTCTACTACCTTAAAAATAGACTGGGTTATGAACTAGACTGTAACACATTAAACTGAAATGCTTTCTTCTTTTACTTTATATCTCAAAGGACTACTTTGTATAATTAAATTTAGCAAATAACCTCCTCAGACAGAATGAGCAATGTCTCTCCACAGAATTTAACAGATTATAAAGTTCTGATCCCTAGAATTTTTTGAAACACCACTAAGAAAATTCAATATAGGTACACGTATCTATGTACACACCATATTGTATCAACATGCATTAACTGTCCATTTCTTGAGGTGACTGTTTTGTTTTAATTTAAGAATATAGAGCATTTAGAAAACAAAATCCATAAACTATTTTGGACAGTTCTATCACAGTAACTAAATTCCAGATGTTCACTTCTTACTGGCTTTTCTTTTGTCTTTCTTACTTGCGTGCCAGCATGCATGAAAAAGTGCACACGTGCTTTTTGCAGTACATTTTGCAATCATTTTTAAAGCCTTAAGAGTACAAATTGAGAAACTTTTCCATGGAATTTTCCTTGCAGTGTACATAAGCTCAGCAAACGTGTAATGTGGCAGAATACAATAAAGCTTGTATCCCCAGTATAAATTGTTAAGGTTTGCTAGCAGAGGACTTAATTATTTTGGTTGAGGCCATTTATAGGAAACTATGGAATAAAGTGTTCTTTGATAGACATTCTATATTGGCAAAATTTGTTCTTGCACTTTATGTATCAACATGATAAATTAAGTCTCGCTCTTGTATTTCTTTTGAAGGTACCAGCCTATCTTCTGTAACATTCATATGTGCATCCATCCTGCTTCTGCAGGACCTGGGCCTGAATGCAGGGATCAGTAAAGGGATGGAATAGCATCTGGGGAAAGGAAAACATTCCACTGGTTTCATGGCTTTGCTTGGCTTTCAGATATTCAGTTATTCACCACAGTTTTTATTTAGAATAAAAGAATTACAGCAGCTTGGACACACATTATTCTTTTTTTAGTTGCTCATGGTGAATGCAATCATCTGAAGATGCAGCTCATTCTGTACTACAAATGTACTGTGGCATGATTTAAGAGAAAGAGATTAATTAAACATTCAAAATCAGATCCTTAATGATATACGGCCATATCCCTAGGCATCAATCCTGCAAACATATGCATGTTAAGTTAATGGAACCTCTCATGTGCACAAATTACAGTATTTAAATCCTCCCAGAATTAGGGATCTAATTTTGCTTGAAGAAAAAAAAAGTGTCTTCTTTGAGCAGGTATTATATTTCCGTCTCTCTGCCCTTTACTAAATATCCCCCCAAAAAAATTCTTGTGAAGTTTTATTAGATGTATTGTTTGCTAAAATGAGATGAAAATCAATTGTGTATAGAAGTCATGGTTGTATTAAACAGCCTACTCTCATTTCTGATACACAATTGCTCCATCTCTAAACTTCGTAATTTTTGCCAAAAAACACCAGTAAGACAGTCCTGTTCAGAAAATCTACCTCCCCAATATTTAATGTCAGATATGCAGTTTATAATAAAAATCAGAAACCTGGCAATAAAATTGATTTGACTAGCAATTCGAAAGCATTGCTGTGTTTCTAACATCATGTAGGTGTTTTACAAGTTCTTACTGAGTGGCAGAGGATGGGGGAAAGACACAAACACCGTACTGCAAGCACTGTCTCCAGGTATGCTGACTGGCATCCTCCAGGGCAGCCACATTTCTTTATTCACCTAAGAGGGAGATACTATTGCCAGATGTCACACCTGGAACTGTCTTCCAGAAAGATGCCAGAAGTGTCTAAAGCAGGCAGCAAATGTTCACCTCTGTCTGAGGTGCACAATGAAAGGAGAAAGGACAGAGGAGACAGGGCTATCCAAGGGACAGAGCTGGAGAGGGGGGCAAAGAGGAAGGGAAAGGAAAGAGGAACTACAACCAAAAATGTATGTGTGATGGTTTCCTATCATACTGTAAGTATGGTCACTTCAGGATGCACAACTTTTGGGCCTTACTCCCACCCCTTTGATACAGATTCTCAGGGAGTTACTTCTGATCAATGCTCCCCACCACAGAGGAGAGCACAGCTGATTCAAACATTGGTCCACCTGTGTATGTCTTAAGCTGTTCCCTTCCACATGATGTTCTAAGACTCCAGTAACCTCAAGATGCCAGCATTTTCACCCTGGGTGCAGGCTCCAGAGTGTTATGGTCCCTCAGAAGGTCTAAACAGTGTTTAGTCGCTGCACTGGTTTCTAATAATCAACTGAAAGGACTGGCAGGGATCCCTGCTCCTCTGACATGCCTCTTTCCCAACACCCAAGAACAGCACATCTTTTCCTGCCTCCAAAAAGCACCTGGAGCTCTGGCTTTGAAAGGCTCTGACATGTACACAGAAGAGCTTCCTGAGCTCTCAAGAACTCATTGCAAAGACACTGTTTAACTCCTCTGACTTCAAGACAAAGTACAGAGCCTTTACTTGGGACAGAAATCCTGTAAAAGGAGATTGCAGTATCATATCATGGCACTTCAGATCTGGACTGAACTTTCATCATTAAACTTATGCATAAGAAAACAAATCTACTGACTAATGAGATTTCTGGCACAAGTGGCTTACTGATATTCAGTACTCTTGAATTCATTAACAGAATAGATGATATTACTGCAATCATATTGTGCATAATCATAAAATCCTTTAGAAAATACAGTAATATTACTGGTGCTCATGTTATGCTAAAACATGAAATAGGGTGATAGCAAATAAACAAATAGAAGAATCAGTCATAGTTCCCATCTTCATCTCTATTCTTAGTCTTCTCCTTTCACAAGTATATATCCTTTGAGCAAAATAACATAGTTTTTGTTACATTTTAAAGCAACTTTCTGTAGACTTGTTAGAGTACATATTGCTGTAAGAATTAGACCTTTAGATGGCTATATTTTTAGGCCCATCCTCAGCAAACACAGGGTACTGATCTCTATCAAACATATTCCGTGCAGCCACACAGGCCTGACTATTATTTAAAAAAAACCCCACGCCCTTAACAGTGACTTTTCAGGCAATTATTGCATGCCTTTGCTAATCCACCATTAGTCAGTGACAGGAAATTATCAGAACGGCAGACAGCTTCAGATATTACTGTGCTCTGTCATGCTGGATGAAGACCTAGTTGCTTTGACAAGCAGTATCTCCCTGGCATTTGAAGCAAATCAGTTTTGCTGGCTTGACACTGTAACTTCTGTTTGCTGTCTCTGATAACTCTTATCAGAAGGCACAGCTCACTAGCAGGGAATTCTGCACAGCTTAAGAGCTGAGTCCCTTAGTGGGCATTTCTTGAGAAAGGTCCCACTGGGAATCATAACTTTCTTCTTTGCTGGTTATTTCATCTCATCGTCAATATTATTTCTGGCTCATCAAGTATCAAAAGCCTAAAGAAAAAACACTAACTACAATGCCTTCTGTGGGCTGATGCCACTCAGATTCACCTGAATTCAAAGGTGATGTCTTAGTGCTTTACCTAGTGCTTAAGCCATAAAGGGAGTTTATTGAGCTGAAGTGCAGTCTTCTTAGCAAAGAGTGCCTGCAGCTCCAGGAAACAGCATGAAAATAAGGCTGAGATGTTATATCTGCTGTTTGAACTGAAGGCACGCCTATCTGGCTGCCTGAACACACAATCCTGTGCTACTGTTCAAGCCTGATTGCTAGTGCATGATGCAGATCTCAAAGTTTTCTTTTCATCTCTAAGAGATATGGTGCATAACTTCTCATATTATCCTATCACCCAGCTTCGTCTCTGACAGCAGGATCGCTGGCAGAAGTGAAAAGGCCTGAGGAGATCTGGTGCTGCAGTTAGCAAAAATCCCTGGATAAAAGACGCACCAGAAAATTTTCTGAAGGCAGCTACATGCCCACATGCCTTGCTGGGGAAAGCAGGGGTCACCAGGGAGCCTGTTTTTGAGGAATTTGTTCTGGTTCCCTCACACCATTTTCTGGGCAGTCAGCACGAGCACTCCAGACCAAGAGACAGAACTGGTTAAGATAACCTGCTCCGAGATAAGGTATGAGAACACCCTGTATACATCTTAAAGATACACCCTTCTTATCTGAAGCTAAGAAATGCTTCATGCTTTTACAAATATGTTTGAAAAGTAAGCATTACAAAGCTACGGTTTGCAACTTTTATCAGGGAAGTACTGATGTTTGTCAGAAATTGGTCTGCATAACTACAAAAGCAGAACTGTAACTTTCATCATCAATAAAATCACAGAGGCAAGTAAATAAAAAATGGCCCCTACTTGCTCTGAGTACTGTTTGCTAATGTATAATACTCTCAGGCTTTTGGTTTATAACTGTATCTTTTAAAAGAAAAAGTGATTTATATTCATTTAATGTTCAATGTGTCTCAGTAGTCTCATGTACAAAACTGCACACACTTTGGTTATGTTCTTTGCTGGCTAAGGATAAAGGAGAGCATATAAATTCTGAATCTCCTGTTTATATTGCAGTAGTGGTATGTCTGTACTGGCTGGCACCAATCAGGAAGGCTATGACACCAGTAACGTGTATGACATACAGACACGCAACAAAACATAATAATGTTTATTTCTTCAGAAAACAAACACCTAAGATAAGGGAAAAGATGACAAACAAGGGCAAGGAAAGCAGAGATAGCTAGTTTAGTTGCTTATAATTCTGTATTTATCATGCAAATAACACTACTATAAATTCAGCTGGCTTATGGATCAGTGGACTGTATACTGAAAAATTATTAACTGTTGATCAAGCAAGCCATGGCCAGATCTTGCATTTATTTATTTTGAACAGCTTTATTGAGATGAGTCATTTTATGGATGTCTGCAGATCCTATGGTAAAGTAGTAAGCTCAGCACCATTTACACCCTGTTATGGCTGTGATGGCCAATGTTTTCTTCCTTCCAAAGGTAAATTACAGTGGGGTTTTACAGAGCAAAAGCCCTCTCAAGTCTCAGGCATGCTGACAGCATTTCTGAAAATGTGGACTTTAACTTCCCTTGCAATTTTATTATATCTTTATTAGAAAATGGTTATAGACATACTTTATCAACAGGCTAAAATTGAAGGCATGATTATACAGCTATCTATGGCGAGGTCAGCACTTCTTTCAGAGAAGTAAATAATAAAGTGTACTTTGACCCTTCCATCATCTGTACTGGAATACCTGCAGTACTCCTCAAGGAAAATAATGCAGCATTAAGCAAATTGTTCTGAAATAACTACAAGTGAAGCAGATACTTGTACTCAGATCTGATATATGAGGAAACAATACATGTAACTCACTGGCATGCAATCCCACTCCTTCCAAACAGAAGAATGGGAAATGTTGAACTTTTTTTGTTTTGTCAGCACTTCTCCACTTTCTATGTAGATTCTATCACACTGTGTTATACAAATACTGCTGCAGTTTTGCAGGTATCTGCACATCAAGCTATGCTCACTTAAAATTCTACCACAGACAATATAATATTTTCATTTCCAAATTCTGATACATAACAAATTCAAAGTTTAAAATGACCCTAAATGTGTCCCCCTCAGAGCATCACTGGCTATGTTGGAAAGCTATCATGAGTTCAAAAGGTATGCTAAAACTGCAAAAGATTAAAAAAGGCTTATGGATTTATAAATGTGAAGTGATTAAGGCTATAGTTCTTCAGGCAAGATTGTTTCCTGGCTGAAAAAAAAAAAAAGAAAAATGGAGATGTCTCCAGGAGAGGAATTCAGACGAACAAAAATAGCACTTCAACATTACCAATATTTTTTTGACAAGCAAGAAAAGGAGAGACACAAAACCAAAATACTCTAGGTTTGGGCACTGAAAGAAGCATTCTGCCTGGGCAAAATTATTTTAACTCAACGGATTTGTATTTATAGCATATTTTGATCTCGAATTGCTTTAGCATAATGTAGTACAAAGTTATTGTTGAATATGATAAAGAACACTTTAATCTACTGAATGTGCAAAAAGCGTAAATGACTTCTTAATGGCACTTTTGTTTTGACTGACAAGAGATTGATGTCAATGAGAGAAAATGTTTTGATGAAAGGAATCGCTGCAAAGCTTATGTGTATGCTTACTTCTCATATGTATGTGAATGAGACAGACATTAATAAAGAAATACAGCTGCCTGCAATATCTGGCCTTTAATCTTCCCTATTCCATTCTTAAATTCATCACAGAGGCGTGGTATTTTGATAACACATTAGCACAATTATGACATAAAAATGGCAATACCTATAAATTATTTAATTACATCTTTTAATACGAGTATTGAAGATGTCAAAAATCTTGCAAAGATAGAAATCCATGTATAAAAAACTACCACAACTAATTAAAAATTATGTTCTCACAGATTCCCACTCCCCAGGCTCTGCACTGTGCTTGCTTTTCAGTTTTGGATCCTTCCCATGTAACAGAAGTGCTACCAGGAAAAATTGTGCGTTTCATGTTTAGAGCAACTGTACATAAGAATTGCATTTCACAAAAGTCCCAGCTTTTCCAGACTATATATATTTATACATTATATATATATTTATATATTTAAATATATTATAATATATATATAAATATATATTATATATAAAACTGCTTGCAGGTGTGTTCCATTGATGGCAGTCCTCTCTGCCTGCACGGTGAGTGCACTGCTGTGACTGCTCTGGCACTACCCTTACATGGGCGGGAGCAGGACAGCAGGGAGAGAAGAGGACAGGCACACAAAATAGTGTGAAGACTCCGAAGGCAAATCCAAGCAGAAAAAACGCCTGAAATAATTACTTGTTGTGAGCAACACTACTTTGTGACGACAAAAAATTGATACTGGGTCACGCAATAGCAACAAGAGCAAGACAAGTCCTCTTCCAACACACAGCACGTACTCTGTGCGATTAGAAAAGCTGGGACATGATCTCACTTTCTGAAATAAATCTATCACAAACTAAAAACTATGTTTCACCTGGAAACCATACACATGCTGGTTTTCAACTATCAGGAAGTCTTTTAACAGAAGTTGAGAGGAAGTTAATGATGAATTCACCCTTCTGCAGAGCAGCTGAAGCAAAAGGCACCTGCTGAAATCCTTGTGGGGCAGAATATCTAGGCAGGGAAAACGCTGCCTGTATGTTTTCAGCTGGAAACTGAGTATACTTATGTGTTACTCTCATCTTAAAAAAAGATATCCACTGATTATCAAACACTTCACAGATAATACAGAAAATGTCTGAGTGGGACAACTATTGCATTTATCTATTCTGTCTCCCTGAATTTAGCAGATTGCTCCGGTTTTTACAAACAAAAAAGTGCAGCCCCTCTCTCATCTGCTTGAACTGATTCCATTAGTGAGCCAAGGCAAGCATTGACACAAGCGCGATTCATTATCATTGTTCCAGTCTGTGTTCAAATTATATTTAAAATAGTTGGCAAAGAGTATTGTTGAAAGACTAATAAAAGATTGCTCAACACATCCATATTCTACAAGTTTTTTCTGTATAGGAACGTCCCTCTTCATATAAGTATGTAAGAATCTGATTTTCTTTCATGTTAGACTGCAGCCAGTACGAGACTATTATTATTGTATTATACACATGACCAAATGAGATTAACAGTAAATAATAGTGAATTAATAATGAACAATAATAATAATAGCCAATAATAATGAATTAATAATAAATAATTTTTTTCTGTAATACACAACATTTCACTCTTGCCTGAAACAATACAAAACAAAATTTTAAAAAAAAGTAAAAGAAAATATTTTCCTTTTTATATATTTGTAAAATGAGTCAACTGTTTTTATTTGACTAGGTCCACTGCTTTAGAAAACAACACAGGCATTATATTTTGTACACAACTCTCTCTCCCAAGAATTCAAAGGAAGACCTTTTTGACTAAGTGCTTACCTACAGTGTGTCCAGCAAGACCAATAGCAAGTTACATTCATTCACAGTGTATAACATAATTCTTTCCCAAGGGTCCAAGTTTTGCAACTTTTCTCATTAAAAACCCCAATCATGAGTATTTCAGCAAAAACAACTGCCTTTTTTTATTTTCCCAAATGATAATACACTAACCATCTAAATTTTTATTTAAGCTTCTAAGCAATTTTATTTTTTAAAAATTCTTACAAACATCACTGACTTCATGAACCCAGGCTTATGATTGCTAGTCTATTTGAATAAAATAAAATCAGTGAAAAGTATTGCATATATTTTGAATAATGTGCAACTTTATACATTCCATCATAAATCCCAAAAGTATGTCAGGAAAGTCTTTAAGTGTTTTCTGGCCTGTGCTACAAACCAGTAACCCTTGGGTTGTCTAAACAACGTGGTTCTTTAAAAAACAGGTTTTAATTCTCTCCAGGAAGAGTGGATCCTTATTTGGATATTAGTCTGAACCGTGCCTTCTCTCTAAAACTGTGTAGGAATGTCTCCATGGTCGACAGAGGAATCTAGTTACTGTGTAAGAGAAAAACACACTGCCAGAAGGTCCCTGTGGTGCTCTGTCCTGTTCTTTCCCTGTTGCCTCACCCTGTCAATCACACCTGAGAACACAGTACAAGATATTTCTTGCACACATGTACAAGCCTCATAACTGATGGTTTTGAGGCACCTCTTATGAAAAGTCATAAAGGGAGAGAACACTTCATTACTGAAGTCTCTGTGTTACTCTGTACTAAAAGAAGGAAGTTTCATGTTAACCAGCATCAACCCACTACAATCTGACACAGATGAGTAATGATCTTGATATCATTTCCCAGATGAATAATCTTCTCAGTAAAAACTGCTAAACATTATCAGTTGCTGTTCAGACAGCCCAGCCGTGATGAGTCAGGCTGTAGGAGCACCTCAAGCTTCAGAGAAGCCGGAAACCTGCCAGTGATTAAAGGTAGAAGCCTCCAAAACATAAGAGAAATAAGGTTACCAGCTTGTTTACAAAAGTCTCCATCATTAAGGTCAGACAGACCTTGCAGTGCTTTTTCCTCACATGCTTATATCAACATGTGAAAAAGACTCGTGTCTCCCCAGTTGACACAGTCACACCATACAGCCTCCTTGTGTGAGCACAGGTTATGTTGACAGAGGAGGGTGGCTGGCAAGCTGTATCATTTAGAGATGAGGTCTAGTTACACCAACCCTAAGCCCATTTTGTTGACATCTTGGTTTGACCTAAGGCACTCTGCTAACATCTAGCATCTAGCCCACAGAAGTGCTGTAGTGTATAGATGACAATGTAATGCCATGTGTACAATACAGGTTCCCTGCTCTAACATAACTTCAGAAACATGTATCACAAGCATGGATTCATCTCTTTAAAATGGTTCACTCATTTTTCTAGGATTTAACAGTATTGATCGTTTTCTGTAAGAATTCCATTATTATATCACCTCTACTTTACGATGAAGGTGATGTCTGTAATTTTTATGCTGATTATGTATTCAAGAAATATGTGACAAGATTTTATTACAACATTTTCCTATAGTCACTGGTTTTAGTCTAGTGTAGCATGGCCTTACAAATGATTTTCTTCTTTAGTCAGGAGAAAATCAGTCAGCAAGCAAGTTGCTTAATGTTGTTTACAACATCTTCTTAAGGTCAAAATTAACATAGGTAATAATCATTTTAAGGAGTGACACTGTGATGCATCAAGCATGAAAGAGGTCAAGAATAAGTCCACAATAGTGTCATCTTATCCTTATATATCTCCCAATATTCAAAAGCATCTAGGTTTCAAGTGGCTCAGTCTCCTTCATGAATTTTTTGAATAGTTTGTACATATAAATACACATCAAATGGGTTCCTTCATGCAATGAATCAGTGCAGAAACATTCTCTGCCTTGCCCTTGTAGAAGCTGGTTTCCTGGTACACTGAGTTCTCAGGTAGCCCAGGGAAATCAATGCCTGAAGTCAGACACTCAGGCTTAGTGCTTAAATTTACGTGGTATGAGTATGCCCACCTCCAACAGCCCGTTTATTTTCCCACAAAAGTTTGCTGAAATTCCCATAGATTTCGCTTAGAGCTGTGTTGGCTGAACATGATTTGCTGATTTATTCTTTACAGGTTTCTGTTTTTCATGTGTAACATTATCCTATTGTCTTTGAATATTCTCAAGACTACACATCTCCTCTACTACATAACAAAGAACCATGGTTTATATAACTACATTTTTTTTCGTGGCTTAGGAGAAGTGCACTAGGCTGTTTACAAAGTGCTTCCCTACTGTAAGCATGTTTTAAATACTTCACTTTACCTCACGTAGAAATACTTTAAACTTTTCTATGCATCTGCAGACAGAAGACGCTGAACAACGCTTCGTCTCTTAGATTTAATTGCTGCTCCCTGAAGCAACCAACCTGTATCACTGTATCAAAAGTGTTATGGTTGTTGATGTTGAGGTTGTGCTGATCAACTAAACAAACCTTTCAGCTGTCAGATTTGACAGTGACACACATAAAACATCCTCTTTATAAAGTGGAAGCACCACAAGCTCGTCAGGGAGCCAGTATACTATGCATTCAACCTTTTTCCAAAGCAAAGCAAGACACCAGAAATTCCAGGCATCAGATAGGGCCAACCTAAGTCACACCTAATTTTTTTCTACAGCTGCATTCCAAGGAGCAAGTAAGGGGGAATGGCCTAACTTCATGGCATTTCAAGACCTTGTAGCAAAACTGAACTAGTCTTCTCAATAGAGTTAACAGTGTTTTTGTTGTTTCCCTTACAGTGGATACAGTGGTAGGTCAAGAGCTTCAACTGACAGAGTATTTTGGGCAATTCACAGTCAAGTCTCACTACATAACAAAACAGAAAACACCAAATCTCACTCAGAAAGGGACAAAGAGGGAGAGAATTAATTAACTCTTCCTTGAGCATACAGTCATTCTAAATTATAAACTGTAGGATAAAAGGCCTAGTGATAACTCTATTATGGCAACAAATTATATGCTTTATCTAAATATAGCAGAGACATTGTAAAAAGACGCAGTCCTGCCCTGCCCCGCCCTGTTCAGTTCGTTTCTGCTGCACACATTTACACGCATATTTCAGCCACTGAAGTGTTTACAGATGTATGTGAGCTAGAGACCATTCTACCAACTTAAAGCTCATAGAGTCATGCAGAACACAACCGTATTTCACAATGAAAATTTGAGAATGTGACATACTTGCTAGAAATACTTCTGAAACTTTGTCACACCTGTTAAAGAGGTATTATGACCCCATGTCAATGTTAATACATTTTTTGATTTTTTTTTTAACTGACATTGTTTTAAAAATTTAAAACTTAAAAGTTTTAAGCTGACACACTGAGAGCAAAAGTGGTTTGTACATACAACATTCTGTCACTAAGGTGTATGCTGGGTGTGCTGTGGGAAACGCAAGATGTAAGTGCCCCTAAGTGGAGACAAGTACATTTGGAAAAATGTCCAAATTTCTAATCATTAATCAGAAATGAAGGCAAGATACACAAGTAAAATCTATTTCCTTGTTGCATAAGTCTAGCTTGTTTTTTTTCATTCTGAGTTTGCTTCGATTTCTGCAAGGACATGCAAAAATCACAAAACCTGACTCTCAGGGTACATGAGTCGGATGTACACCGAGGTGCTGTTTTCTTTTAACTGTCTGCCATGCCAAACCAATGCATGTTCCCACTGATGCAAGAGAGAAACATTAGTATAAATCCTGAAGTCGTACAGAATTGTATCACTTGATGTATATTTAGCTGAGGGCAAAGAAAAGGTGTGCTGATTATCTACAAAATTCTCATGCACTGCTCAGCATTACAGTAAAAGGTAATTATTCATTATAATGGCAGCATTAATTAATCCCTCCAATTAACCCCTGATCCCTCTGAATTAGTGTTAAGGTTAATAACACTGGTGCATGTGACACCAAAGGACTGATCGCAGTCCAGGAAAACCTTTCTGACCGAATTGTGAGCAACCACATAATTTTTTCCTGTCAGGACAAAAATAAAAATAAGAAACCCCTTGTAATAAAACACCAACTAGATTATTATTATTGCCACTTTTTCCCCAATATTATTTTTCATGTTTACCTTTCTTGCATCTCGTATCATCTTCCGAACAGTTTCCTTTATGGTGTAAGGCTGTGCTCGTGGTGGATGAAAAAGCAGATCAATATTTGTGCCACCAGAAATTCCAGGCATCAAATAGGGCCAACCTAAGTCAAGATTTGGAGCTTCCACATCTGATTCAATGGGCCAGTAGGTTCCCGAGGAAGAGGTGTCATCAATGGAATGGTTAGAGGAATAAATTGTGTTTTGGGGAAGTTTGTGAACATTGTTCAAAATATAATCAATTTCCTCATCCGCTAGGAACTCTGAGCATCTCTCTTTGGAAAGAAATTCTTTGTAGGCTTCTAAACCTCCTTCAATCAGAGCATCAATAGCTATTCGGTACCATTCCTTGTAATGAGGTTCAATACAGTTGTCTGATCTGCATTCATCATGTAACGAGGATAGCAAAGATGACGTTTCCATTTTCACATATATTTTGTATAAAGTCTTTTAAGCTTCCATTCATGAGCTGATGAAATGTACCTGCAAAGAGAAAATAAGTAAGAAAACAATTAGAATATTTCTAGGTATCTATGACACACACACAGTTATTAAATAAAATGCATTTCTGGTAAAGTTGCTCAAAGTTTTTCTAGCATCTTCCAAGAATTTAAAAATATTTTGAAAAGGCTCAGGGACTAGTGTTGCCAAATATTAAATATTAAAGAGATAGATAAATATTAAATAGGTAGATAATATATTAAAGAGATAGATAAAGAGCTTTTACATAAAGTAAACTACACACATAATTCGGTGATTTTAGGAAGTTCTGATATTACAAGCTGTCAGTACACTGAACATCTGTACCAGTAACACCAATACATACCCAATGCATGTTCCAATACGCTATCATAGGTTGTCTTTCAAAACCCCCTTTGTAACAACTGACTGAGTACTGTGCAAAGAAACACTTCAGAAACCAATTAAATTTCCTACTTTTTGATACATTACTGTCTCTGCAATGCATCTCTTTTCTTTGGCTCCTTTGAAACCACACTCACTCAGGTACTTCTCCTTATCTATCTGTTCTCCCATGCTGATCTAATCCATTTGTTGCTCCCAAGCAGGACCAGCCTACCTCATTTCAGTGAGTTATGAGGAACTCCAGAAAGATTTATCCTCCCACATCTGGGATCAAACTCTGAATCAGCAATTTGATGTCTAGTTTCCACCCTGCTCATTCCTTCTGCCAAAAGGAGCGGCTGCTTTAATCTTTATTTTTTTTTCAAAACATTAATAATAAGCTGTTTACTGCTGATGTTTTATAAATTCATACTTATATTTTTTTATTTCATTTAACGAGATCTGAGAGGGTTGCTTTGTGCTGCACATTTGGGATTTAAGATATAGGGAGAACAAATAGCCAGTGTTTCTTCCTTCATGTTTCTGCAACCCTCAGTAAGTCACCAAAAAATAAAAGGGAGGGGAGGTGTTTCGTGACAGCGGCATCAGCACAGCCATGTGAAACAGAAAGATCATAGCACATCTTCCAGGGCTAGGGCCTGAAGCTTAAGAGAAAGACTGCAGAAGCAGGAAGAACATCCAACGAAGTCAAAATAGTTAGAAAAAGCTTGATAGCTTGGAAGTTAACGTTGGGTTTCCTACAAGCCTAGTTGATAGTATAACAGTATAATAGCAAATAGTCATATGGAGTTCTGATTTCATTTACTCGCATATAAATGTAACTTAATTCCCTCTTCCCACCAAGACCTTCCAGATATTTTTGCAAACAGTGCAATTGCTTTCCACTGTCTGTTAAGAACAGTTTAAATCTCCCCAAAAGGAAATGTAAATTAGCTATATTAACCTAAAGGAATGAAAATAAAAATCTCCATAACTACTGATACTTCAAAAACCAATTAAATGTTCAATTAAATCAAGATTTATAAGGAACTTGGGGAGTCTGAGGTTAAAAAAAAGACCAAGAAAGACAAATCCAGATCTGAAGCTGGCATCAGCATGTCATATGGAATAATTCCATTTGAATCCTGTCTCTCAGCCAAGTAGCAGGGCAGATCTTCCCAGATAGGATTGCTTTCGAGCCTGGGGGAAAGGAGTGTTCCTGGCTGCTCCAAGAGTAGCTCTTTGTGGTGAACTGGAAAGCAGAACACGAAAGGGATCTGACTGCTCTCCCCCCAACTGAGAACTACATGTATTCCTCTGACAGCCACTCAGGGCTTCATTGTACACTGCTCTCACAAATATAAATGAAATGTTATAAAACAGGAGTGATACTATTTCCCTTTTTACAGATGCAGATACAACCTGTGGTGACCGAGAACTAAGCACGCAGTACAGGCAAGACAGACAGATTCAAAGATTAAATTCTTAACATATTGTAAAATTAAAACAGTCACATCAGGACTGGCCCAATCATCTGAACCGGGTTTTCAAGACATTTTAGACAAAGAATGAAGAACAACTGAGACTACAAAATGCAGGTACTCAGCTGAGTTGTTCTGAAGAGTCTGAACACTAATACAGGTGATCTACTGAGATTCCAATACAACCCTCTTTTAGGGCCCTCCAGGACAAGTAATCCTCTAGTCACTGTAGTAACACAGTCAGTCTTAAAAGTCAGTCTTATTATGACATTTAAGAATAAATACGATTTTACAAAAATAAGTGAAAGATATTTCTAAAATTCTTACTACTTTGGAATGGATATATTTCTTAAATAGAATTTTTTCCACTGACTGCATATACACAGTTGAGAAAGATGTGTTTATTTCAAAAGCCTGTCTGAATTGATTTTTTTCTTTTTCTCATTCTGTCCTTTGAAAATAACTTAAGGGAATAGGACTATACTTAATATGTAACATTGTGCAATATCAAATATTGAATGCTATGAACAAATAAAAGGCTAATAATGATTGCATGTGTGTTCTGCCTCACATGCATTTCTTTTATTTGGTTTGGTTCTTTCATTTGTTTTTCACAATAGTACAGTATATTGCTTGACTTTTCATTGAATATAATGAATGAATGAATTGTGGCATAGGTCAAACACAACAACTTATGCTCAGACTTATGCTGAAAGTAGTGTCTACATATAAGTAACCGTGGAAAGGTGAGACTTCTGGTGCAGCATCTTCCAAACAAGAATAGTCATTTTACAGTGAATGTCTTTGAAGTTGATATTTGATTTACAAGTGCTGTTTACAAAAGAAGCTTAAAGCAGTGCACATTAATTTAAGAAAGTAAATGTGAAATTTGCCAGCATGGAAATAAATCACAGAACACTTGAGACAAATGAAAAAATTTTAATCCAGGTTTTTGAAATTAAGGACATCAGAATGAGATACATTCATACGAAACAAAAGAGAACTCCCAAATTAAAACAATGGCTTCAGGTATATTTGACAAATGCTCTAGATGTCTTGACACAGGTATTTTCCTTCTTAGAAGGTAAGAGCTACTTTGTAGAAACTGAACCTATGAAACCATATTATTTTGGATAACAAGGAAGAGGTTTAGACAAAATTCTTAAATAAACTTCTTGGTGTTTTCTTCAACCATGTATTGTGATTTCTGCATAATAAACTTGATTCTTCAAAGGTCTTCCTCAGGTCAACAATTGTATTAGCAAGGTTGTGCAGAATGAGGCCCATCTCTGGAGGTTTACAGATCTTTATCACACTTTATGTACATGACTACAAATTTTACCAGCACCAGGAAAGTTCTTGTTCATCCTCTGAGAAATAACCTTGGCTGTTAATCCCAGCACAGCAGATCAGCCATCTTCTCTGAACACATGGTTCAATCACTTAAAACTTTTTTAGTAAGTGCCATTAATGGGCTTAAATTGAATTTAAACTCCATAGAGCTGCTAAAACTGAAACTTCTGCTGAAGAACACAAATTCTGAATCCCGTGTTGGTGTGATCATCTTGTCCTTCTATTAACAACATGCTCAGACCTTTGTAATACCATTATCAGGAACCCAGCAAGAAAAGACCTTTTTCTATGAGAAAGAAGTAACTGTGCCTTTATATAGAAAGATTTGGAGAGTATCCCAGACTTCACAAATGCAGCAGATGACAAATGTCCACTAAAGAAAATTATGCAACATTCTACAGGGGTTCCAGGCTTGTACTGTAGACAAGGAACTTCCCTGCCATACTAATATTCACAGGATTTGAAAAATTTCCTATTCAGCAACTTTAGGGAGCAGCTCTAACCTCAGGCTCGTACAGCCGGTCCTTGGCAAGTGCCTGGCCATGGTGCTCTCCTCAGGATGTCCTTATCTCTTTTCCAATGGAAATGTGATTACTTTGACAGTTTCTGCATGAAGTTTCAACCTTGCCAGGAAATCTAAACCTCGGGAACAGCTTGTTGCAAGCTGTTGCATACTCTCAGGTATGGTTTATTAGGGCATCCGCCTGAGCACCTCTGGCCCATGGCTCTGCCAAGGAGCCTCCCCACGGCTTAAGGGCCTGGCCTGACCAACCTTTAACAGAACAAACAGACGTTTTATGACACCTGCCTTCCACCAACCTTTCTATTAAAAATTGTATCAAGAATAAATAATAATTACCTTACATTAAGCAGTGACAGGCAATTACTGAATTATTAACGAAATTACATTTTTTGTGACTACACAGGGCATCAAATCCAAGTGAAAAACAACACCGCAAGCGTTCCTGATGCTTTCCTTCTTTTCTCTTTCTGTTTTCGTTTGTTTCTTTGCTTGTTTTGTGGCGGGTTTTTTTTTGGGGGGTGCCTTTGTTCGTTCAACCAGAAAGTTAAACTTCCCAGGCAAAACCAGGGCAGCGGGCGCTCCTCTGGGCGACACCGCACGTGTGGCGCCCCCGGCCCGGCGGGCGGGGGCCGCTTGCGCAGGGCGGCCCCGGGAGGCAACGCGGCGTGGGAGCCGCGGGAGCC
>VXAZ01010335.1:543178-700619 GCA_013399875.1 Gymnorhina tibicen | reverse complement strand
CATCGGCAGCCCCGCGGCGGGCCCGGGAGCGGGGTGTGCGTGGGAGATTAAACTCAAAGTAAACGTTGGCTTCAAGAAAAAACAAACCCGTCAGCCTCGAGTCACGGTTTCCAGGTTAACTCCGGTGGAGCAAGTCACGGCAAGGGAGCGATACCCGTTTGAGACCTTCAAAGTAGGATATATGGCCAAGCCCCCTTTCCATATTTCAGTTCCTTTGAAAAGGCTCTTCTTTTGCTCTTGATGTCTCGGATGAGACAAACGGACCTGAAGGTAGAGCCCGCCATCCCGGCTGCAATGCACCTGGGCCTTCCTGCCTCATTCTTTCCAGCAGCAGGCTGGGCACGCTGCATGGCAATCCACGTGTTGAAACCTTGGAGAGCCCTTTCTGAAAGGCTCTTTGAAAACACGATCATCTCTTCAGTAGGATCTTGAGACCACCAACAGATCAGCACATCACATGTGCATAACAAGCACACTGAGAGGGTTCTGTAATTTTAAACTTTTTATAGGCTTTGTCCATATCATACTCTGTGGTGCCTAACTGCAAGCAGCTTTTTCCTGAGGCGTTTAAGACAGTGCAATGTAACCCTGACTGTTAAGCTTTATCAGCAATAACTCATCCAGTCTGGCTTTAAGCACAAAGTCATTTTCCTAACCTTTACTGCCTAATAGTAAGTGTGGGATATATCCTGTTTCTGAAGTTAAGCATGGCTCTACTGTGACATTTTGATGATGGTTCCTGAGAAGAAAACAGTAAAAATATGCAATATCTGCACAGCAATATTTGTATATTTATGTGTGTATAAATGTATAAGTCTGGCCATCAGGGAGTGATTTTTTCCTGTGCAGTTAATTCAGGTAGTAGAATGCACAAGAGGAAGTAGTTGGTGTTAATATACTCATGGGCTACCCTTTACAGACGAGGTGGCATCTGGATTAAATAATTAGAGTCTTCTCACACTCAAAAAAAGAATTTCCCTAGTTTTGATGAAAAATACAGGGTGAAAACTGCTTTAAAAACAAACAAAATTTTAAAAGGTACATAGAACTTTATAGCTAGTACACAGCACTTTCTATCCCATGAAAATATCTAGTCAGGAAGGAGAACATGAAGTTTCTGTGGAACATAAGTTTCTGTGGAAAGGAGAACGTAAGTTTCTGTGGAAACTTATGCTTAAGGAGGTGAGGCTATCTTAAATTTTTAAAGGAGCAGATCAATATTCTAAAATTATTTATGAAAGGGTAGGAAGGTAGATGAATGGTCACAAAACCTCTTTTGACCTTGACTGAATTGGTTGGACTTTTATTACACAAAATTTACAAGCCTTTGTCTTCTAGAGAAGTTAAGTGGTTGAGTACAGGTTTAGCATAAACAAAAAACTGTAATGAGACCGGTCATAGCTTTCTAAATAAGGAAATCTGCAAGAAGGAAAGGATCTAGGGTTTTTTGCTACATTAGTATCTGTACAAGCAAAGGGTTTTTTCTGCTCCCTTACAGTGCCCTTACAGCTCCCTTACAGTTTATCGTTTGAAGCCCTCCAGTAGCTATACCAGACCAGACACTTCATAAAACCTAACTTGGGTAATGTGTTCTGAAAACTGTTAACTGTCAAAATAAAGAATGTTTTTACCTAGCAGGTAGCAAACTTCTGTGCCTTGCAGCCACAGGCATCAGTGGAAGCAGACGGTATTAGCAAGCTTAATAAGCAGTAAGACAAATTCTTAAACAATAGGTATAAAACTGTATTGTAAAAGTATGAGGCAGGAGTATGTGCTTCGGTATCCTTACTCCTAGAGTTGTGGAACTGCAGCAGTATGAGGGGAAGGGACTGCAGAAATTGGCCAGCCCTCATTTGCCTAAACAGCCTTTCCTTTTGCCTTGATAATATGGCATTGGGCAGGATCAGTTGAAGCATCCTATTGATTGGAATTGTTTTACTGTAATCCAACTGATTCATAAAGCCTCAAAATGACAGAAGAAGTTCTTAGACATAGCTTGTTCATAAACTACATGGGATAGAAGGATCAACTCAGTATGTTTGACACCACCATCTTTAGAATGATTGTCTTAAGTGACCTGGGTACTCAGATAGATGATGGTGCTGATGGATGATCATCCCTGTGACTTCCATCCATTTCCAGTTCTGAGACATTTTTTTGTATGGACAGATCATCTTGCCCTGTACAGGTCTCGCTGAATGCAAGCAGAAGATAAAAGATTATTATCATATATGCAACACACCAGTCCAGCAGTTTACAATATGGATGATTATTAAGGATAAATATTTATATGAATTATATTTATACTCCTACTGCATGCTTACTAAGATTTCATTTAGATTTACTAAAGGGGGCATTGATTTGGAAGCAGTAGATGTTTATACAATTCATTACACCTGTGAGTTGAGCTTTTATTAGATTTTAAACAGATGAAGAAAGAATACAGTCCTGAAGATTCATACTATTAGCAAATCAATGGCCATCTAAGCTAAAGCATAAGCACAGAGACTTCACACACTAATCTTAGAGGAAACGTGCTGTTACAGATATGAATATAAAAGGAGCTGCACTGCATTTATACAAAGCTTGATGAGTAGTGATACAAAATCCACACCTTTCATAAAGCAGCAGAGAGAAAAATGAGACAGAAAACTACAAATTAATATGGAAAAGCAGGTGTCCTACTCTCAGTAGATCTTTTTCAAATTAAATAATCGTAACCTCCTCTATTTGGTATCATATTCTTAAATCAAGAATACATTAATTTGATCCTTGTAATGCTAAGGAAATATTTGGCAATGTCCAAGCACGGGCTAGTTTGCCAATTAATTTCACAGCTTCCAACAAGAAATGGCCAGTAGTCAAAATACAAAGTATTAAAGCCAAGGTCTTTTACTGAGAGGGTTCCTAACCCATATATTGGGGGCTGGGTATATGTGCTATATACTATATGGTAGGTTTTTGTTGTAGCTCAGGTCCCGTGTCAAAGACTTGTACAAGCCTACTGAAATTACTTCAGGGAGTTCAGTTGTGCATTGAGCATCTGTGTGTTTCCTTGAGAAATTTATGGTAAGAGGTGAATAAAATTATGCAAAGCATAGTAATTTTGAGACACAAGTAAATAAATAAAAATCCACCAGTCTTTATTTTCTGCCCCCAGCATGACTAGTTAAGAGAGAGGGTAAAAGAGCAGACTGAGAGGGATGATCAAAGGTGAAAAAGAGTTGCCATCTGAGGAAGAGTCACGCAGGCTGGGACTCTTCAGACTGGAATGGAGTTGGTGATTGAGGCTTCCTGGTGTGGTTCATTACATGACATGTAGCTCCAGTGTACAACAGGCCTGAATACAGAGAAGGAAACTCCTCTGAGGTCAGCTCTAATATGAAGCCAATCTCTCTCTCTCAGGCAGTTCCAAGACAAGAAGTTCCAAACTCATGGAGGTTGACAAAGTATTCTCCGCTCCCATGCTTTGTTCCTCTCACTTTCCTCTGTGCCACTTGTCTACATGTCATTAAAGAGCTTCACAGACCTTTGTTCTGAATTCATACAGCTGTTCTTATATTCCTTCAGAGCATGCTAAGTTCAATGTATAAAGAAGTTGTAGAAGCACAGATGTCTTACTCGGTTTAACTTCCTTCTCTATGGTTTAGAGAGGTAGCTCCTCTTGGTCTTCTTACAGGCTTTAGATATCAGTGTGTGCCATTAAACATGGTTCCACCCCTGTCCCTGGGGAAGAGGACTGCACAACGAGCAGCAGGTTTCTCTGAGATTTTATGTCTTCTGAGATTTTAAGTGTCCTTGTTATTCAGAGTCCTGGAAATTTTTCTGCCCAGGTGGTATCCATATTGTCGTTGTAGTTTCCAAGACACATACTTCAGGATGATTCTTGTAATTGTTTTTTCTTTGCTCATTTGCCCTTACTTTAATATCCACCTTTGACTTACTTTGGAAATAGTACTCATTGTACTATTACTACTACAAGCAGGCAGTAACACAAATTTTGCCAGAAAAATAAAGCAAAAAATTAAATGCATCTTATTTTTCAGTTGGTTGGAACACTTTCTTGTATCTTGCTGTCCACCGGCTCACTTTAGCAGTGAACTTTCTGGGGTATCTTCTTTACTGGACTTAGCCTGTTCTCCTCGTCAGATCTTCCCAAGGGCTGGTGCACGGCTAGAGTTTGAATGACAAAACCTTAAACATATATTTTGTGATCCAGATTCAGGGCTTAAGCATTTAGAGGTTTGTAGGGATGAATGTACTTCTGTCTTCAAGTCAGACATACTTTAGGTTAATATGAAAATGAAAATTTTATACTAATTTAGTGAAAGGTAAACCTACAGTACTTTTTAAAGTATACATATTTAATATTACAGAAACTACTATATACAAATTCACATTGTATGTAAGAATCAAATTATTAAATATAGCCTTACACTGGCTGGTTTGAGATTTTGAGTACATTTAAGTCCAGTTTGCTGTTTATCCGCTAGTTAGGGAAAATATCTCTTACTGGTTAAGCTATTTCTCCTCAGTACAGATTCCATGAATGTTCAGCCCCAGGTAGGAAGGGAGAATAATTCCCTTATGGAATGGCAGGTTGTCTGTTGTTGATCTTAATGTTTTAATGATCTGCAGATCCAGATCTTGTATTAGGCCATCATCAAAACCCCAAAACAAGTACAGCGGGTTCATAGAATCATGGAGTGTTCAGGTGTTGGAATGGGCCTTAAAGATCTAGTCCAAAGCCCTCTGCCATGGGCAGGGACGCCTCCCACTAGACCAGGTTGCTCAAAGCCTTGTCCAGCCAGGCCTTGGACACTGCCAGGGATAAGGCATCCACAACCTCCCTGGGCAACCTGTTCCAGTGTCTTACCAACCACACAGTAAAAGATTTCTTCATAATACCTAACCTGGATTTCCACTCTTCCAGTTTGTACCTCATTGTTCTGTCACTACAGTTATTGAAAGCATCCCTCTCCAGCTTCCCTTAGGCCCCTTCAGATACTGGAAGATTGTTGTGAGGTCTCCACACAAATTTCTCTTCTCCAGGCTGAACAGTGTCAACTTTCTCAGACTGTCTTCATGGGGAAGGTGCTCCGGTCCTCTAATCAACTTCATGGCCTCTTCAGGACTTGCTCCCACAGTTTCATGTCCTTTTTTGCCAGGGACACAGAACTGGATGCAGCACTTCAGGTGGGGTCTCATGAGAGTGGAGTAGAGGTGTAGAATCACCTCCCTTGCCCTGCTGGCCGCTCTGCTTTGAATGCAGCCCAGGGCACAGCTGGCTTTCTGGGCTGTGAGCACTCACCGCTGGCTCACGTTGAGTTTTCGTCAACCATCACCCCCAAGTCCTTCTCCACAGGGCTGCTCTCAATCCCTTCTCTGCCCGCCTCTACGGGTGCCTGGGATTGCCATGACCAGGTGTAGGACTTTGATTTCTCTTGGTTGAACTTCATGGACTTTGCATGGGCCCATGTCTCAAGCCTCTCAAGGTCCCTCTGGACGGCAGACTCTCGCTACATAGCCATAAGGATCTTTGAGTCAAAAGGAGAGTTCACACCTCCTAGGTTTCTTCTGACTGAGAAAAAAGGTGATTCCTATAAATAAATGAATTCATAGAAAGAGAAAAATGAGATAGGGCTAGAGGGAACAAATGGTTGCTTGATTTGAACATGGTTTATTTTCAAAGTGGTAACCACTTTGACAGTGGGTCAACACTTACAAGGACCCAATTTTGCCTAGTATTTACCTCTCTCCTTGGAGGTGAGGTTGGCAAAAGGATGAAAGGTCTTTGTCTCCTTCCAATCCCAGCAGTGCCTGAAGCTAGTTTTCCTAGAGCTGGTTACTTGGAGCCTTCAGTGTTACCCTAGTGTTTGCTTGGGTGCTCATGGTCCTCATGAACTTTATACACACAGGCCCATCTTTCTTGTAAACCTTTTCTTATTCTAAAATTTGGGTAGGATTAAAGGTTTCACAGTGCCTTTGGGAGTTTTCTGGCCATCAAAAGTAATACTGGCAGAAGAAGAAGGGAAAAATAAACCAAGGAATAGAGCAGCCTATATCAAATAATCATATTGAAGTCTCAACAACAAAGGAAGTTATGTTAATGTTCTAAAGTACCAACATCGTAAGTCTGAATGCAGCTACTAGAAATGGCAGGTTTATTCTTTCCTGGGTAGATTCACAAACTGCCAACGAAGTTACAGCCAAAGAAGTTGTTATCAATGGTATAAGTGGTAAACAAGTGCCAGAAACATTCCATCCTCAAATACAAGGTTTTCTTAAGTGTCCACATACCTGTCCAGAAAACAAAAATGCCCTTTGATTAAGGAATGTTTATTGGCTGAATGGTACACAGCAAGTGCTGGCGTTCACTTACGAGTACTATGAGCTCAGCAAATGTTTTCCCATGAATTTGGTGCTTTTTAATTGGTGTAAAATTGTTAATTTACATGTACAATTAATGAAAAACCATAATTTAATCTGTATTTATCAAGGTGTCTTGAGAATTAATGTAGTAGTGTAGTGGTGACCATGATAAACTAAGAATATCTATGATTCAGATTTTTAAGAATAGATAAAATCTTTCATCAAATCAGCTCATGCTGTTGTGGAAAGCAGACAAGCTTATGGTCACTGAAACTTCTCCAAACCTGGAACAGACACAGCGAACTTCAAATACAAGTACAAATTGTGAACAACTGCTCTGGGTTAAACTGGAGATGTTTCAACTACAGAAGGGAAACGATGTACAAGTACAGGAGTAGCTATACTAGATGCATCTAATTCAACATCATGTCTTTGACAGTTATTAGAACAAAGTATTTCGGTGAGTGTGTGGTCTCCCATCTTCATCTCTTAGCTCTTTCAGAGGCATATGAGAGTTGGGAATGATGGATCCCCACCATCATGATCCCCAAAGTGTGCTGAAAACCCAAACATACCTGAATTCCCAAGTAGATAAAATACAGTCTCTTGTTTCAATTTGTTTCTTGCTGTGAGGTTGTGGGAGGAAGGGGATATATTGTAACGGCACTTAGGTAGTGCTCTCTGTGACAAGGAGACAACAAGACGCCAGAATCACAAGTTGCAGCAAGAGAAATTCTAATTGGGCACCGGAAAATTCTTCACTATGGGGGTGGTTAAGCACTGGGATGTGCTTCCTGGACAGCATGGGATCCACCTCTGTGGAGATTTTCAAAACATGACTGGACAAGTCCTTGGACATCCTCACTTATATTTTCAGTTAAACTGACTTGAAGCAGGAGGTTGAAGTAGATGACTTAACAGAAACCGTTTCCACCCTAATTTTTGTCTGATACTGTGATTCTGTCCTTATTTTCCTTCCTGTAACAGCTGCAATTCCGGTAGAGGTTATTCCATCCTTGAAATGGTAAAATTCTTACCAGAGTTTCGTGAAGTGCAGTATTTCTTTATGCTTCTCTCTTGTGTTTTAGATTATAATCCCCAGTCTTTAACTGGAGTTACCTGATGATAATAAAAATTTTGGGTTTATAAGTTTAACAGTTTTACATTATCAACACTTAAGAGCACTGCAGAAATTACCTCTAGTAAACTGAGGAGGTTTGCCAATTCATGTGAGAATCAACTGAGAAACTGCAAGAAATAATAGCTTGAGGTTATGAAATAATGTTATTATCTGATTGTGTCTACAGATTTTATAAATAATGGAATGGCTAACTTCTCTGATACTTAAATTGGCCTTGAAGTTGAAACGAGTAATGGAGACTGTTCACTCCCAACACTGGAGCCTTCAGCTAACTGTTAATGTCCTTAAGGTCTGTCTTGAAATCCCGAAACTGATAAATATATAATATTTCTAAACATCAGCTTAGGTCTGGTGTCATGCTATGTGTATTCCTTATGTATGCAGTACACATGACTATCACTTATGAAACTTCCAGCAAAACAAATACTGTCAGATTCTACTGATAATTGGTCAACTATCTGACACCAGAGAGAAGTTCTGTGTCAAATATTTACGAACAAACAAGATGAAAAGTTTTTGTACTTTATCAATAACATTGATATGGCTACAGGAGATCATGTTTCACTGGGAAATAATGTTTTGAGTCCTCTATGATATGTGATGGTTAACTGAAATAATCTTGGACAGAACATACTCATAAATTCAAATGTTTGTGGATTCTTTCCATTCCCTTCAGCTACCTGAAATGGAAAACCTTTGTGATGAAGACCTAGAGGTGGGTTTGAGCTGTCATCATATGTTTACCAGTGGAGACATCGTGTGCTCACACTTCATTTTGATTAAACAAATACGTTAACATTTAAGTAGCAATCTTAATCTGACTAGTAAATAAATAAGTGTAGTTCAACTCAGGGCAAAAAATACATAGACTAAGGAGCAATTGAGTAAAAATGGCTGGGTTATGAACATGGAAATTGGCAGTTGCCCTTGCCAAGAATTAAACTTGTTTTTAAATGGAGTCATTTATACAGAAAAAGAGAAAGTGTTTATAAGCTAGAAAATATCTTAAATTCAGTCACGCTGAACTATTAATGTATGGCAAGCTAAAATGAGGCAGACTGTCATAAAAATGTTAGCCACCATAAAAATCTTCTCCAAATGATGTAAATACAAACCTTTCATTTTTTTATCAAAGCCTAAGGAATTTCTGAATGAAGTAGCCAATATGATTTCAACTATAAAAAGAGGCTTTGATGACTAACACAGGATTTCAGGCTCCTGTGTTGAAAATTGCTCATCAAATAAGCTCTTCTCAACTGTTATTTAAACTGGCTCCAGAGAATCTTATTTTTCCATTTTAGAACTCTAGCGTGCTTGTTGCTCTGTGTTTGTGTGTATGCAAGGATCTTGGCCCTTACGTGCACCTTCACACCTAACTCATAAGCCTGATCAACATCCAGCTTTGAATTCCCCCTCTCACATCCCACATGATGATCAGATCAAAAGGTTCTGTGTACTTAGGTTCTCTGATGGCTCTAATCCTCTCAACTACATTTCAGACATTTCAGTTTTTATTTACTGTGATTTACAGTGAAATGATAAAAAATGCTCCCAATTTTAACTTGCTTCAATCAGCTTTAGTTCAGGCTCTTAACAAACAGCACAAATGTCAACGGAGACATGAGCAGAGCTCACCTGAGGAGACTGGTGCACAGACTGCAGTGAGTAAGGAAGGCTTCCGGTGACCTCAGAAACGTGAAGGGCTGGTGACCTTCTACATCATGAACCAGAATGCAACACGTCCACACCCACAGGAAGAGCAACAAATGCAAGGTTATGTCCAGTTGTTATTATGCATATCCTACTAGTAGGAAGCAATAGAAGAACAGTGGAGCTGGAAGACCAGTAAACAATAGCACTTAGATTTTGATCAATAACCTCCAAATTGGCAGTTACATTAGGCATTTAACTGCTGTATTATTCACAGTAGAAATAGTTTTTTCATGAAGGAGGGTTGTAATGAATAATGGTCTGAGTTTGGGAAACTACTGCCCATGTCAAAAGTAACACAGAGTGAGAGACAAAAGGATTAGTGAGAAATACCAATACAAGTGATTGAGATGTGATAAGAATAGAAGTATTCCTTGAGGGCTTAAAGGCATATTTCCTATGTTATAGGAAAATAACATAATAGCCTCCTCTGTAGTCTCACTTACCCCTCACTGAATGTGCACATACATACTGTTTTAATATACCTTCTCAGCAATGTAGTTTTCACTGTCAGAATTTTGCTCTTTTTCTTGTCATCCTGCAGTTTCCTGGTAAAACCTGCTATTCCTGAAAAAAAGGTTCATTCTCCTTTCTTCTGTTTGTTCATCACTATTGCAAAATGTTCCTCCGTAGCCTAATAAAGTGCAAAAATAGCTCCGTGGAATGTCTGTAAGTTTTGATTTGGTTTAATTTCATATTGGGCTTTGCAGAAAGCCAGATAAAAAAACAATGTATAATAGTCAATAATATTTATGATAAGAAGTACCTAAGTGAGTATGAGTTTGACTGAACTGTTCTTCTACTCTATCACCAGATAGAAAATAGCACAGCGGAGGTGATCATGTTTCAGCAGACACACAGGAGTCACAGTATCCATAGAAGAAGCCTTGAGAGGTTTCTGAAAATGCCTGGCAGTAAGGGTGATCTTGGCTTTGAGAATGGAAATATGAAGATAGGGAGAAAGGAGATTCGTACAACAGTTAATTCTATGTAGTGTAAAATTAAAGTTCTAGTTCAGTGTTATTATTCTTAACAGCAACTGGAAACTGTTTTGACAGTGTGTTCTGGACATGTATTAACCAGGATGCTGAGAAATGCAGGTGAGTGCCTGGCAACTTTGAGGAGAGCTGTCACAGTGGAACTGAGCAGATTACTCCAATGAATTTCTGGCATCACAATAAATGGAAATACAGATGAAAATACAAATAATCCATATGGAGCTTAAAATATCCAGACAGCAAATGTAACACAAAAATGAGGTGTGTAGCATATTTACTGAAAATGAAGGATTAAAAAGAAAATTAGATGGAAGTCATGATTTATTTAATAAGAAAAAGCAAGTGTTTATGCATAGAACTAAACACATTTGTCCAGAAAATGCTGGTGCTCATACTTGGAATATAGCTCTTCTTCAGGTTAAGATTAGTTATTAAGAGGAGAAATAAAGATATTAATGCAGGAAAATTGTCATGAATTAAGGTTAGTTTTTTTCTATATTTGGACATTTATTGTGTATTTACATTGGACAACTTTATACTTCAGATGTTGTACCCTGATTGTGTTCTAACGCCTGATGTTAAATGACTTTTAGTGCTGGTAAACTTATTTAAGTCTGAAGTCACGTGTACTGCAGTCTGCATTTAACATTCTTAAATAAAAAGCATGTTCCCATCAATACAGATCTCATAGCTTATCCTTCATCATCTCCTCCATCACCCCACAAAGTTTTGGCTAAGCCTTGTCAGTGGTTCATGAAACAGCAGATACAGTTCCATCTGTTCCTTTTTCTCCAGAAGGAAAGTTGTTTACATTTTATATTGCTTGGTTTTGTAGGATTTTGTAGGAATAGTTGGGGATTTAAAAAACAAGCAAACAAATAAAGCTAACAAACAAATACCTGGTATGCCTTAACAGGAAAATTTAAGACTGAAGAGACATGCATTGCATCTGAAATGCAAATTGCTAAATACACAATGGTTATTATTTTCTGTCAAAAATAATTTTACACTTCCTGGAGTGACCTACAAAAAAATTCCTTCTCTTGGAGACTCACTTTACCCTTAGGCAGAGAGCTGGACTTCTATACACATAAATTCATAAGAGCATTGTATTGAACAATGAATCACATTTACAGCTTTTTGACACCGGTTGGATCTTTTTTGAAAGAAAGGTGTTCTTTCAATAATGTCAGAATTCTGTTTTTCCATCAATTTAATTGATTCTACCTGCTTCATTCATTATTTAATGAACTGCTAAACTTCCTGGTAAGATTTCAGCAACAATAATGAAAGTAATGAATTATTTTATCATAATAGAAGAATACTTACAAAGAAATCAGAAATATATGCGGAAAATAAAAAGGACTATCAAAATAATTTTATTGACATCATGTGAAAACTTTCAATCTTTTAAACTAGTTTACGCAGTAAACTCTTCATATAATTAAAATAAACTTGCCTACAGGGATAAACCATACCAAAACAGTGATTGGAGGGTGAGGTGCTTTAAATGTGAGGAATTTTCAAAATAGGTTTCCTGTGCAAATTTCAATCTGCCCTTTTTATGCATACACATTATCAGATAGCTTTTAATTACATGATTGTATGAGTATTGTTTCTTCACATTTGGAAATACTGCCTTATTCAGTAAAGGGGTAGTTACTCCATATTTCTTCTTCCTCCAGTATTTAATATCAGATCTTGCTCAACATCCAACAGGCAGATCCTGCATCAAATTTAAAATTATCTAATATCTTCATGGATGATTGTGCTGTGCTCTTGCCATGGTATGTAAGTGCTTCATAAAATTACGTAATCTATGGTTCCCTACAAAATTAAGTGCCACTATTATCCTCATTTTATAACTGAGAAATTGAGGCACATAAAGATTAAGGTCAGAATTGACAAAAACATTCCCTAATTTTGGATGCTGAAAATGAGATGTTTCATGCTTAATTTTCAAAGCACATAATACTTTTACTACGCTTTTTATCTTCAAAGCGCAGCGCTAAACAACTTGAAGTTGATCAACTTTAAGAACAATATTGTAGCTGTGTCTCTGCCTGGAGAGACTGTGATTGGGTGTTTAGCAAATGGATTTATTAGCTCTGTGTCTGAGAGATGGGGTACACCGAGTGTTGCAAATAGGCCTTGCCAGAAGAGGAAAATGGTGCTTTGCTTCTGTTCCAGGCTTTGGAAGGGATCGTGCTCTGATGCTTTAGGGCACACATTTGTATGGAGTGGGTTATAGAGATAATAAGGGAGTACCACTTGAGCTGAAATGTCCACACGATGCTATACATATTAGGAAATGCAAGCACAGTTCCTGTGCTGTCAGGTAAGTGGTGTCTTTATATCAGTGTGGTGACACACCTCTACTAACAAGCCCTAATTTTCAGAGGGATGAATTAGCTCGCACACAGTAACTTAATGGCAAGAGTTACCTTGTTTGGGAGCTAGCTCACTTGTCTCACTCTGCAAACAGGGTAGGCTGCCCACAGAAACTGATGCCACTCTGTTTACCCCTGTTTTGTTGCAACAGAGCATCTGTATTCCTGCCTCCCATTTTTCCATCAGTCCCAGAAATAATGCCCCCTTCTACCATTACAGGTGCTCAGAGTCCTGTCAAGGTTATCTTCTCTCAGTAGCACTGAAGTCTGTTATTTTTGGTGTTGACTGTATCAGTAGTGAGACTAGAACCTGTGCATAGGATAGACGAGAAAAGGTCTCAGGCATTCTGCAAAGTAACTCTCTGATATTTGAAAATCCATTTATTTCTATGAATCAAAAACAAGGCCTCTTATACCTTATGAATGTCTCTTGAAAAGCAATTTTCTTGCAACTGTTATCCTTTTAGTGGATATGTGTCCCAGGTCAAGCTCCTTACAAATGTCCTATGTACGGCTCCATCTTATGCAATAATCTCATCTCCTTTCTTAAGGTCTGCCCAAAATCTAGGATTTGTAGATAGATACTTGCTGGCGCGTTTTAAGTGCTCAGTAGTAAAGTGTAGTCACACTAAAGACTGGGAAATCTACTAATGGAAGGGGGAAAAAAGCCAACTTTTTAATTTTTTTTTTTTAAATTGAAGCAGTATATTGGGAGATTCCTGCTAAGGAAATGCACAGGTAAATGGAGAATCCTTTCTGAATAAATTAGTATGGAACTTAATGACAATGCCTATGTTTTAATGGTTTTGGGACTTTTAATGGAAACCAAAGTAACTGATCTGAAAGAAGACTATCTGTTGATAACTAGACCAAACTTGAGACAGACATCCTTAATCATGGTAGCACATGAACAGACTCAATTATTTTAGATGTAAATACCTTACTGCTATAGAAGACACTGATACCTCTCTGCAATTTTTACAATTTGCCTGAAAGCAGTCTTCTCTAAAGCAGATTTGTTCACAGGAAAGATTTTATTACAAGAAAAAGTGATAGCAACATATTCTGGCAACTAAAAACACCAAGAAAAAAAATTATCTCTTGAATTCAGTTATTGAATATAAGCTTAACTTAAAGTATTTTCATTCAGCTATTAGTTTCTTTATTTCCTTTCAAGATAAACAGTAAGAAGCCCTGCATCTTCTTACTGTGGTACTTTAAAAAAATGGTTTATCACTTTCAGGTGTTACCAATTTTACTTTCCTTTATTTCCCTTACATTTCTTTTGTTTAGAATTCTGTGCTAGTAGCCGTATTAAATCTGTGTCTGTCATTCTTACATCTTGCCATTCCTTATGTTTATTTTACATCTTTAAAGGTCTTTTAGATGGATAAATGTGCGTTTTGTGACTTTTTTCCATATTTTTTTTCACTCACACTTTCCATGAAATTTTGTAGATATTTAGCATGTTTACCAATAACTTAAACTTTTCTTACAATTTCTTATTCTTTCTATCTTTGTAACATAGCATTGTGTTCCTACATAAAATAATCCTAGTTTTATTTGTTTCTTCTCCAAATATTCTTGGCTACATGGTGCTTTTGACAGCTTACCAGGACAGGGGCTATATTGAAGAATACCACCTCAGGAAAAGCAGGATGAAGGACTTAGCTACCTTCTTTCAAGGATGGTTCTTTCTAATAAAAGGAAATGTCACACTACATATTAGACACATACTAACAGTTCTATTTCTTGTACCTTATTTGAAATACCAGAATAGTTTTGCACGACTGGTGACTGTTGAATCTTTTTCAGCCAACAGAGCTACCTTGATGCTTTGCCAAGGTCGGAAACACTAATTGTGTCCAGGTTGTTGACATATAGGACATGCTGGAACTTGGAGTTCATTTCTGGAATATGAGGCTGTTGGAACTTAACACTGATATATTTTTAATGATTTTGCCAAAGAAGAGTAATTTGTAAACAAGAGAGGACTTGGAAAACTGTTTAGAGCCACTGGAGCCACCTCTGTGCAGTGGATTGTTCTCAGTCCCGGAGATCTGGGCTGATTATCTCAATCCAAGCCTTTTAACAGGGCTTTAGTAAAATGATAAAGATTTAATTTCTTTGTGAATGGTTCCCTTTCTTTATCAGCTGCTTTAAATTCCTGCACTTGGGTCTGGTCTCTCAGATGTTCTGTGGCACAGGCTTTTGTAGTTCAAATAAGACTGTACACGTCTATAGCTGTACAATACCATTACGTTCTTAATGTGCTGGCAGAAAGTTTATTTCACCTCCAACTGCCAAGCACAGGCTTGTTGAAGCATTTCATATTGACAGTAGGTTTGGTCCTTCAGCGCCCGTATCAAACTTTCTGTTTGGCTGCTTCTAATAACATAATTCATTAACAGCGATTGACGATCTCCATCAGTGAGTAAACTCTGAGCCTGTATGTAAGTGTCAGCAGATAACCAGCTGGTACTGTATTCAGTCACAGACGTTGCCCATTATCCATATAGCCTTTTTCCTGTTGTGAAATGAACACTTTGGGAATTCAGGAGTTTTGGAAAATGGTTCAAAATCTCAGCACACATTAAAAAGAAACTTATATTTTATCCCACTTTGGGCAGATTGATTTACACCAGTACTGGTAAAACCTGAAATAGGGCTGCAATTAAAAGGAACTTCAAATATTATATGCATGTTTTACATTTATTCAAAGATCTGTTTGTGATGATTTTGCAGTGCTGAAATGCTGCTTTTTGTTACTTTGAAAATATAAAATTTTGAGATCTTTTTTGTTTTCTCAGTTCTTACAAGGTCCCAAAGATATAAAGTCATTACCTGCCTAAGCAAGGTGAACATTCCTATTAACTTAAAATAAAATCAAGGCAATAAGAGCTGTTCTTAAGAGCAGAGATTTTTGAAACTTTGCTTTAGTTGACTATGATGGTATAGAAATGAAAAGACACTAGGATTTGATAAATAGATCCCATGGTGTATGGAATTTAATTCACCATAAGTTACCATTTGTCTCCCTGTAGCTGGTATCAAATCAGCTCACACTGTCTTCGCTGCCTGCCCATTCATGCTCTGCAGTGTGATTGTGTACCCCTGTGTGACCCAGGACGAGTCTGTCTAGTTCAGGGATGTGGTCATGCGTGGCTGATATTAGGAATGGTGAAATCAAAGCCTCACTTGTTCCCTGGCTTGTTCTCTCTTGTGTAAATACTGAGTAGCCTTAAATTCCATTTTGCCCAACATTGGAAACTAAGAAACAAGCTTAATTTCAGATGGAAGAAACATCTCTAAATTGGCAGCCTGTTTAAGCTCAAGGATATTAATCAAAGCCTAAAGTATTTGAAGGGCAAATTGTCCAAAGGCTGTTAGATGTCTTTGGGAGTTTAGAACCACTTTTATAAATGGTGATGAAAGTGGTAAGAAGTGCTCTTTGCTGACACTTTGATGGGATGTAAAAAGACGTATTGTTTTAGATATAATAGATGAGTGAGATTTCATATATCTACAAAGGTAAATCAGTGACTGCTTCAATGACAGTGTGAGGCTAAAAGACTTTTTGTTTCAGTTTTAAATTGTTGGTAACGCAATTGGCCTTCACTGCTTGTATTAGGCTGAAATTGTGTTTGGATGTTGCTAATCCATTAAGAAATAAGTTTAATTTGCAATTGAAATTTGTATGAAGTAAAGAACAGGGAACGGATACTTCTGGCAGACAGTGTTTCCCAGTTGGCATTGCTGTTTGATGGAATTATGTAAAGTTGGCACAGGTATTTGGCGTAGCTTTTCTTTGAAATCAGAAAACAACTATCTACCATTTTTCTTGGGCTCTCAAATGACCATCCATGCTTTCCATGCTTTGTTCTTTCAGTAGTGTGAAATAAGCCAGAAAAAAAATCTCTATTAAATATTTTTAGACAGAGAATGTAATTCCCCACAAATCCATAATTTTTAATATTACAGGTCAAGGAGGAAGGTAGATGCTCATCAAAGTCACAGACATAGATGGCTGACTGTAATAAGGTCCCTATAAACTATGATTGCAAAAGACTGGCAATGTAAATGGAAAATGTTTATTTGAAGTTGTGTAATTTAATCACTGATCAAACTAAAGTAATAAATGATTTGGAATACTAGCTGAGATCTATTGAACACTATTAATCTGAGCATCAGTGCCAGATCGATCTCATTGCAGTTAGGTCATATAATATAAATAACTGGTTTGGTTTGGTTTTCAGTATGCAGGGATTTGCAATTTCAGTCTAACACCTGTGGAATGGCCTAATGCTTCCTCTGCTGCTTTTTTTTTTTGATGAACCTTAACTGCTGTTTGAGAGGCTGCAGTCTCAGGAGCGCCTGTCACTGTTGCACGGAGATCACTGGTCACTTCTCCAAGCTCAAGTTAGTTCCTGAATAATTTGTACTTCCTCCCAGGGTAGACCTGACATGCACGCTCTGAAGGCTGGCTGCAGACTCAAAAGCCCTATCTAAGCTAGTTTTAAATGGATGAGATGGGTATTGGCACTCAGGTCCTCACAGAGCAGTGCAGCAGAGTGAAGCAGTGTGTGTTTGTTGATTTCTAAACTATTTATTCAGCTTTCCTGGTGCATTTTGCAGCCTTGCTCAGGTATGTCGGCACCATCTGCAGTCACAGAAAAACCAACAGTGTAAATATATTCCTAACCTGAAATTCTGTCCTGCAGTCACAAATGCCAGGTAGACAACAAGGTAACAATTCATGTGCAAACAACAGGAAGTTTAACTTCGGTAACTTCAATTGAATACTAACAATTTCATAGTTGTGAACAAGGGCTTCCAAGACATATTGCACTTTTTATGAGACATTGTATAAGTCACTCCAATCAGGAAAAGAAATTCGACTTACATAGAAACATTAGAATATTTTAGAGCAGCCCTATAGTCAAACATAGACAGGGATTAACATTTAAAATGCATCACTGATGTGTTGAAGACCTTGCTGCCTCCAAAACCACAGAATTCTTTGTCTTAAAAAATACCAAAATTTTGGAGTAAAGTTAAGCACACTGATAATAGAATTAAGCTGAAAATTACTAAATTTAAATTATAGTCTTTTGACTGAGATATAATTTCATCTATTTTAATAGCTTTTCTAACAGTAAATTCACAAATATCTACATTTATAACAATTGTTCCGTATTTGAAAGAGGAAACATGACATTCTCATATGTTATTAAAATAGAACTTGGCAGAAATAGAAATTGCATATACCAAGTAAACAAATGTTATCTGTCAAGTTCTTTTATTTTAAATCCTCTGTATTCACAATTTTTCCCCTGTCAACTGTATTATATAGGCCTGCTTAATATACCTCTAACTGCCCTTAAAATCTAAAAGGCATAAGGTTCAACTAAAAATAAACCTGAGAACTGCAGAACTGTACAGTAGTTAAAATAAATAAACCTAGACTCTGTGATACCAATAAGCCTAACTGAACTTTTGGTTCATAAACAGAGGTACAAAAAAAAGTCAAAAATACTGAATTCCGAAAGTAGGTGACCTCTACTGAAATCACAAATCTTATGATGTCAGCATATTAGCAAGAACATTTTAACAGCATGTTAAAGTGAACATTGTTTTGCTATGGACAGCATTTTATTTATTAGCCTTTTATGCAGCTTTTAATCCACATGCTATTCCAGATACTAACCAAATGACATGACACTACTTGAGCAAGATGATGCAATGCTAGTCAAATCTTCTGACAGAGCACAGAGAAGAGATGGGTAATGAGAGATGGTAAAACTGCTTAAGAGAAACCTATAAATTTCTGTTCTCAGGCATTTACATGAAACCTGTTGAACATGCAGGATGACAGTGCAGGTTGCAGTGCCAATGGTTTTTAGATGTATTTGTCATTTTTAGTACTGTAACCACTATGACTGAAAAGATACCACAAAGCCTTCAAGAAATTATTTACTCAAAGAGGAGTAATTGTCTGAATATGAAATTGTCCTAACTCTCTCTTGAACTTTTATTAAGGCAATTTTTAGAAATGTTAGAATGAAATCACTGCCTTCCTATCTTCTAGAACCAAACTCTTCACTGTGGTCAGTCATTAGACCGATTTTGCAGTTTCTGGAGCAGATATCTCATGGTTCTGCATCTTTTACTTCCTTGGAGATGGAGTTATCTGTCACATATATTTTCTTGATCTCCAACTAGATATTATGGACATATTGAAAACTTCCAAGCAAGCAGTGAGGCTGTCCAATGGGTCCAGTATCTGACATAGGTTAAAATACAAGCCCTTTTGCTCCTGGAGTAATTCCTCCCAATGCCTACCGCCACAATTCTTACTCAGGCCAGTTAAACAGAACTTAGCCACCATCACTTCCAAGCCTGCCAAACTGCTCGTAGATATCTGGGACAGGAGAGAGAACAAGGATGTGATGTTATCTCTCTTGCTGCTGGTGTTGTGGTAACTGAGTTGATGCACATAATGAAGGGAAGTAGCAACTAGACAGTACTTGTAATCAGTGTGATAGACAGCCCACTACAGTTGCTAGAAAACTTCTACAGCTGGGGAAGACATAGCAACAGTATGGAACACTGACACTTTTAACATGCTTCTTTTCAGTGAATGAAGACGTACACCAGACTGACCCCATTTTAGGCCCTCCCTGAATCAAAATACCTGGAAATGAGCCAAGGGTCTGTAAGGCTGGAACAACTAACCATCTACCCTCACCTCACCTGTGCAGACTCATCCAGCAGGACAGTTTTATTTGGTAGTGGGTCAGCAGGACAGTGACATTGAAGATAGTGCTGGTTTTGTATGTCTTGGAGAGAAGTGCAAACCCAGTCAAGTGTGACAGGATTTGTTTGATTAATTGTACATTGTACATATTGATCAAGACCCATGAAATATGTCAGAGTGTGAGAAGCTGACCATCTCTATTTGCTCTTTATTTTCCTTATTCTGGGAGCTACAAAATAGGTATTTTAAATGAGGCAGGAATCTTTTGGGAGGGACATTACCTTTCCATGCAATCTCATTACTCTATTAGATTGCATGGATACAGTAGATCAGGAAAAATTTTTGCAGTGCGAGATCACCCTGCTGCAAACAATACATGCACTGACAGTACAAATGGAGGTCTTGGAGCTGTAAGCATCTGATTAAATGCTCCTAGGATTAAAATGTGTAGGTGCTTAGTTGTGGCTATCACTCCCCCTTTCAACCATTATATCTACATATACGTCTCTCTGCTTAGATGACTGTGTACACCCACATGAATGTGTGCTTGTGTTAACATTCACCACACTCATTTATATAAGCTTTCAAGTCCCTTTTTAGATTTTACTGCACATCCATGCAGCCAGAATGGTGAATTCTTGCTCAAGGCTGCTGCTGCTAGTAGTTGACTTGCCTCACACCCAGGCCCTGTCACTGGTCACCAGAGAGAAGAGCTCAGTGCCTGCCCCTCTGTTTCCCCTCATGAGGAAGTGTATAGGTTGACCCTGGCTGGACACCAAAGCCTCTCTGTCACTCCCCTCTGCAGCAGGACAGGGGAGAGAAAATATTATAAAGGGTTCATGATTTGAGATAAGGATCAGGAGAAATCACTCACCAAATACTGTCAGGGGCAAAACACGCTCAAATTAGAGATACTAATTGAATTTATTACTAACCGAATCAGAGCAGGATAATGAGAAGTAAAATAAGACCTTAAAAACACCTTACCCCACCCTTCCCTTCTTCCCAGATCGACCTCCTCCTCCATCAGCACAGTGAGGCAGGGAATGGGGGTTATGCTCAGTTCATCACAAGTTGTTTCTGCTGCTGCTCAGGGAGAGGAGTCCTTCCCCTGCTCCAGTGTGAGGTCCCTCCTACAGGTGATAGCCCCCCCCAAACTGCTGCAGCATGGGTCACTTCCACAGGGTGCAGTCCTTCAAGGACAGGCTGCTCCAGTGTGAGCTCCTCTTTCCACAGGCTTCCCACAGGGTCACAGCCTCCTCCCAGGCATCCACCCAATACAGGAAGCTAATGCTATGAGGTCCCTCAGTCTCCAAGCCCATTGTTGTGATTTCTTTCCTGTTGGTATCCTGCCACCAGCTGACCCTCAGAGAAAGATGGGTTTGACTACTAAACCAAAAAGAAAACTCTTAGTCAAACATTAATATCTGCAGTCTTGAGTATACAAGCAAAGTATACATGAAAGCAGTGCCTCTCAAACACCACTCTCTGACTTCATCACTGCACTTCTCTAACCACCCAAAGATCTCACAGGATGACACTTACGTGTGCTGTGTCATGCTGTGTACCACCAGTGCACTCTTATATTTTTTAAGGACAGCTAGGTTCTTAGTAATAGCACTAGACTGGAAATAAAGTGGGAAGTGCACACATTAGAGGTCTCAACCTGTAGTTATTTACACACCAAGCTTCAGGACAGTGTATAGCTCTAATAATCAACGTGATGTCTCATGTTAATAAGTTCAGTGTGTATATAAATTGCTGCTCAGCCAAGGGTTGTATCTGATTTAGACTGAAAGTTAATTGGATGTGGATTTTATATGCCTTTATATTAGTGAAATGGAGTACATATCTATGGGACTATCAGGTAGTGTAAGTGATCTGTGCATGAAAAGAAGGTGTGGATAAGTTTTGTACACATCAGGGTGTGTTTTTAGTTTTATAAGTGTCTGAGTAGAATTTTGCATATCTCCTCGCCCCTGCTTTTATCTTTCTTCTCTTGTTTTTTTTGTTCTTCCCAATCCTTTAATTTTCCTGCTGCTTTTATCTGCTTTGCTTCCTTCCTTCTATCCTGCTAGACATCTTTTCTGCTTTCATCTGTCAGGTCCTCTTCTCTCTCACTCTGCTGTCCCCAAACACATATCTCCAAGCTAACGCTCTTCTTTATAATCCACGGTACTAGTCTCACACCTTTACTTAGTTTGACCTTTAATCCTATGTTTTGACGTGCCACAATAGAGCTGTAGGTTCTTTGAGACAAAGAAAACATGTTACATTTTAGTGCAGTACTGCTCACAATTTTCTACAAATACTTTGGAAAAACTGCAACAAAGTGCAAATTGATTCTGAACTCTTTTTTTGGTATTTTAGTCTTGTACTTTTGTGTTCTGTTTCTGAAGATCTTGTACCCTGAACTCATATAATTATTTTTAAACCCAACTGTTACTCAAGAAGCTACTCAGATGTTAGTAGATGAGGAAGACAGCTCATTTTCTTTTCTGAAAAAAATAATATATTTCTGTTAAAAATAAGTATGAGCTTGCTTCTTCATGAAATAGTGCTCTAATGGCACTGCTCATAGAAAGAAAAATGGGTGTGCCTGTCACAAGCAGAGTCTATAAGTCTCACCTGTGGGAAGTAATCAAAGGCAGTTTATCCAGACTTTTGTGGTTAGAGTGCTTTGTATGGCAGAAGTGACACAAAACAGATGTTTGGAAAACTATAATCTTTTCTTTTTGTTGATTTGTCAGCCTCTGTGATACAATCATCTTAAAAATGTTATAATAAGTGAACATCCTGAGTTACTTTTGACTTTTTAAATCCTTTTTAATATGCTCAGGTACTTGACAAGGAAATCAAGTTGGCATAATTAGCAAAATTTCAGATAGGTTATGCCTATCAAGTTTAATATTAGTCAGAAATTACTGCAACTAATCTTCTGACTACTTCTGAAAACTACAATCAAAACTACATGTATGCTTTACAGTGTTAATTTAGATGCTTTATACCCATCTCAGTTCAGAAATAGAGGAGAAATAGAAAGTTACAAAAGTCCTCCAGTAGTCTAAATATTTACTTATATGGAAGAACATGCAAAATGCTTTATACATGAAGATATTACAAGTTATGATCAATAACTCTCTTCTTCAAGAAAATAAATCAAAATAAAATCCTGACATTTACTGTAGATGTATTTGAAAGACTTCAGCTGAATTTTGAAGGTAGTTTTTCCAAAAAAACAATATTACCTGCCTGAATGTCAGTATTTCCATGTTTTACTCAGACCATGAAAATATTTTCAAATCTCAGCAGCTGAAATCTGACTTCTCTCACCTCCCCCTCCCTTCACAACTGGGACTTTAATATTTCAGCAGAAACAAATTCTTGAAAAAAATTTTCAACAAAAATGTCCTTCTTATTTTTTTAAACTTCTTTAAAAAATTATTATTTCTACTTGACTGTGGCGAAATAACAAAAAGGAAGAATGTCAGGAAAATCATTTTATTACTCAGGCAGGTGACAATAGCTTTGGATATAATTGCTGTCAGATCAATCTGATCTTGAATTTTTTTCCTGAACAGACATCCCTCTGTCATCAGACTCAGGTGGAAAACGAAACTTCCTTATCTTCTGTGCCAATGTGAAAATAAAGCTAAATTCACCTACTTTCTAATAGATGATCTCTTTGACAGATGAGATGTCCTTTTCTGGGAGAGGCTGCAGTGGCACTAAGCCTATATAAGCTTTTAGACTACAGCAGCAGCCACAGGCCGGGTTTGAATATTCTGCCCAGCCTTTCTTATTCACACAGGAAATTGCACCATAGTTCAGCTACCTCTCAACCCCCAGGTTTGAATGTAGAATTTATATCTGTTCTCTCACTTCTAGCCTCAAGTAGGAAGTCTCCAGAGACCACAGAAATCCTTAAAATGGCTGAAGAGTCCTCATCATTGAAGGCAAGCCCTAGGCACTTGGTGTATTTGAGGTAGGAATGCAAATGCAAAACAAACCAAGCATGAGGAAAAAATGTTTCAACTTGCCGTGTGTTCTAAAGTCTGCTGCCACAAAACTTTGGGCAGGCTCTAATACTTTAATGAGAACTCACCTTGCATTTGTGCTATTTTTACAATATCATTATATTCATTTAAGACAATTTAATGTAAATACTGCTGTTTTGTTAGAATACATAGGATGAATGTGAAATTATCTCTATTTCAAAGAAAGAAAAACAATTGTGAATAATCTGCACGGCACAAACGGATATATTTGCCACCAGCCATCAGCTGCGTCTGAAAGAACAGACTTCTGCTAAATATGAGAACTGAGAAGTGGTCCATTTGTTCTGGCTACTGTTGGCCATTCATCTGAGGTTGTCTGGTTCTGAGTCTGTCTGATTCATACATCTCTATCCTGCCCTTCCACACAGCCATTCGTAGCAGACTGAGATTTATTAGGGAAGATTACTCTTGTCACTTGTACAGTGTCCTTAAGGATAAGAAGTCATCTAAAGACAGTGGAACATAAGGACAGTCAAAGTTACTACTTTCAATCCCCTTGCCCCTTTTTACCTGGTTCTAAAACCCCCTATGGGTCTGGTTCAAACAGGGTAAGGAAATACACATGCGGCTGAGTTTCCTAGGCACTTAGCAACAGCAGAAACCATTTTCTAAATTTTGTTTTTTATGATAAATATCTGGTTTTCACGTAGTGATATGAGCTACCAATTCTTAGCAGCCATTGTAGCTTTCAGAAAGTAACACCTTCTCCTTATCAGCAAATGGGTTTTCAGAGGCTCAGGCTGGTAAGTTCTGTTCTTACTTGCACTCTCAGAATGAGCAACAGATTTTGTTGATGCCTAAAATTAGTTTGAAGTAGCCCAAATTAGTGTCAAAGAACACGCAAATGGAAATAAATTGTCAGGTCAT
Organism: Gymnorhina tibicen; assembly: GCA_013399875.1. Classification (NCBI taxonomy): domain Eukaryota; kingdom Metazoa; phylum Chordata; class Aves; order Passeriformes; family Artamidae; genus Gymnorhina; species Gymnorhina tibicen. The sequence continues at coordinate 676,326 of VXAZ01010335.1, read as the reverse complement.
CTTGTCACCTTCCAGCAGTGTAAGACTGCTCCTCAAAAGTAGTTTTATCAGTAAAACTATCATGGCTGATTTTAAACATGCCAAGAAACATAATTTTCCTTCTCCTCCATGATCTTCCATACATACTTTTGGCTGGATTCTCCTGGCAAAATGTCTAAATTTCCTTTTCCACCATTTTTTCCCCATTTTTCTGGTAAAGGTTGAATATGCTTCTCCATTTTACTTCTGCAGTTCATCAGTGGACAGTGAGGCTGATACACCTGGCCTACATCTCCCAAGTGGCTCATGCAGATTGAAACTGGAGCACAGCATTTTGTGAAGGAGGCCAGAGAGACATTTTCACATAGTAACTGTGTAAGGTCACAGATGTTTGGTTGAGGTGCAGCATCTATTTGCCCTCAGTGCTGTCAGCACATCAGCAGGGAAACAGGAAGCAAGAGCTTAGGAGACATGGTCTCTTGGGAGATGTAACACCATACTGATAATGTGTTATTTGTTTATAACTTCTGAGTGTTTTCAGTCCCTTACATTCTTTACTCTTCTTTATAACTTCTCAGTAAAAAGAAATCTCTTGCCATTTTTTTGAACAGTTTCTTGCTAAGGAATCTCATTTTTCAACGGGGTGTGAACTTCAGTGGGTATAACATTACAGTTGTAATCTCCATTGCAAACACAACTGCTATACTTCACCGCTGCAGGCACCATTTCTCTGACACCTCCAGGCTCCAGGAAGCTCGGCTGATTCTAACAGGACTTTTCAGATGGCCAGTGCACATCCGTATGTGCAGACTTCCACTGCTTTACATTTGCAAATTTTACACGTCCTCCGCAGCGTAGCCGACTGTTTATACAGAACGATATGCTGCAAGGGCCTCTAAGTTCCCATGTATGGTTCACTCTGATGCGTTTACCTTTCTCTTGGATAAAAAATATCACTTTTTTTTTACAAGTATGCTGCTGTTTTGCAGAAAATCACAACAGGTATCTAAATAACAAAGGGGAAAATATTTTTTTTCTTCCTTTTCATCTCTCTTTCATTATTCACCTCTGTTTTATCTGTCCAAACTAATTTCCCAAGGGGATTTCCCATTCTATCAATATGTCTGGTGAAGGTTGTCTGAGATGTATGACAACAGCAAAGAGAATTTTCTTTGATGCACACCTCATGGCTTTGATGAAGACCTCCAATATAGCATATGGCTATCATTAATACTTAATAAAAACCCACCTTGACACTGAACTCTCCAAAAATTTTATGAAGAGACACAAATAGCTTATACCCCAACACATCCAAGGCCAAAATCTGGTTCAAGTCATTCAAAAACGTAAGACTGTAAGACTTTGTGTATGCTGATCAAACTAAAGGCTTACAGTGGTTTGCAATCACTTCTGAGCATCCCTCTGCACACTCGTATGTCCATGGGTACATGGCTAACTCTTCCGAGATTACTTCAGTGAACATAAACCAAAAGCTGTAAGGTATCTATGCTCCTTTAAATCCTTATCAGGAATGGAAATCTCTCTAAGACCAGTGAAATGGAAACTTTCCTGCTGTTATGACAAGGTTTTGGTATCTAGAAATTGTACCCTGTTCCCTACTATTTAGGGCATGTGTCCCACAGGTTGAAATTACACTGTTCACCTCTATGTGTTGTTCTGATACATGGCAAGTTGAATTGGGTATTTAAAAAAGCATATGTAGAGACATGGCCACACAGCTCAGGCATGGACACTTAATACTACTGGATTTTGGTGGTTTGGATTATAGATACCTAAAAACATCTATCCCTTATTATTTAATAAATACTTGTTTAGGATCTTTTTTATTTCTAATTATAAAATATTTGGTTACCAGTAGGAAAATGTTAAGCTGCACGGTTGCAGGTGGTTTTGTTGCCAAATGCAAAGCTTGATGTGTTCAGTTGTGCTACAAGGACACCTGACACATTCCAAAATTCCAGGCAATGCTGGGAGGAAGGCAGGCAAACAGAGTGCTAGGCTGTCACACTACAGAGAAACACAGAAGGGTTTTGATTATCATAGATGTTTTTATATCAGCAGCCAATCACTCCCTGGATAAACACAGTGTTCTAAGTTTGAAGGAGACAAGATAAAGGGGATGACAAGGAATAGAAACAATACTAAGAACAGCATCTTCAAGCAAGCATATATATTTTGACAACCAGGGCCAATAAAGGTGTCAGATGTAGCAGGTCTTTCTTGGTGTAAAACATAAAAATATGTTTAAGTGTCACACAGTTTTATTTAAAGACCCTTTGCTATTTTTCTTCTCTTTGACTGCTCAGAAGAAATATCTACATTCAAGCATCCTGTGCTTGTCAGTGAGTGGGGTGGAATGCCGATAAAAATCCATGGTGTTTCAGCTTTCAGATTCAGCATTTGCCATTCTGGGTCCAGGAACATGAGCTATATCCGTCTTCAGATGTAAATGCTATGGTACTCTGCCAGTCATATCAGGGGCACTATAGAGGCTGGTTATCATGGGGCTTTTCTATGAACTGTGCTGCTGGCTATTTATCTGTATCTTCTGGGATATAGAGACTGTGGACCAGTGCTCCCTCAACAGCTTCAGACAGCCCCAGCATAAGGTGACAGTGGTGGTATATTTACCTTTAGGTACTACAGAGAATGTGCCATGTCCTTGCTTTGGGATTCAGAGCATCCTCTTAATGATTCACATTTAGATGACTTTCTCATTATGCTATCTTACACATAAGGAAAGGAGTTAAATTTAGTCATATTTCAAGCTGCTGTCTTCTTGCAATTGGAAAACAAGCAAACATACTAATTTACAAATTTATCTCCAGGCTTGAATTGACACTGGAATTTTTGGGAAGGGGACAGAAAAACAGGAATTAATCTGTGTGCAAATGTCAGGTTGATTCTGAGATGAATTACTTGAAATAATAACAATTTTAAGACTCATTCCTTTCATTTTTAGATTCCTAAAGTTTACAATCCCCTATAACTAATTAAAGCATTTTGGAAACAGGTAGCTTTTAAATCTGTGCTTAGCCAAAATTATGTATTCATCACTGATTTTTTTTACTTATCTGACTGAACAGCAGCAAAAGCAGATAGATGTAAGCACTGGAGTCAGATCAGAAGAGATAAAGGTTTAGGAAGTAAAGTGTGCAATGGCCTGATACAAGAAATACATAGGAGCCACTAGTGAAAAGACAGAAGCCCTAGCTTAGAAGCAGCCTTGTGTGTCAGTCACTGCTATTGTGAATTAAACCCTCTTTATACCAGTGCTAATAGCTTTCGGGAGCGCCCACTAAAATAAAAAAGAAAGACAAAGAGAGATAATTGCATCAAGATGTTGAGTTTCTCATTTAAGGTATTGTGTCTCAGTTTACATATAAATGTATTTGGAATCAACATTTTCTGGTCAGTCATTTCCAGAATTGCATAGGGTTACACAGGGCTACACTGGTTGAAAGACATGCAGTAACCTGGAGCAGTTGTGTGAGAAGATACATTCTAAATTCTAGATTTAGTAGTGAGCCACTCTTTTCAGCATGGCTTGTAGCAAAGGGTTTTATGTGTCACAAAAGAACCTGGAAGTACGGAGTTTATGGATCGTCTGTGTCAGAATCTCCCACTAGCAGATTTGAATCAGGAGAATTCACCTTTGCTTACTCATGGCATCATGGGCTATATCTCTGAAGAGGAGAGCAACAGTGGGTTTTGGAACTAGAAGCCTGAGAAATATGAAATTAATATTGACAGAAATGCACAAATTCAAGGCCTTTTCTGCCAGCTACAGAAATTTGAAGGGATTTTCTCTGAAAACGGATCTCAAAGTCAGAAGCAGCTTTTGATTGCATGAAAATGAAACACATTTCTGTGAAAAAAAATTCCACATTACCCTTGAATCAGCAGCTCATACTATCCATAATGTTCTTGCCATCCCTTTGTACGTGTTATACGTGTTGCTCAGTTAAAAAAAAATGACAACAACAAAATTATTAGAAATGGTGTGTCCTCAAAAACAATGCCAACATAGTTGAGCATTTATAGAAATAGATATTACCAATACTGCACCCACAATTATGTGATGCAATCCCTGGTATATTTTGTAACTGGATATTACTGAACTCTGCCAACACAGTCACTAAGCTTGTGTTTTTACTGTGGTTTCAACAGAGTGTTGTTTTTCTACAGCAGAGATCCAGCAGGTGTACCAAGTAACATGACAAGGATACCCCTAAAATATTACTGATGGAATTATTTCAATTATTGTTTATTAGGAACATTAGGTCAATCTTAATTATGTATTTTTCTAATACTAACAATTGGAAAACATTCTTTTTCTTGAACAATATTTACAGATACTAATTCATATTTTAAAGTTTATATTTTCACTCCTGTCAGTCCAAAAGTGTGAAAAAACATTCAAGAATACTGTACAAGTCACGGATGCTGCATGCTGTGGGTGAGTTATTCTAGAGTTATTGCCAGTACAAAATGTTAACACAAGGTATAGCTAGTCAAGTCAATGTCAGAGGATCACAGGAGAATTCAGGTGTGAGGGAAATTCAGCGGGTCTCTAGTCAGGCTTCCTGCTCAAACCAGGATCAGATGTGGTCAGAACAGGTTGCTCAGGGCTTTACCCAGATGAGTCTGAAAACTTCAGAGGCAAGAGACTCCACAAACCTTTTCTGGGCAACTTGCTCTCCTGCTGGGCGATCCTTATGGTGACAAAATTTCTCCTTCTATCCACTCCAAACTTCCCATTTCAGCTTTCAATTTGCTCTCAACTTCCTGTGATATACCACTGGGAAAATCCTGACTCTACCTCCCAAATAACTTCCCTGTAAGTCTCCCCTGGAGCTCTCTCTTCTCCTGTCTGAACAAGCCCATCTCCCTCAGCCTCACCTCAAAGGCAAGCGCTCCAGCACTGATGGTCTTGGTGCACTTTCCAAAATCACTCCAGCTGATCAGTGTTTGGTGTTTCAGAGCGGGGCACAATGCTGGATGCATGTTTTAGATGTAGTCTAATGAGTGCTAAATGGAGGAAAATAAACCTGTCCCTCATCTTCTGGCCATGGTCTGTTAACACAGCCCCAGGTGGTGTTGGTCATTCCAGCTGCCAGGACCAACTTCTGGCACAAGCTCATCTTGGTGTCCACCAGAACTGCCAGGGTGTCCTCAGAAGAGCTGCCTCTCAGGCAGCCAAACCCCAGCCTGGATCATCATCAGAGGTTATTTGCCTTGCTGTCTGTCCTTGTTGAATTTCACAATTTGTTCTCAAGGTATGAGTTAAAGGAGTCACCATGTTTGGTACCATTCCAAGCCATACACACGACTGGGAATCAGACAAACTCACATGAACCAGGAGAACAGCAACCATTCCCCTCTCTGCTTTTTACCCTTGGGCAAAACATGTCACCTCTCTGTTCTAATGTTGTCATCTCAAAAGGCATTTGGCATTTATTGGTATATTTGTTTCCCTTCGCAGAGCACTCGTGGCCAGGTTTATCAGCAATATTTTATTTCTTTCTCCTGAAACAAAGAGGATGAAGACAGACAGGGATTGAACCCAGGTTTTCACCTACAGAGTCATTTAGGAACAGCTGCTCAACAAATAGATAAACTCAGTATATAATTACAAATATATGTGTCTGGCAGTGAACCAAGTGTAAAAGTAATTTTGCTTTAAACCTATTTCTCAAAAATATCTAAATTTGAACAAAAGCACAAGCTTAATTTTCATCGGAAGCATCCCAGCAGAATTCTGAGTGTGGTGCTTACAGGCTAACTCCAAAGTTGCTAAAATATAATTCTGTGTGGTTCACAATTAATTTTGTCTTTGGCATTTTTATGTTTAATATTTTATCTTTTAGCTCATTTTTCCAGCCTCTGCTATAGGTGGTCAGTCATCTGCTGATACTCTTCCCTTGATAGAGAGCTCAATAGGCACTTTATGATGTTGCAAAGTTTGTCTTGGGATTTACTAATTGTGAGAGCAACACCCCAAAAGCAATGTTTCCTGATAAGCTGGACACGGCAGAAAAAAGGAAATCTGCTCCCTGGGTTGTTCCCAAGTTTGCAAATACTTTTTTCAACTACTGTGGGACATCTTCACTCTGCAAAAAAAAATCCAGGCCAAACTTTCAAATTGTGTTTCTGTCTGTGATTCATGCTGCACACCCTGTGCAGCAGGGTGTGACTCTACGTGTTGGGGACATGTTTGTACAGATCCTCGCTGGATACCTGTAAAGCACAATGGTTATTTCTGACAGAGAAACAAACTTGCTCAGTAAGTAGAAAACGCTCCTCAGCTATCAACTTTCACACTAATTTTTTTGTTTTAAAAGTTCCAGCACTGGCAGCCACTTGCAGACAGTACTTTGGAGGTGTCCATTGAAGGCCAGGTGTTCATTTTATGAGAAGCACACCAGAAAGTGTTGATTCCTTTCAGCAGTTCATCTGTCAGGCTGTTAGCAGGAAAAGTGGCTATCCTCTAGAAATGGTTTAAAAGATGATAACTGAAGTGACACTCTTCTCCTGTGGGATCTCTTGGCTGTCTATTATTCCTCCCACCACACAGATCATGGCACAGGTAGCTCTAATGCAAGCTTTTGTCTGTAGACTTAGAAGACACAATGTGACTTCTTTATGTGATGTCTCCTTTTGACAGTGAGATCTCATACCAAGACCACAGTCCTTCATTAAATCTTTATCAGCCCTAGTGTCAAAGAAAGAGTCAAATGGTATAATGAGGCCTGGATACCCACCCAGGTTTTCCCTGTGGATAATAAAAGACATCTAGATGCAAGAAGTTCCAACTCTTTCTTATCCACAAACACTATAACTTCTTTCATATATATAAATACATAAAGAAAGAAGGACTTGGAATCCTTCCACAAAATCCCTCTGGAGGAGTTGTATACAGCAGGTGGTTTGCAAATGCTATTACCATGAAAATTCTGATTTGAAAGAAAAAGAGCACACAAACTCAGTAAAAACATACAGCAGACATTAACCCTGGAAAAGAAGAGCTCTTGAAGGAAATATTTCTTGGCTGCATTTTTCTCTCCCACACCAAGATGTGCTGTACTGACATTTTATAAATGCTGTAGGTGTGGTCAGCATTAAATCATGACTCTTCTGGGGAGTTCACTCCCCAGCACCTTCAGCTGTATTATGCCTTGAGGGTGGCTGTCTCACAGCGTACTCATGTACAACTCAATACTTAGGCAAAGAATCTTCACATTCATGTTACAACATGGGAAAAATATTTCTGTAACATTGGTACTTTTCCAATTGCATTTTCTCATACCTGATGATCATCCTCATGCTTAAGGGCTCTTGAAAAGAAATGTCTTGGCTGTGCACACAGCTAGAGCCTTTAGGGTTCTGGCTTTTCTCAGGAAAATTATGTTTACCTTTCTGACAGAGTGCCAAGCATTAGAAAACTCCTTCCTGCAGTATCACAGTTAAAGAAGGCAAGTTTAAAGGGAGAAATAAAATTAAAGCCAACAAGACAACCCCGCCTTATCCATTATCACAGTTTGCGAGCTTGGAAGAAGATAGAAAGCAGCAAATTGCCAAAGTAAAAGCTGACAACTTATGCAATTTGGTGTTTCAGTTGACAGAAAGAAGTATTTACGTGCCTAATCTCAGTGGTATCTGTGTGATACTATAGTGCTATGGTTTTTAGGTCTGACCCAGCAACATATCTAGTCATTACTGAAATGCAATTGTACGACTAACACAGGGTTAGTTTCATTCTTTTTAATATGCCTTGCTTTGTTAGAGATTTGTGTGCTCCTCTGATTGCATTTTGTCCTTTGACTAGACTAACATATTCTGCATCATGCAGCATTGGGCTCTGTTTTAGGAAAATGGATTTGAAAATTGGCTGTATCACATTGACACACAGAGAAAGTCTCATGAATCCGTCCAGCAGTAAAAATGTAATAGGCCACAATGGCTGTTCACCAAGAAACTGTGAGGAATAAAACTACGTTAAATACTTGTGTTGAAGATACAGCTCTACCTTTGGTCATTTTGACTATTAATCAACATTTTTTAAAAAACTGATTAACTCCATATGCTAATAATATTTTCTGCATTTAAAATCAAACCCACAACCGAATGGAGCAGTACAGTTGCATAGTCTGACTATACAGTGTCATATAATCTTGTTGTTGTTGTTGTCATCATACTATGCCTATCGAACTGTTTTAACCACTACTGACAATTCTTTTTTTCAACAGTAAAATGAGAATGAGGCACTTTTACAAACAAAACAATGTGACAGTTGATGTTCCATGAAAAACTTCTTGTTTATAGTGTTTAAATCAAACAAAATATGTTCCTTCATCCACTGAGTAAAGACTGAAAGATTTTGTTGTTGTCAAGTCAGTAAAATCTAATTCAGGAGTTAATTTTGACTATTTAGGATTTTTTTAAGAGACATGATAAAATTAATTATCAAATTATTAAAAAATTAGGTACAGCATTTTAATTTACAAGTACCAGTAAGGGAATAGGATATTTATAATTTCTGTAATTTTTGGTTACTGTAAGTCTGTTTGCATCAACCCCAAGTACATGGCTGGTTTTTCTTATTCTCCCTCTCATCCTTTCTCTTTCAAGAAACAAACAGAAAAGGAGCGAGAACTGCTTGCTGTACAAAGTCTCATGGTTGTTCCAGATCTAGGCTGAGGGTTTGGAAGTTGCGCAGGCTTCTGTAGAAGTCTCCTGCATTAGCTAGAGGTTCGTTTGCACTTTGCTCATTTTCTTTTTGGCTTATATACCATAAAAGCCCCAAGAGCTTCATCAGCAGACTAGTAAATCCTACAACCAAGCTCAAGTGTAATCCTGCAGTTCTGTGACGAAAAAACCAAACCAACCAGCCACCAACAACAACAAAACAAACAAACAAAACCAACAACAACAATAGCAAAAAAAAAAGAGAGAAAAAACCAAACAAACCCACAAAAAACTGATTTGGGTTTGGCTTGGTTTTGGCTTTTTTTTTTTCCTTTTGTCTGAAGAAATCTAGGTAAACAACACCCTGTAACTTATATTTCTTGCATTTCTGTTTAAGCATTTACTGCTTGGAGCCAAAAATTAATTGTAACACAGCAAAATACACTGTTCTTACATTGTAATGCTTCCTGTATTAAAAAGACTTTTCCATTGCTCCTTCAACCTTTAATAAGGGGAAAAAAACTAATCTCTCTGTGTTAGCTTTTCACTAGAAACATCAGTCTCACAGGGTTTCAGGTGGATACAATTCATGTGAGATACCACGCTGCAGCTATCATCCCTCAAAGACATGGGTGTGAGGGTCGACAAGGGGGAAATAATACTGATTCTTATACTACAGTTATGGTATCCCAAATGTAAAAAGAAAAAGGAAAATTGTAAAGAGGACAATAAATAATATTGAAGTTTTGGTAATTTTTTATCATTCATTGTGAAGTCATAAACAGCAGGATAAAAAAAAAAGTTTTTGTTTTGTAGATAATCCTCCCAAATAGCCTTGGTTATTAGACGTAGGGTCAGTTACATTCCAGAGAAATACAAATTTATCCTTATTTTTCATAGAAATTGAATGGAAAAAAGTCATAAAAGGATAACTGTTTACTTATCTAAAATAACTTCAAAAGCCAAGTTATATACATCTTGAAGGAGTTATACTAGAGACTGATAAGAGAAAGATAGTGTTGGAGGTAGTAACTTCATTATTCGAAAGAGAGGTGGGCAACTTCTCTATTCCTCAAATCCTGGTGGAGCTGTAACAGTAAGCAATGGGGGGATCTCCAGGGCAGAGTGTCTTTTCTGGAAAAAGTCAAATAAAAACAAAGGCAGTAAGCTGAACATCTACATTGTTCTTTTCCTCAAGTCATACTCACTGAAAAGGGTGAGTTCTCCAGTGATCTTCCTGTGTCACACGTTATAATCAGCCTGTAGGACCATCTGGAAAAGTGTTGTTTTCCCACCTGGCCACAGTGTGTCTGGTTCAGAAACAGATCTACTGGAAGCAAAATTACTTTAAATTTCCCTCTTTTCAGGCACTACCAGGCAGAGGGTCACTTTGCAGTCACACTAACCAGCTGTGGGCACATGGCTGCAAAGCCCTCCTGTGACTTCCTTCCTCAGAGACAGACCCAGCAGGTGCCTGGCCAGGTGTCTTTCTCGCAGTGTATTCTGATTAGCATTCTGTGGTGTACTGCGGTCCAAAGGGCCTCTTCACAAAACATAGAAATATATGTATTTCTTTTCTTCAGAAATCCTACTTCATCTGGTTTGTGTCAGTCAAATTTTTGCTGAAGCAAATCATGGCATTAACTACCACAGAAATGGACTTTATAATTTACTCCAATAAAATCAGAAAGCTTTTCAGAAGCTGCAACTTCTTACTGCTGTTCAGTGACCCAGTAGCTAGCATGGATGGCAGAAAATAGGCTGTATTTTAATTTGCTCTGAAGTGGCTACTTATGCAACACTGGATTCAGCGTGATACCCTAAAATGCCTGTTTGCCTGTATAGTCTGTCTGTTCAGCTTCTCCAGCTTGCTCCTTTACATTGCTGTCCTCCTGCAGTTGTTGCACTGGATGCTGACACTGGAAGTCACGAATGCTTCCATTCCAATGGAGTGAAGGCAGAGCATCCCTGTGGATCATTCTGCTGCTAGAGATAAGCTTGTCCTTGAACTTAAAGGAGCATTCAAAGCCAGACCACTTTCTGTAGGTGCCTTACTAGTGACAGAGTTGCTCCTGGGAGCCTGCTGGGGGATACGCTGTGCTGTGGATTATTTCCTCTTGAGATGAAAGCAAGGAAGTTCCCCTGTAATGAACAATTTGACGTTTGTACTTCATTGGTGTTGCCTAGATACTGTAATGACTGATGTCTTTAAAACACAAATAATCTTGCAGACAATAGAACATTATTAAGGTTGCAGAGTCAAGTCCTATCCAAAACATAGGAAATGCCAGAACTAAGATTTCCCGGGAAACCTTAATTCAGCCATCTTTTGCTGAATGTACCATGACACTTTAGTGACATAGGTCACCTGCTTCATTAAGCATGAAGAGAGACAGTGGTCCAAGAGTGAGCAGTTGTATATTGCATTTGCTTCTCACTGTTCACTGTATACCCCATGGCCTTATTTGCCTCACATTATTCAAACACTGCTGTAAGGCAGAATTATTCATTTCCTCTAAGGTGTCAGAGTGTTTCACAAACATTAATTAATTCAGTCCCACAAAACTCAAATTAACTCATTTTTTTGTACGAAAACCAACACAGAAGTTGTTTAAGGTTGAAGGTTTCTATCAGGTTGAGGTGTCAGTCAAGGTGATCTAAACCAGGAGCTTTCAGACTGCTGTGAACTACATCTTCAGGAACAGTATCTGTTGAGTATCTGTTTAACTGCAACTTTTACTTATTTTATATGTAATAAAAGGGTTTTTTCTAAATAGAGTTTGCACATATGCATAAATATAATGTACCTAACTCTTGACATTGTAATAATGTATTTCTGGTCTATTGTGCTCTGAGAGATATTTTGAGTCTGTATTTTCTAATTCAGTGCTCATTGAGTCAGTGCTCATGTGCATTTGTCATTGGGGACTGAATACTGGCATCACTGATACCAGAGATGCCTTCAAAATGCCATGAAGACTGTCTGTATTGTAATATTCTAAAGGAGTGGATTTAGCATAGGGATCTCTCATAAAGATACTACCCTTGGACCTTCACCATGACATTATTCTTTATCTAAATCAATTGTGTTTAACCTTTCCTGAACCTCCATTTAAATTAAATGCTTATTAAATACATGTACAGCAATTGAATTTTTGTATGCTTTCAATATTTTAAGAAAATTGTATTCCCCATCTACACTGATAGAGTGTAAGCTGCTTTCTCTTGTGAATTCACCTATTCTACAGATGAAGTTCTGCTCTAAATTTTAGCATGAGAGGAGTTTCCTGGCATTTATAAACCCTATTCTAAAATGTATTTGCCTGTTCTTATATTAGAGGATATTTGGTCTCTGCTTCATCCATATTATATTCCAGCATATCTGTGCCTGTATAAGAAAATTTTAGGAAAGCAAAAGAGGAGAGTGCGAATACAACTGCACAGGTCTCAGTGTACTACCATGAAAATATATTTGCCTTTCAAAGACATGGAGAAATGGCTCAGATGTTTGTTGAGCAATACAAAAGTCTAACCATAGTTGTGTCAGATTTACTGTTAAAAAACAAAGAGGTTTTGCAACAAAGAGCTCTGAAGTGCTCATGCTAATAAGAAAGTTTTATATTTGGTTTAGAGACTAAGCTGAGAGCTGGACAGTTGAGAAAGGACCCTAACAAGACTTTATTATATGTTGAAAATGTTTCAGCCTTTTCTTGTGATGAACAACCTGTTGAAATAAGTCTGTGGAAATACCTCCAGGATGAAGTTGCTTCTTCAGCAAGAAAAGAAGATGTAACTACAACCCTCAGAGTCACATAAGAACATAAATGTGAAGGTTATTTCTCTCTGGTTTGCATATTGGCAATGTTAACTGAAAAAATTATTAAGTGCCCTGTAGGGACCTAATTTGAATTCCTTTTTGATTTTAATGGAAATTGTATGAGGCACTTAGTTCATAAATCTACCAATGATGTATAAGTGAGTATAGAGCTTTATTTGTTGCATATCAGTATAAACTTTCTGTTGTTCTTTTTTGTTCAATTATGAACACACAAATTTGGATACACATGTTAAGATGTATGTGGCTAGATTAAAAACTCTGTGATACCATCATCTTTTTGACTGTGACAGATTTCTGAAACATTATTCTAATAAATTTTAACCTTATCCATTACTATAACATCTTTTTCGTAACTTCTGTATTTAGTTTTGTTCATTTTAGATGTACTGCCAGAATTCATTTCCTGCAGCTTTTTTTGGCAATCCATGTAATCCATGCTTTGTCTGTTATAACCTGAACATAACTACCCTTTGTTTGGTGGATTATATATGTAGATATACCAAACAATACTGGGCTCAATATTGTTTACTTGTTCACCAGTGACTTGGATGAAAGGGCAGAGGCCTCCCCAGCAAGTTTGCTGACAACACAAAACTGGGAGGAGTGGCTGATACCCCGGAGGGCTGTGCAGCCCTTCAGAAGGACTTCATCAGGTTGGAGAGAAGGGCAGAGAAGTGTCTGAAACTCAAAGAAGGCAAATGCAGGGTCCTGCACCTGGGGAGGGAATAACCCCAGGCACCAGCACAGGCTTGGGCTGATCTGCTGGACAGCAGCTCTGCAGAGAAGCACCTGGGGGTCCTGGTGGACAAGTTGTCCATGAGGCAGCAGTGTGCCCAGAAGGCTGGCAGTAACCTGGGGTTCATTAGAGCACTCCAGGCAGGTTGACAGAGGTGATCCTGCCCCTCTGCTCAGCCCTTGTGAGGCCACATCTGGGGCGCTATGCCCATTTCTGGACTCCTCAGGATGAGAAAGACGGATAGCTCCTGGAGCAGGTCAAACAGAGGGTGGCAAAGATGATTTGGGGACTGGAGCATCTCTCTAATGAGGAAAGGCTGAGGGAGCTGGGATTGTTCAGCCTCAAGAGACCTCATGAATTTCTATCAGTATCTGAATATGAATGTGAAGATAGGGCAATGGAGCCAGGCTCTTGGTGGTGCCAAGCAATAGAACAGGGGACAAAGGGCAGAAACTGATACACAGGAAGTTCCTGTGCATATGAACATGATGCCTGAATATGATGAAGAATATGTTTACTGTGTAGGTGACCGAGCAACAGCACAGATTGCCCAGAGAAGTTGTGGAGTCTCCCGCAGTGGAGACATTCAAGAACCATCTGGACACAATCTTGTGTAATGTGCTCTAGATGACACACTCCAGTCCCTTCCACCCTGCTCTGTGATTCTGTGATATCCTTTGTCATTTACGCTCCTTTAAAAGACAGTTTGAAAGTGGAAAATCTGTTCTTAACTCCTACAGCTGAGCTCCATGCTGGAGCAGGGAACTGTGAATCCAAGTCAAGGGCAACTGTTGTGCACTCAGAAGAGATTCTGCCTACTTAGAAGCTGCATAGCAGTGGCCAACAAGTAACACATACCATGAAAGCATCTGGTTTTCATTTCCACTAGGAAGACCTGCCTAGTCTCTTCTGTGCTGATATAACTGCTGGGGTATTAAACTAATCAGCAGGACATTAAATATTTATTTGCTGTGAAGTATTTGTTTCTGTAATTTTACCCCTGTACTGAGATGCAAGGGCACGTCCCAAATTCTTTATTGTCCTGATGCTACTCAAATAGCATCATCTTCACATTTTACATTTTTTTTTTCATCAGGTAAGACACCTAGACCAGTGTTAGATGATCCTAGTAGAGCGTCTGCTAAAGACAAGCATTTATCTGTTCTTTAAATCTGCTTATTTAAATCTGCATCTAAGACTGAGGCTGTATCTTTCTTAACTATGCAGAGATTTTGCTAGTGTCAGCTAGGAGAGGTGATTTAGCCAAACTGGAGGTGTGGATTACTTCCACAGCATTGCCGGCCCTTGGATTCACTTGGCATCAGAGGGCTGTGAATGTCACTTAAAGACACTTGTTTTCTGTTCTCTTGAGGTAGCTACACATTCAATACCACTTGGGTAATGTGGATGTATGAGGAGGGAGAGACAGAAGAGGTGGAAAGAGAGAAGGTATTCACTGAAAAAAGGGTGATTAGAGAATAAATATTTTCACCCTTCAACTTCAGAGCAAAATATTGCAGTCTGAGCAAATACTTTTGTATTTTCTAGGGCTCTGTAAAATGTATTTACTGCAAAAGTATTTAATTGTCCTTGTACTGTATAAAACAAAAGCAATGAAATGAAGTTTCAGTCAAGTCCTTAGCTAGAGAAGTTCAAAAGGGAAATTGAAAAGGAGTTTTACACCTCTGAGACTTAATTCCAAAGAATATTATCATGCTTGGGATTTTTAAACTCGTAGTACATGTTTTTATCTCTACACAAAACTCTCTTTCAGGTAAAATGAAATATTTCATTGATTACTACAAGAGTGGTTCATTCTTACACTGTCTTCATTCTATCTTTTTTTTTTTAAACAATTGACCACATTTTACATTCGTCTTTTAAAAGATGCTAGATATTGTTTCCTCTTGAGTATTCTGGTTTTCTCCTTTTTTTCCCCAATAGTATTTGTAACTTCTTCAATCCAATGCTTTAAAAGCTGTTTTTAATACTTTGCCAATGTCTATTTTTTCTGAGTTTCATATCCTCCAGTTATGTTTGGAATCTCAAGCTATATTAATGTAAATTGTCTTCTTATTGTTTTATAATGGATAATGCCTTTTGTCAAAATATGCTTTGAAAGAAATACTAGAGTGTACAGGGCCTAATTTACTTTGTTAGAATAGATACAGATTTCAATACACATCAGACAACTTGTGCTCACAAACTGGTACTCACAGAAGCTTACATTATTTGATTTTAAGGCTTTTAAAGTCCTGTTCCATTCTCTCAGGTTTTTTATTTAGTTGAACTTTGAGATTTATAATGTAAGAACCAAAAAAAAAAAAACAAACCTGCCCAGGTCTTGACACTTGATGTACTTTGACGTTAGAAAACATAACTGTAAAAAGGACAACAGCACCATCTAAGAAAAGGCCCACACTGATGTCAGCTCTAAAATGAGCTGTGGAAAAGCCACTTGAATTGAGTAATTTCTAAGGCAGGACTTTTCAGCTAAGCTTAGAATATCTGCAGGTATTTGGGTTTTGCTTTGAAGAATTTTGCTCCTTTATGCCACCATTCTGTGTTTTTGTTCAGCTTAGGGCACTCTGTGCTGTCTAGTGCAAGCATTTATTAAAAAAAAAAAGAAAAAAAGCCAAAATAAATTTTGCAATAATTTGAAAGCTCAAAGATCTCATTTGCTGACTTACACAGGTTTAAAAACACAAACCTAAGTTAATTCATAAATGATTGATTCTAAAACTCCATCCCCTTCAAACAGGCAGCCAAAATGTTCTGTAAAAGTGCCTAAAGAATTTTTCAGAAGAATTCATCTACTGAAGACCTTTGTTGTTAGAGTAAATAAATTCACCAGGTTTGATATTGTGGTAGATGTGGTGGAATTTTGGGACAGATGGTCATTTTCATACAGACACAACTTCAAAAGCCTGTGTAGATTGTAGGAACAAGGACAGCATTTTAGCTAAAAAATCCACGTAAAAAGAACAGCAATGTTTCACTTGTGCAGAGTTGCACATTACATTTTTAACAATTTCACTGGAACTAGAATGGCAGAGGGAGATGCTGTAATTTTTCTCAACATGTGCCAGTGTTGTTAGTAACAAAGAGATTCTTTTATTTTGGGGCTCTTTGGTGAGGCAAAAGTTGCATAGAGACCTCAGATCATGGAAATGTTGTTTGAAAGTGACTTCTGGATAATACATAGTCCAACCTCTTGCTCAGAGCAGCACTGTCACTGGCACTACAGTCATTCAGCTATGGCTTTGTCTGAGTTTTGAAAAACAAACAGGACAACCTGTTTTAGTGTTGCATTTTCTGCCAGTGGTTGGTTGGTTGGTTGGTTTTTTTTGTGCTGTGTGTGTTTTCATTTCTGCCATGCACTTCTCAAGGTTCCATGTTTCCTTTGACCTTCTTGTCATACTGACTGCCACTACTGAGAAGACTTAGGCTCTCTCATCTTTGTAGCTACCCTTCAAGTAGCTGCCACGTGCTGTAAGAACTTCCTTCTCCTTCACTCTGCTGTGCTGAACAAGCTCAGCTGCCTCAGCTTCTTAGTTAAGCAAGGGTTTGTAAAGTAAAAAAGACTGTAGAAAAAGACTATTCAATTTAAACCACATACAGTAGCTGATGAACCACTGAGCCTGATATGTGTGAGAAAACCATTGACTTAATTACTCTAAATACACATTAATCTAATAAAAATTAAATTTATAACTAATACTGTAGTGTCTAAAAGTTTCTATTAGCATCAGACACTTGTTGCTTTTAGCACTATGAAAACCCAAAGTATAGTAATTCCTGATAAAACATTTCTTCAGTCTGTCTCTCTAACGCAACAGTTGTAGGAGTAATTTCCAAATTAATATTTTATAAAAGTTATGGAAAAAGATATCCAGTTTGGTCCTGCTAAGACCCACACAGACAAAAAATTTCACAGTTAAGAGGCTCAGAAAAGTCATGAAGCAAACAGTCTAAACTTCTTTAATCCTTTGTTCATTTTATTAATTCCTGCCCTTTGGCCCCTTTTCAACTGAGTAAACTGTCATATTGTATCAACAGTCCATAGGAGACACCATACTACCCTAGGCTAAGGTGCTACTCTGATGGAAAGCACCATCTTCCTATTTTTTCTTCTGTTTCAACAGAAATATTCCCAGGGAATTAGGTGAAGTGGGAAAGGTGTTTTGGCCTGATAAAGATAATTCTAGGTGCATTTTCTACATGAAAAGGTGTGCAGCCATAACTGAAAAGTGGCTGCTGTGACTAAGCTACCTTTCAAAATCATTTTACACTTGAGAGGTAGATACCTCAGATTATTGTGTTTTAATTAAAGTAAGACAGTGTCTTGTGCAGTGCAACTTATCTCTTCAAAGCTGAAAGCTTATCAAATGCAAAGTTTTTAAAAGTTAAGAACACCTGATACGTAATGAAAGTTTCTGTTAGTGGAAGAAATTCTAAAACCTGAAACTTATATTAAATTGTGATGAATGTGAGAAATAAAGGATAGAAATAGATAAATAATAGATAAATAAATTTCCCTTTAAGGTTGTAGGAAAAAAACAGTATTATCCATTCCCATAAGACCTATTGTCAGCAGGTACAAACACTGCTGTCCTTCCTGAATATTTTAAATTTTTTTGAAGAGACAGGAGCTGAGATTCTTTTTCTAATAAGTGCAGCTGAAAAAAAATGGAAGGACAGAAATGTCAGGACAAGAAATCATTTTGTGTCATGGCTGGAAGAAAAAAACCCCATGCTTTTCATAGTTATAATGTCAACCCTCACAATTCAGCAAGGGAGATGGGATAATAAATGGGCAGAAAACACTAGGGCAGAGTAAGAAGAGTGAAATAAATGACTGGAACAAGAATTGGGATAAGACTAACTGCATAATTGAGTGAAAGACTTTATACCTCTGTCAAGAAGGCTTAACATTTAGACTTGAGGAGTAAGTCAAATATCTCAATAAGAAGTACTGTAAGAACAGGCTGAAGTGGTAACCTTTTTAAATGGAAATTACCATTAGGCAGGTGGATATCATATTTAAACATATTTGATTACAAACATATCTTGAAAAATTTGAGTAAAGGAGGGGAAATTAAGCAAGAACTCTTCTGGAAATACAAAGATTGTATGTGCCCATTATGCTGTGAGATATGCATAAATTTATTTTGTCTTGTACATCAGGTATTATGGCAACTCAGAAAGAGTACACAAACTGACAAAAAACGGGAAAAATAAGACATTTGGATTAAATTGTGCATTAGGCATCCTGGTTTTTTGTTTCATCACAAAGTCTTTTGTCTCCTCCAACAGCATCAGTCTTAGACAGAGAAGAGAAACTGGTAAATACACACTGACTGACAGCTTTTGCACTTTTCAGCTTGAACTAATGGAATTCCCAGGATGCCTGAGTATGCACAGCAGGCTTGCTGATTTTCTCACAAATAACCTAGCAAACTCCCTGCAGTGGTCTAGGAAAAGAGGATGTGAAGAGCTGCATGCTCTGTCCTCCAAAGAAGATGCTGCAAAAAGAGACAAACAGGTGAATAATGGAATGGTTGCTTCACAACCTGCCGCACGTAGATGTTTTTGTTATACATAAAAGCTATGTCATAGGTAAACTGGGATGTGACATATAAGAATAAAAGACCTGACTCAGCTGTCAGCAAACTTTTCTCTTTTTTGACCAAAGGTTTCTTCATCAAGGAAAGTAATTGGATTGCTACAAGCTGGACCTGGGGAGTGAACTAATGTGCATGCTGTGTAAAATGATTTTTTGACTTGGCCCCAGAGTGAACAAATCAAACCCACTTGGCAGTAAGGCTGTTTTCAAGAGTGAGAAAAGGTCACTAACATTTAGTTAAAACCAATATTTGCATCAAAAGATGACTTATTACTGTCTCTAGAAATGAAAAAATTATTTCTGTTTATTGAATATATGTTATAAAAAGTACACTTCTCTGATATGCAATGTCATAAGCAAAACTCATATAATGAGAAATATTTGTGGCAGTGAGAGCAGCAACTATCTATCATTGGACATGGTAACAAGTATTTCTAATATATATAATATATGTACTATATTTGACAGTGTTAATTTCCTCTAAATAACTCAGCATAAAGGACACTGGATGCAGGTCCTGTTCCTACCTTTACCAATAATCAGCAGTTGGAGACAGATCAAATTCTATGGTTAAAAATGATACATTTTGATTAACGGATTGCCATAGGAAGATGTGTAATTTTAGAAATTAATACACTTTTTGTATCAACTCTTCAACTTTTGGTTGAAATGGAGAATTCCTTTCTTCGGAAAAGAAGTAGAAATGTTTTATTTTCTAACTTCATGTTAAAAAAACCCCCTTTTTTGTTGAAAATCTTTCTAATTTTCACTGACACAAATATTCATTCTATTATTCATTTTCTGTGCTTCATCGTGTAGAGAGAGAAAAATAGTTTGAAGTTTTTTGAAGACTAAAAGCCTATGCTAATGTCATTGTATGGGCTTAAAAATAACTTTCAGTTTTCGATTAAATTTATTACAAACAGATTTTTAACAAAATATATTTGTCAGCACTTTTCTAATTTGTTGAACTTGTAGTCTCAGAATTTGAAATGCTCTTTCCAATTAACAGATACATTTTATGTTTATTTTTATAGCTACAGGATTATAGGTAAGCAAATCCAGAGGGCTCTTTTCCTCTTCTGAAACATCCAGTTGCACACTGGAACACATCCTAAGAGAAGGACAGTTACTCACAGTTGCCCAGAGAAGCTGTGGATGCCCCATCCCTGACAGCGTTCAAGGCCAGTTTGGATGGGGCTCTGAGCAACCTGATCTAGTGAGAGATGTCCCTGTCCATGGCAGGGGGTTGGAATGAGATGACCCTTGGGGTCTCTTCCATCTAAAGACGTTCTATGATTCTAAGCAAGAACCTGAAGCTAGGAATTATGTCCTATTTTTCTTTGAGTACATTGTAAAATTGTACTAGCAAAGGTTGAGGTCTGGTGACACGATGTGTGGTATGTTGCTGTTTACAGAAAAGCAGATCAAAACGGATCAAAATATATGAAGCACTGGGTTAGGAGCTGGGAAGAGTCACAGTGTGGTAAGTTAAGTAAAGCATACATTTGGCTGAAGGACAGAACAGGACAGGCTCCGATGATCCTAATTTAAACCTAATACTTTACCAGTTAGTAAAGCCTAAATCCAAACCAGTGGCACAAAAATCTAAGAAGCTATAATATTTTTCATGAGGATCCATCTCTGGATCCTGAATTCTCAAGTAATTACTCAGATGACTGTAAGAAACTGATTCAAGTTTTCTTAGAGTATGAGCAACATCCTTCCTAAATGCATGTCCAGACCCGGTGACACAGTCCTGAACTGGATTGCTCCATAAAGGTTATAACCAGCGTATTCACCAAATATTTGTGGTAAAAGCTATAACCACTATTATCATGGCAATCCTACCCTCAACCCCTACCTGAAATCTGAAAACCCTAAATAGCATGAAAGAGGAAATTTCACAATGCATTGTTCAGGTAGGTGAGATCTATTCAGGGAGGAGTACACAACACGCTAATTTGTGGGTACCTTTACCACAACTCACAAATGTCTTATTCAGTTTAATAAAGGGCATTTCTTCTCCCTTGCCTCCTTTAAGAGAGCAGCAACTCATTGCAACTGTAGAGGAAAACACAACAACATAAGACACAACAGTCAATTAAAATTATGTGCATAGAACCTAATTACCTGTATTTGGAATGTCTTGACAAGTATAGCAGAAGTACTGAGCTAGGCAGTCTGGCAGGAGGAAACATCAGCATTTCATAAATTGGCTCCTTTACTGTCATATTGCAGAGCTCCAGAAAAATATTTTTGTGAGTTCATAGTGAGTAGGATATTCAACAAATACACAAAATAAAAATTAATATTTCCATAATGAAAAGTAAGTTTGAAGTGTGAGGCCATAGATACTGGAAAATAGTGGGAAAGGCCTTTAAAAGAGAAATTGTGTTTGCAAATGAATTACATGCTATAGATCAGTTGTTCATGCCATAGAGGCAAAATGGCAATTTATATTTAGTTGTTTTGTTTTCTGAGGGGTTTGTGGGGTTTTTTAATGTCTCCAAAGTGATAAACAGTCCTGGATTCAAACTAGTCTTGCCACTTCGTTCCCACCTGTGCACAAAACCTGGTCTAGCATACGTCATGGTGGTCGGATAATATTGATTCAAATCAATATGAGTGACAAAACACCATTTTACTTAGAGGCCTTTCTTAGTTTCCTCTTAACAGAAAAGAATAAGTTTTTGAACATACCCTGTACCCAGTTCCTTCCAGTGCAAGTTATCTCTCTAGAAAGACTGCATCCCACTTTGTTCTCGTGTGTCGTACAAGGCTCAGCTAAGCCAGCTAGCTCTCCTCAGGGCCCGCTGAATGGAACTAGGAAACAGGGGCTGTGCTTTTGTATGCCTTCATGCAGAGGAGAGACCTGAGGCCAGACTTAGAATCAAAGCCATGGAATGGCTTGGGTTGGAAGGGATCTTTAAAGATCATCTAGTCTAACCCTCCTGCAAGAAGCGGGGACATTTTCAACTAACACAGGTTGCTCGGAGACCCATTAAACCTGACCTTGAATGTTTCCAGGGATAGGGCATTCTAGGCAACCTGTTCCAGTGCCTCATCACCCACATTGTAAAAATACTTCTTCCTTATATGTAGTCGGAAGCTACCCTTTTTTAGTTTAAAAACATTACCCCTTGTCCTATTGCAGCAGGCCCTGCTAAAATGTTTGGCTCCATTTTTCTTATAAGCCTCTTTAAGGAGGGAAGGCTGCCCTAAGGTCTCCCTGGAGCCTTCTCTTCTCCATGCTGAACATCCACAAATCTCCCAGCATGTCTTCACAGTAGGGTTGCGCCAGCCCTCCAATTACCTTTGTTGCCCTGTTCCAGACCTGCTCAAAATGGTCCACATCTTTCTTCTGCTGGGGACCCCAAAGCTGGACACAGCACTCCAGGCGGGGTCTCTCCAGAGCAGAGGGGGAGAAGCACTTCCCTCAAACTGATGGCCACCACTGCTTTTGATATAGCCCAGGACGCAGCTGGGTCTGGATGAACTGGATTAGCAGTTCAATTGCCCAGCACCCAGCAAGGGGCAACTCTGTGAGGAAGGACCAGCACAAGAGTGGGAAAGGTGCTGTGTCCTGAATGTAGAAAAGTGCCTTTCTGCAACTAAGAATTAGTTGCTCCTCCAGGTCCTTGAGGAAGGTGAGAGTTACCTGGATGTCTGTTTAACTTTGCTGAAGGGCAGTTTATAGAACTCTGTACTTTTTTTTCTGGTTTTGAGCCTTGATTCTCCTGTCTCAGAGGCATCCTCTCTCTCTCTCTCTGTCTTTGGGGATCATTCCCCCATTGCAGTTAGACACTGTACTCTGTCCCAAACTTCAGTTTTCCCCACATTTGTTTGTAAAGTCTGGCATTGTCAGAACTGTGGCTGTGATGTGAGTATTGTCCTCTGGCTGTGGGCTGGAGGTAACCAGCCCAGTGGCAAATTGGTGTCAGCACCACATGAGCCACACTGAAACCACCTGAAACTGAGCATATGCAGGCTTTTAATGAGCTTGTTTAAACTGCAATCATGATGCCTGGAAAACACTCAGAAATCAAGACTTCCCAGGCCAGAGCCACTGATCTAGTAAGGCTAGCACTGGAGTGGTAGAAAGCACATATGCCTACCTCACTCTGAAAAATTTGCAGCTTAGCTTTCTAAATTAAGCTGCTGGTAGAGATAGATATGAGCTAAAGTATCAAAGATTTTTTTGTGCTGACATTGGCAGAAGCTTTGCATGGAGAGTCAAACACTGAGCTGTGGGTTCCAGCACACAGGAATGTACCACAGGCTTGGACACTGCCCGGCTCCTGTGCAAGTACCTCCCTGTGCACCAGGTATTTGGGATGCAGGCTCTCACAGTCATGCTGTGTGAGCCAGGCAGAGCAAAAATAACAGGATTTCCACTATCAGTAAAAGCTGGCAAGTGGTCACGTCAGTAACTGAATTGTTTGCAAACTGAGGAGGAAAGGGAGAAAGTCCTGATAGGATAAAACATGATCAGAATAACAGCTTGTCACTAAGCAGCTAAAACACAGGCTATGCCTCCTGGGAAGTGAGAGAAAAGCTGAAAATACAGCAATTAAGACCTTTATTTAGCAGTTAACAAGCAAGTACATGCAATACTGTGAGCCTTTGCCCAATCGAGTTCTAACAAGTTAAGAGATATCCTTCAAAAAAAGCAGTGCTGTACTCTACTCATTGGGATGCATGATAGGAAAGTGTTTGTTGTTCCTGTTTTTGAACAAAGATCGATGGAACTGGATCCGTGAAATAGGATGTGACATGAGAGGAACCATCACTAGCATGAAGGAGTTTTTTAGAGTGGCATCCTAAAAACTGTCTTTTGTCAGCACAGCATTGCTTTTCATTGATTGGGTTTTTAAATTTAATCACTGCTATGGCTGCAGATGTTCATGAAAGAGTGAATCACAGAAATTACACAAATGTTTGGGTTTTAATGCTTATTCACTTCATACTTGTCAGAACAAAAGGAGGGCTGAGTATTTGCCTGCAATGCTTCCCAGCAGCTGCGTTGGTGTTGCAGTGCCCCCCCTTTCAAAGGAGCAATTCAACCTGTCTCATTATTTCTGTCACTTTTCTTGGTTTAGGATCTGAAAGACAAACAGTACTTGTAGGTTGTTGATCCTATCTTCTTTCAACACAATGAAAAGACAGAATTGAAAGAATCTCAGCTAATTTCATCTCATAAAATCTTCGGCTTTTCTAATCTCTTTCTGTGACACAGGGAATGGAGAAACATTAAGGCCCTAAATTAAGGACAGGATGAGTTAAAACCCCCTCCATGTCAAAAGCAAACAAACAAAATGCGGTGACTATAAATGAAAGCAAGAAAAAAACCAGAACAGTATAACAGCTGTTGATGTGGTTAGAAAAAAGCCAATTATTCTATGAGAAACAATTAAATCAAACAATTAAGCAGGAGGTTGGCATAAGGCAGCTAGGTAAAGCCTAGGAGTATGGGAAAGCAAACGGGTCAAGCAGGTTTTGCTGCTGTCTCAATATCCCTGAGGTACCTACGGATAATGCTAGGCTTGCCTTGCTCAAGTTTCATTTGAGTTACATCAGAGATGCCAAAAACTGGCGTTGTACTTAACGGAACACCTCCCTCCCTCCCCAGGCTTCTGTTATTGATGACTGTGAAGACAGGAAAGTCTTTAATAAATGTTTTCTTGCTCAGATTACATATACGAGCAATGCCCAAAGAGAACTCAGTGGGAAGGCTGCTCTGAGGTTCCCCTCCTGCATTTGGGAGAGAATCTTTTACAACTAGCTCATGTCTACTCACTTACCCATTTGGTTCAAGATTTTCATCACTGCTGCAATGATTGCTACTTCCTAAATTTCAGAAGGCAAGGTAACCATACATAGTTCAAAACTATTCCACTGGAGTGTAATTTGGATTATCTAACTATGTTTAATATGTATGCATTTGTGAAACAAACGCAACAGGTCTCATGCTCATTTTAAAAAAGGCCAAACAGGAGGTTTTAAATAAATACAGATAGATATCTGATAAGGAGAATAAAAGAAACAGGATAGTTTTAAAGTAATATTTGAATACTGAATCTGTATAGAGATGAAAAATATTGACTGTGTACAGGGGAAAGTAATGCCTTCTGACTATCTCTAGAAACAGTAGATTATCTAAGCATCCACCTCCATTCCTCATTATATAAGAGCAGTTTACTGACTGATTTTATGTTTATAAACCCTTCTTGACTCAAGCATAATGTAGGATAAAGCACCTAATATTTTCATAGGATCTTCTGTTCCTTTCCCAATCAGTATTTTCCTAATAATTTCAAATATTTTCTGTTACGGGTCTCATTCAGTGTTTGATTCATATAAATTAGAGAGTTACTTTATATTTGCTTCCCATAGCCAGATGTGTAAAGGCTAAATAAGAAAAATGGGAAAAATATGGAATGAGCTAAAAGGAAAACAAAATATACAAGTTCTAGTTAGTGTCCATGTCCTGTAATTTGCCTACGGCATTCCTGTTGTAAAGTTAGTTGTTTATGCTACTTTATTAGGGATCCATTCATTAGTAGAAGGTGCATTGGGCAAAATTTGTTGATCACAATGTTTTTGCTGTACCATGAAAAACAATCCCTGCTACAGGTGTAGATCCCTGGTGGTTTTACTTTGTACAGTCATTATGGTGATCATACAGGGTCTGGAAAGGCTTAGCAAGGCAGGACTTGGGGCAGAGTCCTCAGGTGAGCTCCCTGTGGGAACTGACAGGAATTTCATATCTTTCCTTTCTGTAGCTCTCACTTTCCTGGTGTTTGGTGACCTGCTTTACTGTTAACCAGCTGCTTTTCACTTTTTGAAAGTGAAAACACCCAGTTGACCATCCAATCTGAATGTAACCAGTATCCAAGAGCCATCTGGAGAAAGAAAAGATAACTGTAATCCCTATTACAATGTGGAAAATTTCTTCTGTTTAAGTAACTCAAGGGTGTTTTTAACAGCTCAACCACAACTTTTCCATAATTTTGATGTTCTAGTTGTGCTCTACACCAATTTTCCCATGTTTAGAGATGAGGCAATATTTGCTAAAAGACAGTGTTCCAGAGATAATGAATTAATGCTTATAACGTATCGAGATTTCCCAGAAGGATTACATCTGATAAGTACTTGAGATATGTCAGGTTTCTCATGACAGTGTATTTAGTTGTAAAATGTATTTTAGAATGAATTAATTTCTTCTGTCAAAGTCATATTGAATTCTAAGATAAAGCTTTCTGTGACGAAACTGTTTATTTTCCAAGTTTCAAATGTTCTCTAAAAAAACCCCAACAACCAACCAACCAAAACAAAAAAAAAAAGAACAATTTGAGCAAAAAACTTAAAATATTTCTTTGATCTTCTCAGAATGAACAGCCTCACATATTATACTTGAGTTTGTAGCTCAAGGTAAGCTTGTGATACCTTTAGCCCAAGGTTGCTTATGCTTATAATAAAATAAAAATCATGAAAAGGTACTATTGCATGGGCCTTCAACATCAATGTTGTGTGTAATACATCTTTTGTCTGAGACTAAGACTATAGCTGAGACTATATATTTCTGATACTAAGACTATTCCTGACAAGTTCTTGCCTAATCTTTCCTTAAAACTTTCCGTTTCGGTTCAATTACTTTTCAAAACTGTCAGCATTTGGAAAACTTATTTAAATAATTTAATGTGATAAATTAAAAGAATGGCCTAAGGGTTTGGATGTGTGTGTGGGGAAAATACAAGCAAATAAAATACATCAAAAAGTTGATAAGAAAGTAGATCATATTTTAGATCTCAGTGTCAACCCATTTAAAAACTGGCTTATCAGAAATCTTAGAAACTGAAGCATTTAATAACAAAATCCTGTTACAGGAACCTTTGACAAAGACCAGAAAAAAGAACTATCATGCACATTATTCTGAAAATATCATAGAATTAAAAAACTTTTGGAATATTTATTTGTGTTTAGGTTATAACTTAAACAGTGAAATAACTATTAGGTATGAAGTTCTGTAAAACAGTTGTCGTTTTCTATTAAGCCTCTATTTTAGAAAGAAAACTTAAATTTGAGGTTGGAATAGGAGGGTGAGGATGACATTTAAAGAAGGAATGCTCTTTTTTTCTTGCATTAGGCCTCCATTCCAGTTTTATGAACCTGAAAATAGTATTATGGTAGACCCCAGGAACAGCTGAAATACTGGTATGATTTTTTTGAAAATATAGTTTAAGTTGTATTTGCTAAATGTTTGTGCAAAAATGCTGAGCGATAATTCACACCCTTTATAAATTATATGGCTTGTTGTCAACTGCTGTTAATCTGAGATGAAGCTCACTGGAATGTGCAAGCTGTAATGGCTCTGCCAGCATTAAGTGTGTAGGAGGTGTTTCAGAAAGAGCAGCTCTAGCAATGTTGGCACAGGGTGCCTCACTTTGTCTGTTTTTCCTTAATGATACTCTTCAAATTACTTGGAAGCTCTTCCCACATATAATTAACCAGCACGTTCAGGACAATTAGATGAAGAGTAGTCTGTATTATGGTCCCTTACCCAAAATTGTATTTCCAAATTATAAGACTCGCCTCCTGAGCAGGACCTTGACCTTCAAGACATATGTACCCCATGCTCAACAAAATGCAAACATATGCCATGCATATTAATGTGTGAAAGGCACGTTGCTCGCCTACTAGTCTCTCATGCCACTCAAGGTGTGTCTTACTAGTTCCAGCTTGCAGGAACGAAGAGTTTTCATTGATATGCTACAGGGTGCTCAACCAGTTCTCACTATATCTGCAAATAAACAAGCTTGAGTACAGATATAGATACATATTTTATCCAAGTAGAAGCCATCACATAAAGCTAATCCTCAGAAGTGACAGTCTCAACTTCTCTGTCTGCTGTGCTTTTAGAAGAATATCCGTGTATCTCACTGTGTGTAGTATAGGAACATAGCTTTCATTTCACAATCAAAATGTGGCATGGAACCTTTCCAAACTTCTGTAGGAATGTGAAACCTGGACACTGGGAATTAGTAACTGCTCAGTGAGGACTCCAGCTTATTAATGCCTCAGGAAAATTATGATTAACTACTCTCTTTCATACTCTGGTCAACAGAGTAGCATTGTAGAGAAGTACAGAAATGCACTAGGGATGATATAAGCCCAAATCTGAAGTGAACCATGGTCCTAAATTCTCTTTCTATGTCAGTCAACAGGGTTGTGTTAACTTCCAAAGAGGTTCACAATGCTTGTGCTCTCTAGGAATGCTGACAGGAAAAATGTATGCTGCAGACTCCTATAGCTCCACTGTGATACACAGCTGCAGACCAGAGGGGATCACTAACACGAGATAAGTTTGTCACTGTAATGCAAATCACTGATCTTCCACGGATCCTCTTCTGCTCAAGGTCTAACACAGTACAGAATCAATATACAGAATTATGTACATAAATTCCTTATATAAAACTCCTTCCATTCCCATCAGCTCTCCATTGAGAGATTTCCTATTACCTTGATGGCTCCTCAAATTCTTTCTTATTTTTATTCATTACCTTTTCATGAGAGCTATGACTTAACAATACCTTCACATCCATTTATTCCAGTATTGGTCTCTTTTTTCAATGGTACCATAATTACAGCTTTCCCATTTGCAGAAAGGTATGCGTTCAGGTCTTTAGACCTTTTGTGACATGAACTTTTCTCATTAAGCAATGAGTTTTAAGTACACACAGCCATCACTCTGTTGTCAGAGTAATGGAGGATTCAAAAAAACTAGATAAAACAAAAATACAGATAATAGCAAGGACATTAATTATCCTGTGAGTACGTTTAGTACATTCTCTCCTCATAGCTTAAAAAGTCCTGTTTATCCAGTCTTTGCTCAAGAGAGGGGTACTTTTACATAGCAACAGGCAGAGTTCAACCTTATAGTATCAAGTCCTCTTTATTATGAATCTTATGGACAGTTCTGTATGTCATATGTTATAATGCATGGGAGAGGAAGGAATGGGGAAGGTGTGGTTAATATATACAATTTAGTTAATACACTCAGAAGAATTAAGTTCTGAAACCTCTGGTCACTGTATGTCTTCCTTTAGTACTGGTCCTGCTATTTCTAATATAACAGGCATGTACATATGCCCAGTTTAAAATTAATATACACCATTTGATTTCATGGCAACTGTTTTCTTAGTTGTTTGCAACTATCTCTCCCACGAGGAATTCCTGGGAGCCAACAGTGCTGTCATGAGGCATGTGCTCTTTGACCTCTTTGACCATAAGGCACATGCTCCCATGGTGCTGCTGGTATCTTTCCCCCTGACTCACAGGGTCGCAGTGGTTACACTTGGCTGATGTTTTGGGCAGAATATGATGCTCTGGCTCTTCATAGGCAACTCAGATTTTGAATTACTCATTACTCTTAACCTGCTTCTGACTGCAGTATCTTTGTCTGCCAGTACTGGTCCTGTGTCAAAGATCAAGATTCAGTCAAGACTGGGTTATTTTATTTCTCTGCACAATGTAACTACTTCCCTAAGTGTAAACTCTGGGTTTCCTCAATAAAGCTATAAGCTTTGGCCTGTATTCCATTCATGATTTAGCCTGTTATCATGGATTCCATTAGCCTCAAAAACTTGTAAGACTGGATCTGCTGCCTTAAAGCAGAGATTAACATCTTTATGGGTGTGGGTTTTTGGGTCTCATCTTTTTCAGAAAAATGTCAGTATTTTACACAGAATGTTGTCTTCCTGAACATTTCTGATTCCTCGTTTCATGTTAGCACAGGTATAGGTGACTTACTGTGCTTTGTTAAGAGCAAGGCTATCTGTTGCCAGAAATAAGACCATTTTCTGTCTAGTCAGCATTCATAATTTACAGTTATGTCATGGATTGTTATTTAAGTATCCACCAGCCTATGTGTTTCCAAAGAGTGTCAATGATGCTTTTAACTGATCCACCAAATGGAACTTTAGCTGTCTTTAATCACCTTAAAACGCTTTGTTCAGTTAACATCCAGAGCCAAGAGTATTATATCTGAACAAGGTATCAAGCACTACTGTGTGATTGCCCACACTACACAATTGCTGGTGTATTCCCTGCTGCATGCACAAACTTTCTGGGCTTGAGGGAGAGTGTTTAGCTCTGAGAACAAAGCCATGATGTGCCATCTGCATGCACGACCAAAGGACATCTTCTTGCATATTATATTTAGCAGTACATATATAGCCAAAGAGTCTGACAGTGATCTGCTTCCTTCAGCCACTAAGTTTAACTGATCACTAATACAGGTCAACGAAGAAGACAGCTGGCTCCAAACAGTGTGGTCTGTAGCAGTTCAGTTCCCAACATCCACAGCCTGCTCTTCTAAAATTAAAAGTGGTTATTTTATTTTTGTCCACAAAATGCTGTCAGCGCTGGGGGAAGAGAGGGAGAGAGGAGCTTATAAGAAGGTTCAGGAGACCAACACAGGGGCTGCCAGGGAAGCCCTTGTGGCCAGGTCAAAGCCCTGTCTGATCTCCTTGCAGTTTGCTCTTGCAGGTGGGGGAATTCAGGCTCATTTTCCCCCTACACACCTGTTCACCCTGGCTCCCAAGTGACATGTTCTCATTATTACTTAATAAAATTAAGTCATACACTACCACAGTTTAATAGTCAAAAAATGCCAAGAGACTGCATCTGATAATGCTATACCGAATAAAATATCCCATCCATGAGTCTGATTATACAGAGACAGTGAGCTGACAAGTTCACACTGAGGATGCTGGTAAAAGTATTCACTAATCCTTAGCCAAGAAGGGTTGTTTTGGAATAACCTGCCAAAACATAATTAAGTTTTCCCTTAAAACTACAATGTATGCAAGCAAAGTATCTAATCAACATATACCCTGTCAGCTCCAAATTGTTTTATCCTGTTCATTAAAAAGCCATGCAATGAAATTAAGGTGTCTTTATGTAAGCCCAAGTGAAATAAACCAGCACTGTTGCACTAACACTTAGTTCTTTGAGAGAAAATGCTTTCAATACAGAGATGCTTAGTATTAGGTGATTTGTATTAATTACACAATCAAATCAACAAATTAATCAACAAATTAATTATACAATCTATTAATACAGATTCAGATGCACTTACGTTGTCATTTTACTCACAGTTAATATATAATTTTCAGGCCTGACATTCTCTGGTGACATAATTCGGTCTTTCAAATACTATAGAGTATTATTTTTTATTTCCACAGTCCCTTGATCAATATCTAAAGATTTGTATTGATATAAAAGAGCTTGTTCCCATGCCAGATCCTCTGCCATTGAAGGTTATGACTCAAAAGACTCATCATCTCAATAACTACTCAATAAATATTTATTTTCACTTGTATGATTACCAAAACCTTGCAACAGAAGCAAAATACAGTAATTGTGATAAAATATACTGTTTTCACTATCAGTGATCAGTATCAGTGGAGATTTTCTAATGACAGCTCCTTGATTTCTCTTTCTCTTCCTCTTCCTCTTTACAGTATGTAACAGATTAGTTGCAAATCAGAGTTCATTTGTTCAGAGTCAATTTTTTGCAGTAAAATATATGTGAAAAAGAGCTGAACATTCATCCCATTTTCTACTTTAGGTGCAGCTTCATTTCACAAGTTCTGATTAAAATAAATGCTGCAGAAATATGAGTTGTGCTGTACATGTGTTACAAAGCAGGAGTCTGCACATAAGCTGCTCAAATATCAGGAGATCATCTAATAAGGCTGCAGTGACAAATGAAATTTGAATGGGGTTTCTTTTGTTTGGTTTGGTTTTTATCTTTTAATTTATATCCACTGTTTCCAATATTTCCATGCCCCCAGAACTATGTGAAGTCATTCCAGAGAACCATGCTCTGAAGGTTATGGTGAATCCAAGCTGCCTGGTATTTTTGTGTCATTTCTGCAACAAGGCTGCTGCTCTCAAGGGTCCTAGATGCTAGGTTAATCTGTTTCTGAAGAAGACAGTAGGGTATTTCTGACTTACTATCTTCTTTCATGATAGAAGAAACAGAGTGCTTTACTCATCTGGCAGAACTAGAGGATTTAGTTCTTCTCTCTCACAGACAATGTCCCAGCCCATTGAAGGGAGCAGGGATTTTATCCTGTTTCACCGAAGCTAGAAATTTATTCTAAGCTGAAAGAACACATCAAAGTGAGACCAAAGTTCAAGCCTTTAGGCTTAGCTACTTGTTTCCAAAGGCCAAAAAAATTAAATTTCTTTTAGAAAGATTTTTTTATTGAATTCTTTCAATAGAAAAGATATGGTTGGAATTGAATATAAAATATTAAATATTTATATTTTGGGTTTTTTGCTTAAGAACTCATAGGTTTCCATTCATCCTAGCATATATCTTGCAGAATTTCAAACAAGCTTTTCTGCTACTATTGCAAAAAATCAGATGTAAAATCCATCTGTGATTTCAGACTATTTTGCACTTGGAGGTTGATTTTGAGTGTTCAGTGACCTGAATTTTGCAAAGGACTCATAACTTTCAGATAGGACACTGACATTTGAAAGAAGACCTTTTGGCCAGTTGACTCATGAATGTTTTCACAGCTGTATTACAGAATAGGTTGTGTAATTGCAGTTTGCAAAGAAGTCTGCTGTTAAAAAGTCAGATTTTTATTCATCAATAGACATTCAAAACAAAAAATAACTCAAATTGTAACTAAACAGCACTATATGCAAAAGGACAGCAAGATGTCTAAATGTGATTAGCTGGGTGTGGTCACATACACAAGCAGACTACAGTGATCCACTTCTCTTTTACAAGCTAAGCTAATAAAGCTGCCCAAACATCAAAAGAATTTGACTAACAGCACTGCTAGCCATTACTAGTGTAGAAAGTCATCATGTTTTCAGTCTGGAAAGATGTACCAAATATAACATAATTCATACAATCAGCCCAACAGGTTTTTGGGTTTTTTTTTTTAAGGAAGTTTCAGGGAGTGGTTATTTTCCATTTCCATAGAAACCGTTGCCTCATTTAACAAGTGCCTTTCTCCACTCCTGGGGATCCTTCAGGGACACACAGTTAATTAGAGTGGGCTCCACGGGGACTCCTATCACATTTTGTGATTTCCCCTGTTCATCTTGCACCTCACAAGGCAGAATTCCATAGCTAACTTGAAAAATCAATAGGTTCTGACTCTTGTAGGAAAAATATGTCTGTTTTACAAAATGCCCCAAAGACAGGGAAATAGACATGGAAGAAAAAAAAATAGTTGCATCACTCAGATGCATACTATTTTTTCATTGGCAACTACATCACATAGGAAATTCAATTATAATTAGTTTAAACTGACTTTAAGTTTCATTGCTGGTTCAACAGAAAAATAGTATAACACTTAAGTTTTTCATCTGTAAGAGTGTTTCTTTGCATGTATCTCTCTATTTATATCACACTTTTTTCCTCTTTTTAGTCACTTTACATTTTTATGAGGCTTTTTCTGAATGGACTACAAAAATGATGTCTATGCCAGTATTTACAAAACAAAACAAAAACTTAAATACTGTTTAAAATTTGTTTGTAAATCATATGAAGGATGGCTAAAGTTAGATTTTGCATATATATCCTACAAAGTCACTTCCTAGTTTGAAAATGGCTAAATCTCCAATTGTTACTAATTTGTCTGGAGAAGGTAGCAGAACTGGTGGAAGGAGGGGCACTGAAAGGACCACACTTGTATGTGAGTGGTCAAAGAGAAGGCTAGGAGAGAGAGGGTTTGAGCAGTTTTGAGTGAAGAGAGGGAGAACTGACAAAGCAGATCGCTCTCTTAAAAGCATGATGGCAGAGAGGACCTGCGTGGGATGCTGAGCAAGAGATGGGTGTCAGAAAGGTCCAGGCACCTCCAAATGCCGGGGTGGAAGAGAGGAGTCTGTATAGTTTCAGAGAGAGATTTCTGTGGAAGACTATGGTTATGTCTGGGGGAGAGGCAAAGGCAGGGAATGCTTACTTCCCTCTTTTACTCATCATCTTCCTCCTTTTGTGCTCTTCTAAGGTATAAGAGCAGTGCTCTCCCTTCCGGTTCTCCTAGCAGTTTCCATTAGGAACAAACTCAAACCATCTGCCTGGGCCTCTGGGACCTCTTGGCAAGGTCAGGGCTCTTTCCTTTGAGACCAAAGCAGCAGCAGGATACTGCTGCTCCAAGTGCATTGGGATGAGTGGCACCAGAGGAGCTGGTGTGGACCAAGGAAGACAGAAGGGTGTTTTAAATAGGGCTACCAGAGCCACACTTCCCTGTACCCATACGCCACTGCTGCTCACATTTCCTGAGGTGCCTGCCAAGCCTATGCTCCAGCAAAAATTCTAGAATGCAAATACCCTATATATAATCAGCCTATAGCCTGATTCCCTGGCTTCCAAATTTTTTCTGCATTTATAGCACTTTACCTCAGAGCCTGGGTCCTTACAGGGAGAAGTGGCGGGGTTTCAGGAGGAAGCCTTGTCCTGTGCAACTGACAGCTCACACCACAGCAATAGCTGTAACTGGGGAGTGGAAAATGTCAATGTGCATACTTCTGGACCAAGGAGAGAATTCTCACTTCTGGATGACAATTTTAAGGCCATTTATGTATTACTAGGCAAGAGGGTAAAACTTCCTGATATACATTTTGGAAAAAAAAATTACCAACAATATGTTTTAGATTTTTATGAAAGGAAATATATTTATAGCACTGTAAGTCCAGAGTGCAGTAGATACCTTCTATCAGCAGGTGACTGGGCCATAAATGTTGCAGGTAGACTGTCTTTGAAATTTCCTGTCTTGGCTAATTCCAGACCTCTCCACATACTGGCTTCTGAACAACTGCTGCTGCACTAGACTGGAAGCACTTATGGGTGTCTTTTGATCCATGCTACAGCAGTCATATAAGTTCATCTGGGGAATTTGGGATGAGGCAGAGTAGAAATCAGTACTTATGCATATACTGTATATACTTATATGTAAAATCTGTCTATTAGGGCTTATCTTAAAAGATATTGTATTGTGTACAAAGATCCTGAGCTGAAGCAAGCAAGATAGTTTTACCTAGATAGTTTCATTGTCTATGAAAATAAAATTTTATTAAAGGAGGTATAGTGTGCTGGTCTCACTATCACTTAGATACTGAGAAAACAACTTCCTGCTGTGCACTTCATCCAGTGGAAGCTGTTACCAGTAAAGATAGCATTTAGCCAAAAAGAAAAAGAAAAATAAGGGCCCAGTCTTGCAAAAATCCCAGAATGAATCCCAAGTTACCTCAATCTCAGAGTCACAAATGCTTACAAGCAAGCTAAGGACAATTTTCAGCAGACATCTATTGCTGAGGAACCCTTAGGAACACTAAATGGTAACACTCTGATTTGAAGAGGTAGTCTGGCAGAAAGGACTCCACTTAGCCATCCTTCTTAGAGCTACTGCTGCTCACAGGTCCCCATTTTCTCTGTGTTCCTCTTCTTTCTCTAAAAGTGTGCTCAGGACAACAGTGCTTTACACATTATCCCTTTTTGCAGCAGGATCTTCTTGTACTGGGAAAGGCAAAGTGACCTCCATTAATCCATGATTCAAATGAGCGGTTACTTGATCTGAGTTTTGAAGTGATGGGCATTAGGAAAGCCTTTGCATCTCTTAAGAGGATCTGTTATGAAAGCAGAGAAGATCTAAGGTAGACCCTTCAAAACTCCCCACCTGCCTGGCTTAGGGCATGAGTTGATGGCTTATACTTGGAATAACTAAATCTTCAGCTCTGTTATGATATGGACACAAATTTTGTTTCTTACAACTTTGATATCACCTAGACTATATTCAAAACAACCCACCTCCTTATCTTTCTAGTCCTACAGGATGTAAGTCTTGGAAAGTAAAACCAAAGTTTTAATACAGGCAGATCAGGTTTGAGCATCAACACATTTGGGTTTACCTGTGACATCTATCTTCACAATTTAGTTCCTTCCATCCTGCTCTCATATGAACCATTAGAGTGGCAAATAAAGCTATCCTGGTGTGCTGTACCTGCAGGAGATTGTGAACACAGCATTCTGCTCTTGCAGAAATGCTGAAAGTTAAGGAACTGAACCACAACCATTAAAATTCATCGCAAACTCATAATTATCAATTGTGACACATACCATATACACATCAACAGAGTTTATAAAAATGAAGAAAATACACAGGCAGATTTAAGAGTAATTGTTATCAAAATATATCTAATAAATATAATGCAAGGGGTAATTTCTCTCCATTGGATATTGTATAGTTCTTTGCATGTGAGAGGCAAAGCAAGCCACCCAAAAGATTTCCTGCAGGCTTTCCTGTCATCACTATCCACTGCAAAATATTTTCAGCTCTTGGCAAGGTGTCTGATATTTGCATACTAGGGAAAGAAAAAAAGGTACAATTTAAAACATTAAAATACAAAAGGAAGAGATGAGAGTTACAAAAAAAAAGGAAAATTAGTGCATGTTAGGTTTCAGTCTAATATGTGATGGACTGATGCTACAAGAAAATAGATGCAGTTCACTTTGAAAATCATTTCATTGGTCCACTTGAGGATTTGAAAAGATAGAAAATTCAAATAATTACACCATTTCAAATAATGCTCAAATGTTATTTCCCAGAATTGTGGTATCTAGGCAGTGAAATCTGAATTTTTTTCTGTACTAAGTAGGGTCCTTCAGGACATGCTGTGACTATTTCTCAAAGTACTACAATAAATAACCTTTCCTGAAACACAAAATACTATCAAGCTGCAAGAAGCATCCAAGCAAGTGATGACTAAAAATCCCAACAGAACTGAAAAAAAAAAAAGAAAAAACAAAAGAAATCAAAATAGAACATCATTCCCCAACTCCCATGTACAAAAATACAGAATAGAAATAATTAGAAAGTGATTCTCTTCTAGAAGTCAAGTGGAGGATGGTCAAGTCCTCGATAAATATCAAAACAGTTAAGCTGATTTTCAGGGCTATTAAGAACTGAGAGCAAAACAGAAATTTCATTGTCTTCTGTCAATTTGTGAAGGTTCCCACACATTTTAAAGAATCAGTGCAATCCTGGCCATCTATATTAACCATATAAATAAAAAAGGGTAACAATAATATCTGAAGATGTGAGAGACCTTGAAGAGGTACTAAAAAGATTAAAACTCATTGGCAGAAGGCAACAAGAAGATTGTGATAAAGATCCAGAAAATCACAAACAGCAGAGATTTGGAGGAAGTGAGTAGGGATGGATAGTTCACTATTTGTCACAATATCTTGGGGGCAACTAATGAATCTTTGTTTGTGAGAAACAACAGGACTAAACTAAATGGTTTACAACATAAATAGGGAGAATAAAAAAAGAAAATTAAAGTTTTAAAATAATAAAATCACAGATACATCTCCTCCGCACATATCCTTCCACAAAGCCATTGAAGCACCCAATAGTATGGGCCAGCCTGGAGGCAAAAGAGAGCAAAAACACGCAGGAGACTCAAAAGCATGTGAAAACTGCTAAAAATAACAGATGACTGGGACACCAGCTCAGCACTGTTCCTATCATCCATATCAATTTGTTCCCAGCAGTCCTCCAGGCAAGGCAGGGCTAGTTTTCAGGCTGTAGCAACAATCAGACAATGCCCAGGAAAATCTGAGGAACTGAATGAGCCAGGGATTATTTCCATTATACAATCTGGACAGATCTGGGCTGTTTGGATAAGGGAAGGAAGTTTATCTGTGGCAAGCAGTGCTACTCCACTTTCCCTAAGAACCATGTCAGACCCCATTTTTTTGTATAGATCTACGGGATCACAGGGATTCCCATTCAGCTTTTGGTGGAGCAGAAGGTCTGCTTGCTTTTTACCAAATTGGAGGAAGCTGAACAAGGAATCCCCAAGACTACAAAGTTATTAAGGATATAAGATGAAAAGCAGAGAAGAGTATAGCCAGGACCTCAGTCTAATTTACAGCAGCCTGAAAGAGAGGTTGCCCTTTTGCTTGTCCTTGAAGCTGCGTGCAAGTGTCTTGTGACTACAGAAAAGAGAACTAGAGGATAGAGGGATTCATCAGTACTATCTGAGTGGAAATAAAACCCACACCACTGTTACTAAGGCAGATACAAGAAGGATGGATATGAATTGAAAAAACCCACATTTTCATGGCTGACAGCATTTAGCAAGTGGGTTATTCTGTCCCTCCAAAACACAAGGTTGTGGGTTTTTTCTGTCTTAGGCTGCATTTGGTCCTGCAAGTGTCCTAATCATCCCCGTACGAGAGGAACTCAAAAGCCTGGGCTGCTTCCACACTTTCTCTCCTCTTTAAGACCACGCAAAGACATGATTCTTACTAGAGTCTGTACAGAATGTGACTTTTTGCCTCATTTATGTCAGCATTGCCTTTACACTGGTTGAATATGAGTCAGTTACACCATCTTCAGCCGTAATAACTCCAAGTATTTCACAAATCCAAGGTGCAACCAAGATGATGGGTATTTTTGAGAACTTATATGTTCCTATATGTATAAAGAAAAGTCATATAAACTGTCATTTCTGCATCAATGTTATAAAATTCATAGCAAAAAGAAAGTAAAATGCAAGCTTTTCTTGGAGCTTGCACCCACAAATTGATGATCAGTAGAAGAAGATCCTGTTTATAATGAGTATATAACAATCATGTAGCAACTTTGACACGTATCTTAGTGTAAAGAATGAAATATTTCTATGCAGCCTGACAGCCACTCAGACTGGTAGTACACTTTTTATCTTTATAGCTTGGATCAAAACTACACACATGACAATCAGGCCACTGATAATCAGACCACTGAGAAGCAGACATTGGGCCTATAGGCTCTGCTTTTCATACAATTTCTTTTTGAAGAGGAAAAGTAACAGAATCTTTCATATTCCATTTTAGATATCAGAAAAAGGTCATTTAGTCAGTCATGTCATTCCATGACATGATTTCTCCTTCCTTGATCAAAGGTCAAAAAATATTTAATGGCTGTCAATTTTTAAGTGGTCAACACTACTCACCACTGGGAATGGGTTGAAGCGAAGAACCCAGAGCTGTTGCACCATGTGCACGACAGGGTTGTCTCTGCAGCCCCATGCTCATTTAAGAAGAGAGTTCTCTTCTCATCAGAATGGCTACAACTCAATAAAGCAGAATTACAGCAGAGGTTGTGGAAATTCAAGGAGCAGCATCAGAATTATGCATGTGGCCAGCAGGTATCAACCAGCCGTTTCCAGGAGAAATGAAAGAAATGAGAAAAGGTGACATTTATGCATGTAACTGAGATGATTTTTTAGCTAAGATGTCTGTTGCCCTCGTGGGTATGATGGTAGAAGTGGACAGTAACAATTTAAATGGCTAACCCAATCATAACCTTTCAATATTGTTAAAGAGAGTAATCTGAACTTATGAAGAGCTCCTTTGACCCCCTCATTCATCTTTCTTAGTTCCAAAATTTGTATAAAGGGGGAAAGAAAGTTGCATTTTCAATTACATACACTTGAAGTGGATGAATATTGTTGGATTTTTATTGAATGTATTAAGGATATTAGGAGACATGAAGCAACCTAAAGCTGAAGGATCTCTTTTTTATATGTCCAGCAATTTCAGTAGGTTGTCTCTTTGAAAAAAAAACCTACCAACCTGAGAAATAACTGCTGGAACTAGCTCAAATTGCATCATTTTTACTACTTTGGACAGCTAAAAAAATAAAGGAAGCTACTTTGCAATATGTTAAATGCTCATTTCTACCAACAGGTGTGGAAGAAGTAACGTGTCGTCGTTGCACCACGAGGTGGGGAGATGCAGCCACAGACAGATCCAGCAAGAAAAGGAATTATTTTTTTAATTACAGACAGTTTTTATGTGTTAGTTCGCTTGAATGTCATAAGGTCATTGGTCCTTGACCATCCACCTCTTAGCATGATTGATTAAACACTACAACACCCATTTGTAAAACACCTCTCCAATGTGTCATGAACAGACTTAGACAAACACCAGGTGTTCAGACAGTTATACAAAAACCATCTTACTGTTTTCATAGCTTGCATGAGAAAGGAAAGATTCTCACAGGATATTGCAAGAAGCTGGGAAACCTTCTGCTAGCAGCTTTTCAGTATCCACAGTAATGCTTTGAGTACTTTTTATTCTGCGGTGACACAAAACAGCAAGTGCCAAATAACAAGCACACAAACCTTTTGATGAAAGAAGTCAGTAGACTCCCATGCTACTGAAGGAGAGGAGGTGTTAATTACAGACCTCATGGTTACTGACCTGCCAAGAAATAATAATATTCAAATTCAAATGCATTATTTCCTGATTCTTACACATTCAGATATTTAGACTAATGTCAACACTTCATGTTAGATTCTGTTTTATCTGCAAATACAAGAGAGAACAGAAGGCAGGAAAATTCTCCATTCAGTCTTAACAGTATTGGAACTTACTTAGTTCTTATTAGAACTATTTGTTATTAAAATATCCGTAGATCTAAAGACAGAAGCAAGCTTGAAGTAACATGATGCACGAAGAGAAGCCAATGGAGCTCCAATCAGTAGTATCAATTTTCATTCATGTGCAGCAGCAAGACCAGCTCTGGTTCAGGTGGAAAGGGCTGGTCCCAGTGGTCAGCTGTTGCCCCAGGGATCTAAGGCCCAGGTTAGGGCAGGATTTAAGTGCCAGCCATCCTTCGCTGTTTTAGAGAAATGCCACTTCACTGCGACAGCAGTTGAAGGCTCCTACATTCCTCTTGAATGATGTGTTTGAGTCCCTGGGCACTACTAGTGAGTACCTTCTGTAGTGCTTCCTTGTTGGATGCCCTTTGCACAGGTAAAGGCTTACTCTACCCAAACCTATTTGGCATTCAGGTGAGGCTCCTATGTGCTCAAGTCGCTTTGAGATGTCAGTCCTGACTTCGAACATCCCTTACGCTAATTATAACAGCCATGTTAAGTTTAGTCTGTATTTGAGTAGAGAAAGTCTTGTCACTGAAACTCCCTGGGAATTCTTGTATACAGCAGTGTGAGATTAATTTGAACTCATTGCAGCCATCTAATACTTAAACTTCCAATCTAAGTGACATTACCTCAAATCACTTCCAGAAGATAATTAATGTCATGTACCACATGCAACTCTCAGATCCTCTTTTCTCTCTCTTGATCACGGAAGGAGCTTAGGTGCCTCACATAGCCTATAATCAAGGAAAAAAATGAATTTAATGGTAAAACTATTTTAACTTGACACTTTGGTTTCTTGTAATTTGTTATGTTTTGTGTATTAATTAGGTTCTCTGTGGGAAGTGTTGTTTGTTTTGTTACCCATGGTCGTTAATATGCTTGGACAAGCTGTCATAAGCTCAATACTAAGAAAAGCACCTTTGCATTTGGAAACAAACCTGTAGTGTCTTACTGGTGCTGGTTTCAAATATTACATCTGGCTGTAAGTAAACTATTTTAAAGCACAGTTTTTAAAAAGAGCAGAGGAAAGCAGCAAGTCAAACCACATGAGAGAGTACAGTGAGTAGGAGGGATACAGCTTTATGCTGATAATTTTATTCTTTCAGTGTCGAGTGACTTGCATTATCCTTTCTGCAGCTAAAATTCCTTTGTGTTCATGTTAGTTAATCAAACAATACAAATCAGTTATTTTCTCCAGAGGCAGAAGATTTTTCGTGAAGGCCTTTAAACTACGTACTAAAATCTAGATGCATCAAGTTAGCTGTTGATTTTCCTTGAATATTTAAGCACACGAGCAAATTAGCTCAGAACCTTTTCTATCAGAAAATGGTCACATAAAGTAATTAAAAATTAGTTATCAGAGATTCTTTTTGCCAATAATTTGGTCTGTATTTATTAATAATAATACAGTGGAAGGATTTAATTAATATATTAGTACATTAGATTTATTAAATAAATATTGCATATGTCATGTAATTGAAATTTGAGCTTAGTTCAGATTCGAAGAGGTACTTCTATTTTTGCTACCATTTCTTGTATCCTTCTGTTGTTCTTCAGCATAAAGTTTTAACATAATATTATGGATACACCAAAAAAAGGGAAGATTCAAAATATTCCGATAGAAAGAAGGAGAATGATTCCCACTAATTTTTAATAAATTTGATACCTAACTCTTATTTATGTCTATAAAATATTTCCTGAAATTATTTAAATCAAACAAAAACTAGGATGTTCAAACCCTAGTGAATACAAGCAAACTTGGTGCCTGCAGGTCAGGATTTTAAACCTGGATGCTATTTTGGTACTTTTGTAGTCTGCTTGTACGTCTTACCCAAGCTTGTAACAATAGATATGCCCTTCTGTCCTCACAAAAGAAAAGATTTTGGGTGAGTTATTTTTGGTTTTCCAATCTCAACTCCAAAGTGCGTGGGAAAACTCATGCTGAATTTTTGGCCATCCTTATTTCACAGCTAGTACCTAGCACCAGAGGGCTGTGCTCCTCTGCCTTGTAAAACTATCACTCCCCTCTGCAGCTGGACAGGAGAGCAAAAATATAACAAAGGGTTCATGGGTTCATAAGGACCAGGAAAGATCACTCATCAAATACTGTCATGAGCAAAACAGACTCGAATTAGAGATATTAATTGAATTTATTACTAACAAAATCAGAACAGCAT
This sequence comes from Gymnorhina tibicen, assembly GCA_013399875.1. Lineage (NCBI taxonomy): Eukaryota > Metazoa > Chordata > Aves > Passeriformes > Artamidae > Gymnorhina > Gymnorhina tibicen. The sequence continues at coordinate 633,796 of VXAZ01010335.1, read as the reverse complement.
AAAGAGAAGTAAAATAAAACCTTAAAAATACCTTCCCCCCACTCCTCCCTCCTTCCCATCATTGCTGCCTCCCCCAGCAACGCAGGGAGATGGGAATGGGGGTTATGGTCAGTTCAGCACAGGTTGTTTCAGCTGCTGCTCAGGGAGAGGAGTCCTTCCTCTACTCCAAAGTGCGGTCCCTCCCATGGGAAATAGCTCTCCATGAACTTCTCCAATGTGAATCCATCCCACGAGAGACAGTTCTCCACCAACTGCTTCAACATTGGTCACTCCTCCACAGGGTGAAGTTGGGGGTTATGGTCAGTTCAGCACAGGTTGTTTCAGCTGCTGCTCAGGGAGAGGAGTCCTTCCTCTACTCCAAAGTGCGGTCCCTCCCATGGGAAATAGCTCTCCATGAACTTCTCCAATGTGAATCCATCCCACGAGAGACAGTTCTCCACCAACTGCTTCAACATGGGTCACTCCTCCACAGGGTGAAGTTCTCCAGGCACAGCCTGCTCCAGCACGGGTCACAAGTCCTGCCAGGAAACCTGCTCCAGCACAGGCTGGATCACAGCCTCCTCTCAGACATCCACCTGCTCTGGCGTGGGTCTCCTCCCTGGGCTGCAGATGGATCTCGGCATCCCCGTGGATCTCCATGGGCTACAGGGGCACAGCTGCCTCACCATGGGCTGCACCACAGCCTGCAGGGGAATCTCAGCTCTGGTGCCTGGAGCACCTCCTGCCCCTCCGTCTGCACTGACCTTGTTGTCTGCAGAGCTGTTCCTCTCACATATGCTCACTCCGCTCTTCTCTGGCTGCAATTACACCTGTGCAATCACTTTATTTCTTAACTATGTTATCACAGAGGCATAACCATCATTTCTGATTGGCCCAGCCTTGGCCAGCAGCATGTCCATTTGGAGCCAGCTGGGACTGGTTCTGCTGGACATGGAGGAAGCTTCTGGCAGCATCTCACAGAAGCCACCCCTGTAGCCCACTCACAACCCAAACCTGGCTGCACAAACTCAATATACTACCATATGGCGTGAGGCATTTGTTCTTTCTCCAGAAGACATCCCGTGCCAGAGAGTCATGAGTTTGGTGGTTATGATTCCAGTGCACTTACTATTAGAAGTGCTGGATAAATCATACCTGAACTTCCAAAGATCTTCTGAAAGGGCTCAAGTAATATGGGAGAAAAAATTTATTTTTGTAGTTCTTTGTGGAAGAGGTTTTGGAAACCAGAGTAACTTCAATCCCTAACAGCCTAGATTTTACCTGAAAGTACTTGAGAGAGCTCCCATGTGCCTCAGCAGTCAGAAAGACTACTGCTTTTAGCCGCCCATAGTCAACAGAATATGCCCCCAGTCTCTCTCCTAGTCTATTCTGGGGTGCTACAGTTCAGACAGAAGAGTTTAGGATGTTACCAGCTGGCAGAGGCAAAAGACTTTTTTGATTACTTTTGTATGTACTAATACATGGATTATTCTCATTCTTTAGGACTCGTTGTAGAATTTGCTATCCAAATGAAAGTTAACAGATCTGAACCAGCAATGTCTCCTTTTTTCTGGTACTTTATATTTCACTAACTACTAAAATCTAGTAAAACCTAGTTGGTGTTAATCTATTGGTAATTTTAAATGTAAAACCAATCCTCTCTAAGGTCAAGACATCTGAAATGGTAAGGGAAAAAGAAGGGAAAGATGAAGAAGAATGGGTTTCTACAGCCTTCAGCTTCCATAATAACAAAGGGATTTGTAACAGAAGTTCACAGACTACATTTTAGGAGAGAATATAAAACATCATAAAACATTTCAAAGAAAGTTGGAGGTGTCAGAAATGCATTTTCAGAAGAAACATGATAAAGGTTAATCAACACATCATTTTTTCTTTCTGTTGTCTATCTGAGACATTTCTAACAAAGTGAGGTATTTTATTCTGTATAACCCCATTTCCCTAGCAACAGAGTTAGACCCACCCATGCCCAAGAGGGCATTCAGAGCCCTCCTCTCCTCTAGACCTGAGTCGTTGTTGAAATACTCCATGGGGTATGTAACAAATTCCTTATTTCTTGCAGATACTGTTTTCTCACTATCTATTTATCATGAACTAGTTTCCTGATTTATATTACTCCCTTTATGAAAATTATTCATTTCCTGTTAAATTTGACCAAATAATCAAGTCAATTATCATACAATTAATTTTAGCCAAAGTCTGTAGGTTTGATTACACAGTGTTTAATCAAATAAGGAATGATATTACATAGATAGCATTATTTGCAGTTGATCTGATGAGCAGAGCAACTGGAGGAGCCAGAAAACAGAGCAATAACAGGAAAGGTAGTTGGGACAAGTAATGCGTGAGGTAAAGGCTGTGATGAAAACTCAGACAGCTACCCAAAAATTTAAAGCTTCTTGTTAATATTGAGTAGATATAAATTAGTCACACAAGAGCTATCACCTGACGTGTTCAATTTCCATGTGCTCTGAAAAGTGGGGATAGAGCTGAAGAAGAATGGGTATTTGAAGGAAAAGGAGATAAAAACCAAAATTTCAGGTACAACTGAGCCCTTGCAGATACCTGCTGAAAACAATGGCTGGAAAACAGATACGTGTTCAAGAACAAAAGATTTATGAGCAGGGCCAAGGACTGTGGTGGCTGGTAGAGCAAAGAGCTGTTGACTGTCAGATTAGATAAAAGGATTAATCCATGTTATTTCTGCTTTGACACAATCACAATGAGTCACAGAAAGCTACCAACTTCAATGAAAATCGAGATGGTATTCATGTTTTTAGTGACAAAAATAAACATTCTGAAACTCAAGAAACTTTGTGCTACCTATTGTTCTACCATATCCGAGAGGATGGACAGAGGAGAAAATACTACATGAATAAGCATAAAACTGCCCCTTAAGCATACTCATATTTTATGTGGTTTTTACACTCCCATGTGTATGTCCCAAATACCTTTGAGGCATTTTATTTTTCTGGGTAAACATCTTTCATTGTCTTTAAATCTGTTCTATATTTGGTACAATAGTAGGAGTTTTGTGTTCCTTACTAAAAGGCTTCACAAAATATCCTGTCAAAATACTTGACATCAAGATGTCCCAGTCTCATAAGTATTTTGTAGGAATCTAGAATTAGCTCTTAAACAGCTTTCAATTCAAGAAACCAAACACACCAAATCTTTTAACACAGACTTGACACAGACATATATATATAGATAGATATCTATATATAGATACCTTGTGTCAAACCTGGTAATTTCTTTCTATTAACCATCCACTGAACTTCCCAGTTAAATCTATCAAGAGATCAGGGTTTTTTTTTTGTTTTTTTTTTTTTTGTTTTTTTTTGTTGGTTTTTTTTTACTTCCATAGCAATTAACAGCACAGAAGAGAAGATAACAGAGAAAGCTGGAAAGTAGCATAGGTTTCAGATCAGAAGTGAAGGTGTTTCTCTTTAAGATCTGCAGGGAAAGAGCAAACTTGAAGGGAGAAAGTAATTTATACACAATATTATGGCCTTTGAAACCAATTTGAGCCAACATAATTCAACAGGAGCTTCAAAGGGTGATTTCAGTGATGACCCACTGTTCTGTGAAATAGTAACATAGTTAGCTGGTTAGATTGCAGAAGTTATTAGTGGAATATTACTTGAAAGAATCTAGGACTTTTCAGATAAAATATATTTGCTAGTTACTGGTTCACTGACTGATGACAAAGAAATGGAGCACACACCAAGGCCATCCACAGACAATTTGGTTTCCTTATGAAACAGGAACATGCATAATAGAGAAATAATGGGGGGAAAAAAGTTCCTTATATTCTATTATAATGAAAGAAAAGAAGCAAATGTTGTTTCTGAATAAAACTGTGCTGGCTGTGGTGTTCAAGGAATCTGTTTTTCACATGCAGTGTTGAACTTCACTGCCAAGAGCCTTGGAGGACTGCTACGACTGTTGGTAGCATATAGCCTTTTCACACAAACACTTGTGTTTTAACTTGCAATAAAGTGCAGATATTTAAATTACTTTAAAAGTTAATGGCTCATTTTTTGGCTATGACCATGGATCTGCTAGGGATTTATTTCACTGGACCCTTTTTGCGTAATGCGTTTGGTTTGAATGTGACCTTATTAACTGCCATCCCTTATGTGCTTAGAATAACACCATGGACTTTGCAGGAGCTTCCCACTTCCCACCTTGTACAAGCTTCTTGCTTGTACATATTCTACATATCCTTAGATGGGCGGGTTTTTTGTTTGTTTATATATGGATTCTGGTTCATTATCTGTCAAAAAACCCCATGGATTTCTTTATCCTAAACTCTCCACTCTGCTATCAGGAACTTTAGTAAGTGTTTTTAAAATAACACCCCTACTGCTATTTGAAACAATGGCAATAGTGCTTATTATTGGCAAATTCCCAGAGATATCATGTGAAGTTTTCAAGTGAAAGCAAGTGTCTCAATTTCAGGAATATGCAGCAAGGAAACAAAATATCAGACTAAGCTATCTCAAAGGTGCAGCTGCAATGCCAGGTCATTTTCTTCAAAAGAAGCAAGATACTTGTTTTTCCATCACTGTTGAAAGCATCATTGTTCCAAAAAACGTTGTTACAAATTTGGAACATATGGGGTTTTTACATGTTAACATTAAAACTTTGTGCAGATACTTTGTGCTACAATGCAGACTTCGGCTTCTGCGGGAATTTTGCCTGGCTGAGTGTTAGAGTTCCTTTTCTTTAACCCAAGTTTCCTAATGATATCCTCTGTTTCCAGTTTTCAAACTTCTGCATCTGTCCTTGACCAATACTAATTAGGGTACTCTCTTTAAACTCTCATCTGCTCCACCAAGTGTTTTAAAGGATGCCAAGCACACCATCTAAATTTTGTGTGCAGCTTCTGCCATCTCCTGTATATCTGTTTAATCTCTGGCAGGTTTGCAAAAAGCAGGAGAGGAGGAATAAATTAATATTTATGAGAAAAACCAGTTAGAAAATAGCAATGTTACAACCTTCCGATTCTTCCTTCAGGGAAAAAAGAATCAAATCAAACAGAAGACTCCTGTTCATTAAAATCCAATTTTATTGATTAGATATTTAGATGAAGAAAAAGCTTTTCTTTTTACACTGTGCCGTTGTCATGGTTTGACACTGGCCCAGTGCCAGGCACCCACAAGAGCCGCTCACTCACCCTCCCCTGCCACAGCTGGGCAGAGGAGGGAAAAGGAATTAAAAATTAACGAACGCTTCATGAGTGAGATAAGGACCAGGAGAAACACTTCAAGGGCGAAACAGGCTCAACTTTAATTGCAAAGTGAATTTATTACTAACATAATCAGAGGAGGATAATGAGAAGTAAAATAAGCCCTTAGAAATACCTTTTCCCCCCAGCCCCTCCCTCCTTCCCACCAACAGCGCAGGGAGGCATGGGAATTTGGTCAGTTCATCACCAAGATTTCCTTCCGCTGCTCCGGGAGAAGAGTCCTTCCCTGTGAGGCCGTGGGTCCCTCCCACGGGAGACAGTTCTCCGGGAACTTCCCGGCGTGGGTCCGCTCTCAGGAGCAGCAGCCAACCCGCACCTGCTGCAGCGTGAGTCCCTCCCGCGGGCACACAGCCCTCCCAAAACTGCTGTGCCATGGGTCCCTTCCCACGGGGTGCAGTCCTCCAAGGACAGGCTGCTCCAGCCTGGAAGCAAGGGCCCTCTCTCTCCACCAGGTCTCCCACTGGAACACAGCCTCCTCCAGGCATCCACCCACCCCAGCACGGGCACCTCCCCCACGGGCTGCAGGTGGATCTCTGCATTCCCCGTGGATCCCCATGGGCTGCAGGGGCACAGCTGCTTCACCATGGTCTGCACCACGGCCTGCAGAGGAACCTCGGCTCTGGCGCCTGGAGCACCTCCTCCCCCTCCTTCTCCACTGACCTTGGTGTCACAGTGTTGTTTTCCCTCACATGTTCTCACCTCCTCCTCTGCTCTGACTAGAATCCAAAATCTTCTAACTTTGTTTTGATTTTCTTCTTAAAGATGTCAACACAGAGGCATTACCAGCCTCTCTCATTGGCCCAGTTTTGGCCAGCAGCATGTCCATCTCCAGAGCCATCAGTCACTGGCTCTGCCGGACATGGTGGGAAGCTCCCAGCAGCTTCTCACAGGAGCCATCTTTGTGGTCCCCCTTTGTGACCCAAAACCAGGCCCTGCCAAACCAATTCAGTAATTTTTACAAGTGGAAAGTATTTAACAAAAAATGTAAGGTGGGAAATGCTTGAAGAATATTCTGTTTTGGGAGATGTGCATTTCAGGTATAGGGCATTATGGTAAAGAGATTTCATAAAATTACATGAAAAATGACAAATTTCTTGGTTGCACAACCTTTGAAATCGGTATTTACAGTTACTACAGAGATCTGTCTAGAATTTAGTTATGATTATTTTTAGAAGACCTTCCCAATCCTATTAAATGAGCTAAATACCAACTAAGGGCTAACCCAAACCCCACTGAAGTTATTATGTTATTTATCTACTCAGAAAAGAAATCCAGTCTCTCTTTCCCGCACAGGTTTCCGGTTACTTACAAATGAGCTTTTTCTTTCTTGTTTACAGTTCTCCTGAACTTACCTAGCAGAAGATTTCACTCTCAGAGAAGACAACCTTCCTTCCCATAAATCATCTTCTCTCTGTGTTGGGCTCATGTACAGCTTCCTTCTAAGATCCCCAAAGAGCCAAGAAGAATTACATGAAAAGGAAAGGAAGAAGGAGGAATTTGCAGATACATGGAAGACAGAGTGAACAAATGTTAAACTGCAGTCTCCTTTTCTGCTGCTGCTTTCTGAGGACAGACCATGTTGATTGGCATTAGATCTCAGACTATCTTGCTGTTCAGAGAAAAAGCATCTAAGCATTAGTTCAAGAAAAAATGGCCAGCTGAAGATGCCACTATTTTTAGATAATAAGAAAAGACAGTTTCAAGTGGTTCAGAAGGTCTATACGATTACTTATGTTGTACGTTTCAAGGATACCAGAGGAAATAAAATTTTCCTACATGAGACCCAAAATCTGCAGTAAGTTAATCTTTTAAAAACCAACTTTTTCCAAAAAGCTATGTACAGAACTGTGACTCACCACTCCTAAGTAGTTTAAGAGAAGGCTAAAGTAAAAAGCAAAGAAATAAAGGCAAGCATAGTGTCCAGCCTCTTCCCCACATTTCCGCCTTGCTTCCTACCCAGGAAAGATTCAGAAGAGTTTATAATGATGAAGAATCACAGCCCTATGAAACTTTAAAGAGCCAAACAGAAAAAGCTACTTTGAATGTCTCCTTAGGCCCCTTAAGGTCTTAATTACTAGTCAAAAGATCACTGAGCAGACTAATTGCAAATGAAGTGTAGGAGAAGAGAAATCTAGCCTTATTTAAGTCAGTGGGAGTCTTATTAGCAACACTGAAAACAGCAGAATTTCACACAGGATGTTTACTCTTGCCATCCTGGTAAATAGCTCTGCACCTTTCTTTAACGCTCACTGGGAGATTTTGTAGCAGCTCAGAGCACCAAATGTTATAGCCTGATCCTTGCTGTGTGGTATAGTCACAGTGAATGTGAGCACATCTGTGTAGACAGAAGGGACCGTAGTGACAGGTTTGTAATATTGCTTGGACTTTTACAAATGGGAAGTATTAAGAGACTTATATGCACATTATTACTTATGCCTTGCATATAGGTAACTCCTAAATTCTATGCATGTTTCAGTTCTATGAGAATTTAAAATTATGTTTTGAGTTGTTCCTGTTTTACAGCCATCATCTATTTGACTGTGCAAGGGTCCCTTTAAAGTGAGAAACACAGTGAAGACAATTTTGCAGCTTGTTTATATCTACATACTGTAATTTTTATTCAAATAATATTGAGACAAAATTAACATTCTAGCTTGAATTGTCAGTTTGATGTTTGCAGCTTTCAAAAAAGAAAAAAGCTGCAAAGGATTAAGATTCAAGAGCACAAAGAAATTGTGGCAGAGCATTTTGATTAGAATGTAGATATTGTCAGGTATTAAAATTTGACACTTCTTTATTAAATGGAAAATGTGCTATCTGAATGAAAATGCACTATTTTCCTTTCCTATACAGCTATGCATGAATGTGCTTGAAATATTCCCCCCTAAACTAGAGTAAGGAGCAGTAACATTATCTGAACCAGCATTCAATGAAAGCACAGATATACTGGAATCTTAAGCATCAAATTCCTCCCAAGGGGAAGAGGAGGGGCAGGCACGGATCTCTTCTCTGTGGTGACCAGTGAGGGACAGGACATGATGGAATACCAAGAAGTTGTGTCAGGAGAGGCTTAGGTTGAATATTAGAAAAAGGTTTTTCACCCAGAGGGTGGCTGGGCACTGGAACAGGCTCCCCAGGGAAGTGGTGACAGCACCCAGGCTGACAGTTCAGGAAGTGTTTAAACAATGCCCCCAGGCACATGGTGGGATTCCCGGGGTATCCAGAGCAGGGCCAGGAGTCAGACTTGATAACCCTTGTGAGTCCCTTCAACTCAGGATATTCTATGATTCTATGAACACAAGGGTATTATTCATATATATCTTTGTGTCGTTTAAAATTCACAAAACCTGGGACACAAACATCAATTTTGTGGTTTTGATTAAGATCATAATTTTTGTTATTGCTGTAACTCGTACTTTTTATTCACTAAAGTGAAATTTTGTCAATATTTATCTTTTAGCCTGGAAGGTTGAAAGATAAGCTTTTCTAGATACACATTTCTAGAGTGACTCCAGAAGGGCATTCTTGCAACAGGAATGTACTCTGTAATTGATTTAGAAAAACAAAGAGAAAGCCAGGCACAAGGGAACTCTGTGTTCATAAGTTCTGCAGATTGCATTTTCCTCCATCTTTCTCTCTCTCTCTCTTTCTCTTCCTACTCAGTTATTCCATTTTTTTTCACCCACATTTCCAGACAAAATCTTTATTGAATAGAAGATGAACTATGCTGTCTAGATTCTCACTACGTGGCAACAGCAGAAACAGCAGAAAACTTGCCCCTCTGAGGTTAGTAACTAAAAGGCATCTGTTCATTTCAGAAATGAGTCATGATTAAATAAATTAATTCAATTTTTTAAAAAGGCAGGATATTTTGTTGAGGAAATATCCCTGTCTGTCCCTCTAGGAGCCCCTCTGTCAGTCACACTCACACACCTGAGCTGGGACCGAGGCCCCTTCACAGCTACACCCCCACACTCACACAGTCACACCAGGCTTCTGAGCTGGCTCAGCCCCAGCTTTCCCACAGCAGAGCCTCAGGTGAACCAATCCTTAAATAATTTAATCTTGGTCCGGTAACAAAATAACACAAAACCAGCTCGAGCTGGTGCCGTCAAGGAGGGACCCCAGAAAAAGTAAACTCTGGGCATTTATCCCCTCACAGTCCTCACAGACTCAGGAAAGTCCTAGGCTCTTGCCATGTCTCTGAGTGTCTGGTCCCTTGGCCAGGCCACAGGTCCCCGGGCCCTTTGTTGTGCAAAGGGTTGGCAATTCCCAGCCTCGTGCTTCGGGCTCCCAGACCTCAACCTGCAGCTCCCACTGCAGCGGCTCCCCAAGATACCAGCACTGAATGGATTCCTCAACAATTTGACTAGGGGTTTTATTCCTTTGTTCTTCCTTCTCCATTATGATAAATCTTTTAATTTTTTTGCAACATTATCGTATTTAATAAGATTTGTTAAAACATGTGAATCTAAGTGATGTTTTCCTCAAAAGCTAACTAGTTTCTCACTAATGACCATATCAAGTTTTAGGAATAAAGTTTCTCAAAAGTCTTGAAAGCAGATATTGCTGATATACTTAAAGTTACTCTATTTTCTGTCAAAACAGATGCCACTGTTTTCAGAAAAACAAACAACAGATGGGTTAATCAATTTTTATTTATTAAATGATAAGTATATCAGATTGAAGAAACAAGGGAATCTACTCTGTGTGTGTATAGATGACACTAAATTGTGTTTTATCATGCTTAGCACTGTTTGAACAAACAACACTGCAGTGTTCAGCCAGTGTGAATTCATTTAGTCTACTGGGCTCTATATTTGAAATCCTGTATAAAAGAAAACTTCAAGGAAAATAGTATTTTCACTTAAATTATACTTTTTCCTGTGTAGGCAGTGAGCTATATCTACTATATAGATCACAGCACTTCATTGTAGCAAGACTTCTGTATATGAGGATAAAAGAAATAAACAACAGTTTCCTGAAAGGCAATTTACAAATAAATATAATATTTCTTAATGGATTTTATATTAATATATCTTCATATATATAACCCGCGGTCATATGTTATCCATTTATTTATTATGCTAAGGTAACAACTGTTACAAACTGGAATGCATGTCTGGATAAATGAATATTTAGCCAGTTGTTTCTCTTATAGCAAGATCCAAAGCACAGGGTACAATGACGGTAATTGTGAAAGGAACTATCAGTAAGATGGACAAGGAGTGGACAAGGAGTGGACAAGGAGTGCATAAGGAGTGGCTAAAGAGTGGATAAGGAGTGGATAAGGAGACCCTAGGGGAGTCATTGCCTTTGAAAGATCAGGGTTTGTGGCAACTTTTACAATGGATAACCAAGATGAGACAATTCTGCAAACAATTTTTGTTTTGTATAATTACACAGGCTCAGCTTGTCCCATTATATTTTTATCCCATAATGCACTATAAAACTAGATGCTCTCCAAACTCTTCTACATTGATGTGGGAATTTAGAGAAAGTAATCCATCTGCAATTCAATTTCTTAATTTTATGGGACAACAGAAAGGTGAACATAGACATCATCTTCCAGTGAGTCTCCACATGATGAGGTCAAAGCAATGAAGGGAAGCTAATTTAGATACTATCCCACTCCTTTAATGACAAACAATTAAAGCACAACACACGGCTGATTGAGTTGTCTTGCGTTAAAATTAACACATAGGTAAGAAAGCAGAGAGAGTACCTTAGCTAAATAAAGCAGAACCACCCTAATCTAGGAATTTTATCATAGTTCTAGTAAACAAAGCTAATAATACGTAAATTACAACCTTTCTAGCTACATATGAAGGAGTTAGACTGCTGATGTGTTAAAAGCCTCTCCCAGTTTTAAAACCCAGTACTCTTTTAGAACCTCACCCTTTACATATACCATTGCCTTCAAACAGAAATACTTCTTGGGAAGCATGAAGACCTGTAAGTTTGTCTATGCACTTGCTGCAGAAAACAGTAAAAGGTAGTAATGATGATTATATTAATTTTGAAATCTGGCAGTTGACCTATTAGCTGATAATTTACTACAGTTGCCCATAATTAGATTTAGTCATAAGATGTATGCTTGCCCATAATTAGATTTATTCATAAAATGTACGCTTTCTGACTGATTTGTTTTTTCTGTGACTATTTTAATATTGGTCTTAAGACCAAATTCACAATGTATTATTTATTGGACAAATACGGTGAATACTAGAGCAGAAGAGACAGATACAAAATATGGAAACTCTGAATTCTTTCTAGATCTATGTCATACATAGATTTTATCAATTCTAAATATCTACAAGAGAAACAGAATTTCACGCACATTGGCATATTGCAGAAGGATCTCATTATTTTTTGTAGGAATAATCAGAGAAGTTGCCAGGTACTCTTGGTGGAGAGCTGGCCACTTAGACACAAAAAAGCTGGAAGAGCTGGAGAACTGTCTTCTTCCTGAAGCCACAAGAAGTCAAGTTTAGTCAAATAAAAGAAGGAAAATGAAGCAGGTCTTTTAAGGCTTACCTGAATCTCAGCTCAGAGGCAGTTAAGAAATAGAATCACAGAATCGTTTAGGTTGGAAAAGACCTCTAAGGTCAAGTCCAGTCATTAATCCAGCACTGCCAAGTCCACCACTAAACCACATCCCTAGGTGTCACATCTACATGTCTTTTAAATACCTTCACAGATGGTGACTCAACAACTTCCCTGTTCCAGTGCCTGATAACCCTTTTGGCCTAACTGTTTTTCTTACCAACTTTTTCTCGCTTCAATATATTAGAGCTGTCAAAAGATAGTGCAGCTGATGAAGCTTTTTTTCTAAGGCAAAGCAGACAGTGGCAATAACAAGCAAAGGGACATTACTGAAAACCATTACTTGTGACACAAGCACCCACTTTAGTAGTCAACATGTGGCATGTAAGTGCCTGCTGGCCCAAAGTATTTCTCTGCTGCTCTTTCTGCTGTGATGGACCACAAGCGCTGTTCTAATTCAGGAAGTTATCAAGGGTACAAATTCTTGTTTATACACATACCAGTCCTTCTGAAACAGACAGACCCCATGGAGAAATTATTTGAGCCAGTACAACTCAATTTCAAAACATTTTTAAATGTCACTCACGAAAAGCTGATGTTGGAAGCCTGGTATTCAGATGTGTCCAAATAACCTCCCTTTTATTTCAGTCACAAGTGTGGAGGGGAGTTTGGAAAGTAAAATGGGGAAACTGGGAGTTCAGTAAAGAAACTGCTACACATGTTTTTGGCAAAGGACAAGGTACTCTGTGGGTTTCTTTGCAGAAGGTTAAGCACATATGTGTTTATTCCCCATGAATTCCCAAGTGAACATAACTTCGAAACAAGGAAGATAACTTTGCTTTGTGCCGGTTCCTATCCTCATTGAAAGCAAAGCTCATTGAGCACTATCTCTTCTCTGGCTTCCACTCATATTTTGTGTAGGAATAAGTGGTTTCATATCCCAATTTAACTCATACAGGAAACTGGTGGGCATAGCAGGGAACCAGTCACAGTTTTATATCTTTTCCAGAGGAACAGCTGCCCCAGTTACCTCTGTCTTAACGCCCTTTAATCATTAATGTACATATATATAGGTATATCAGTGAGAGCATTTAATATATATGTATATATATACATACATAGGTATGTGTATATGTCTATATATGTTTATATACACATTCTACTCTATTCTGTTCTGAAGGACAGGTCTCTAGAAAGGTAGTCCCAGGCAATATGCAGAAAGCAGGGAAAGGAGATTGAAAGAGGAAGGCATGGTGGCTTCAGGTGTGGCTCTCCCAGCCGCAGTGCCAGGAGTGCTTGGAGAGGCTGGAGGCAGTTCAGGTGCCAGGGAGGCCTTGGAGAAGGCAGGGAGAGCATCAAGAGGAGCACCATGCCCTGGACAGAGAGAACATGAGAGCAGAAAGGCAGCAGCTTGTCATGCAGCTGCAAAAGCGATGCAGCACAAGGCTGAGCAGGGCACGGGTGCAAAGGTGAAAACTCTGATGTGTCCAGAGAGGAGTGTAGGGGAACAAGGTGCTGCAGACACGATGGGTCTGCCCACAGTACCCTTGCAGAGTCCAAGCACGGTGACATGATGGGAAATAGTAAGTAACCTGTGTAAAACCTGAGACCAGGGAAGCTGGTGAGTTTTCACCTCTGCACTGGAGATGTGAACCTGAGTATAAAGCATGGCCTAATAATGTGTTATTTGTGTTGATATCCTGTGTTTTTCCATCACAGTCTTCTTTAATGACGTAGAATACAGTCGGAGCAGGCATTCCCACAGCTCAGAGGTGTCACCAACATCTCTTCGAACCCTGACACGAATTGTTGAACCGCTATTTGCAGCTGCACAAGCTTATAAAATAACTCCCCTTAGATCCTGTTTTGTGAACAGTAATACTTACCCACGGATCCGTTCTCAGGATTGCAGTCAGTTGGCACTATTTGATATTGTGGAGTCATTCACAGAGCCAGTTTCCCTTGCTGAATGCCTACCTGATGAGTCTTTACAACACTGTGATACTTAGGTTGCTGCTAGTAGCTTATATTAGAGGTGATCTATAGCGATTAAAAGCTTTTAAGAGACGTATTTCCTGATGAGACTTATTTAGTTTACCACATTTAAGTTAGCTTCTAACTTACTATTTTTGAATGATCTCACACTTCTTTTCTCTCAATCTTTTTACACTCACATGATGGAAATTATGCAACTGCGTGGTAACACTTGTGTTTTATCTCTAAAGTACATGAGGTTTTGAAGGCAATTTGGTTATAAGTCATTATACCTTGGAGTTTTCTGGTTCACCATCACTTACTTGGATTCTCTACAAGTCTTTAACTGTGTAGTATGCATGGATACATTCTGCTTCCCCAGCAGCTCCCCATTTTTGCTTAATCCCAAACTGTTTTCCTTTAGGGTTAGATTTTGGACACAAACAGAAGTTTTCTTGACTAGAAGTAGGTTCTACAGATGCTCAAGTATAGTTTCTCAAAGCTAACTAGCAAGCAGATATGTGAATTCTGTAAATACCATTGGAAACATGTGCCTGGACTGGGGAATTTCAAATTCTTAAGGACTTTTCCATTTGCTTCTGATAAACTCTACCTGCTGTTTATCCACACCCAATATGAACTATTCATTTATCCCACAGGCGTACTTGGCATGAGTAATATATTCATAATAAATTAATTTTGGTTTTATCTCTCTTTTGTATTTAAAAACTAAATTCTGAATAGCTTTGAAAGCAAGAAACTGATACTTTAGTTGTTATTTCTGTAAGCAACAAAAAAAGAAAACAGAAAAAAAGAAGAAAAAAAGTGGTTTTGCAGGCCTTTATTATGCTTAATACACAGTTCTAATATGCCTATCAAGGTAAGCTTCTGGGCTGCTCTTGTCAACAGTAATGGCCTTTGAAAAAAAAACAAACATACAGAAAAGAAAATACTGGTAAAACAAAAGGGTGTTGGCAAAATTATGCAAAAAAATATATGCAGTACAGTGTTATGCTTTACATAAAACTATGAATCTAAGTGAAAGAAACCTAGATAAACAGTATTTTAAGTTCCCACATAAACAATAGTAACTAATATCACATAGCAATTTCAGGATGGCTAAAATTGCATTCTTTGGAAAGCATGCAATTTGCCACTCCTGCCCCATATGTGGGTTGTGCAGGCAGGGACAGATGTGAAAGACCTGTTTGCCTAAATAAAGAAATTTTGTCCTAAATTTTCAGATTATTTGCCTGCTTCTGATAAATTTTAATCTCTTGCTTTCTCTGTATTTGAAGACAATGACTATGCTTCTGAGTAGGTCTGTATTTTCCTCCCCATGGACATTTTGACTCCTCAGATATGACTGTAACAAAAATTAATGATTCACTGGACTTACTCTTCTAGGAGATTAGCCATCGGGGCCACCTGTATGGCATGTGCTTACCTTTTCCCAGGATTGTGGTCATCTTAGGCATTTCTTGTGATTTACCAGAAGTATTTCTCACAAGTACTTTCCACATTGTTGTATTACCTAGAATGGTATAGAAAACACTGTGGTGACTCTGACACTTCTGCTGCCCATTCCCAGTGTCTCAATTTTCCAACTCTATACATCAACCGCTCTATCACGACAGCCGGGAAAACCTTGCTATCTTGTCAAATAACAACTTTTCTTGTAAAAGAGATTCAAATGATGCTAGAATTTCAGCTACTTTCTTCACCCTCCCGTTATTGCATGTACTGTCCTTCCTTCTTACTTACTTCTTCCTACTTACCTGGGAAGTCATGACCAGTGTGGTGGTCAGTAGCAGCAACTGGCGCAGGGCTGCAGCCTCGGGAGCCTGCATGTCTGTGTGTCACCAGCTGGGGAGACTGGGACAGGGGCAGCTCCAGGTCACGCTGTGTGTCCGAGCCCAGCTGCTGGAGGATCTGCCTGTCACAGATGTGCAATGTGCCCCTGCCTGTGGCACAAGGGCTGGAACTAGATGACTTCCCAGGCCTCTTGCAACCCAAACCATTCCATGATGCACTGGTCAGATGTCAATGAAACAGAAAAATTTGGATGGAGGTTCAGATATTTCACATGGTTGCTAACACAACAAAAGCATAACTGAGATCTGATTCAGTGCCTGAACTCTGAAGCTGATCAAGGAATACAGTAGTACAACCTCGGGTTGTGAAACCTCTGCTTGTAATCTAGGTTGCGGAGTTTCTTCGCAATTCATTTTACTTCATGATACGTGAGGCCATCATGTTCATGATGACACAAACTGCACGAGATTTATGGAAAGGGTGGGATGGCAGCTAAGAATCTTCCATCAAAATTATTTTTGCAAGGTAGGTTTCATTAACATCAATTGTATGAATCATTATATGACAGCTTACAAACAGAAGGCATGCAAAGAGCTAATTGATTTTGTTTGAATGAAAGACCATGACAGGCTCCCAGTTAACACAAAACTGTAGGCAGTTGCTTATGAGATGATTGCTATGACTATAAGAACTGACACAGACATTGATTGTTATGGTGTTCACTAAAATTCCATTTAATTTAGCATTGAGGTGCTCCACCTAGAACGTAAGTCAGACATCAGATGCTTCAGAAGTAAAGATGATAATGAGGCAGACGTGACAGGACTATTTCTGCTGAATCTCTCTGAATGTGTGTTCTATTCCACCCTCTCACCTAGTTCAAGGATTATCTCTCATAAGCAGCTAAAAGCAGAAAAAAATATAAAACAAATTCTCTCTAAAGTTTGTGAAGCACCTGGGAAAATCTGCCTGCATTCATTTGGAATCATAACCTCCATCGAATCTTTGTCTCAGTAATTTCCTATGGTAATGCAATGACAGTTAGTGAGTCAGTAAAAGCTCCTGCTTAGTTCATTTCTCAGAAAGCTCTGAAGTCTTGAGTACAAATAACAACACTTTTCAGCTCACAATGATTGCTCTTCACAGAGATACAAGTTTTAATACTCATTGCTCCTTTTGAAAGCAAAAATGTCTGTCAATTTAGAAAGATGGAAGAATAGAATAGAATAGAATAGAATAGAATAGAATAGAATAGAATAGAATACTTTCTCTCATATTTTATGAAGACCTTTGCTTTCATTCCCCAAATCCTTTTTTAAAAGGCTAATTAATCAGCTATCAGTTCAGTTTTCAGCTAAAGGACGTTGCAAGCCTGCCTCTGAACCCTCTTTCCATTTCACAGGCACTGCTATGAGGTGAAGAGACAGGGTGTCAGAGGTTCTATTAATTTGCTGCCTTGCAGTTCATGAGTGATTTGAAGAAACTGAAGAAAGGTATGATGCAAATAGCACTGTGTGTAAAGAAAAGCATGTCTTTCTTCATTTTATGTCCTTGTACTGCATTGCTTGCTACCACTCTCAATTTCACAAGTGTATTCTGTAGGCTGTAATTGTCAAGGTCAGCTTCTACCATGTTTTGGAGACAGAAACAAGAGAATGTTACTCCTTATTTTCAAAAAATCTTCCAAATTATATCAGGTGGATTTTAGCTTTTGATTTAGTGTTCTTGTAAGGTCACCTTTAAGGTCTCTTTGTGCGAGGCAGAATGTTCACTGACCAGTGCTGAGAGGAATGAGAAAGGTGAAAAATCTAGAGAAAGGTTTTTTTCAATATTGCAAAACCCTGAAAATCCATGATGTTTCATGTTAATTGACACAGCTTAAGATCCTTATTTTGTATCTAAATAATTAAATGTTCACTGTGGGCTATTAATAACCTGTTAGCACAATTCTCACACAGTATGTGGTTTTGCGTGGTTTTGCATGGTTTTGCTCTTTGTTTTGCTTATTTGTTTAACCTGACCCATTTCAATTGTAATTTAATGGTGGGGAGTTGGCAATGAACCAGAAAGTTCTCAAGATCTGTTATACATGAGGACGTGCTATTCTTACTAAGTGGGTCTGTCCTTGCCAGCTGATTTTAAAACCACTCTGTTTTGTTAAACTGTACAAAACTAAATGTTACATGAGCTACAGGAATAATAATAACAATAATAATAATCATTATCATAATTAATAATAATAACAATAATAAACATTGCAATTTTTGTGATTGGTGAGATGGATATGGAGCTTCAGCATTAATTTCAGCAGCAATGTCTGGTATATACTGGCTGCAGTGTATATATCACAAGGTAAAATGGAGCTTATTTATCCAAATTTAAAGTCAATTCTAATTGATAGCTCTTGAAATCATATGGCCGTAAGTCCAGGAGAAAGATAATAAACATGAAATTCACCCCAACTTGTCTGTATGGCCATAAGATCTCATTTCCCTGAGACAAAGGAGGGAAAGAAAAGCCACACCACCTCTGTGGTTTGAAATATTCTGTTTGGACGCCCATTGGTTAGCACTCATTTTTCCACTTCTAGTTAAGCTCTGGGAGTTGATCTGGGTTTTTAAAGTATTTTAACTGCAAAAACTTCACCCTTGTTCAAACACAGCGTGAGATCTCTTGTTGGTAGTATGGGAGACCGAGTTCAAGTCTCTTCCTTGATTGTGCTGAGAGTCCTGCAGCTAGGAAATGCTCGTCAGTGGTGTACCTGAGCTGTTGCCCAGGTCTGGAGTTCAGTCAAAGACTGAAGTGTTGTCTGCATAAAATCCACATGAACTTGATCTCTAGAATTCCCTAAGCCAGTCAAAACTATAAATATCATCAACAGCTGTTTGAAAGAACTAGTCAGAGATGCTCCATTTTCCAATTAGTGTGTAATTAGCTGGATGGGAGCGGAAGAACAGGTCCTCAGTTTCTCCTGCTTTAGTCAGATCCAACCTTCTCCTTCTGCAGCAAGTACCCCACAGGTGCCAGAGGTGGTGGCTCCTGACTGAGCACCTCGCCCCTCCCTGGGCAAAGGTGTAACATTACGTTGTGCAAAGAACAAGACTGGTGGTGCTGGGAAGGAAAGGTACTGGTTCTGCGAGTGTGCTGCATGAATTTGGTCCCTTGACAATTTAGGTGCATTAACTTTATAAAGTCTAATGAGACTGATTTCTTAAGGCAGACTTGGTCTGAGCATGTATACATCTATGAACACTGGAGATTTTAATTCACTTTTCTGTAAAAAACATACATTCTAAATTAAGTAGCTCATGAGTTATTATTCAGCAACATAATTTTAGACACAAATTCCTATAATATTTTTAAGTTTTACTTTAAATACTGAAAGCCTTTCTTTGGATTTGGCCCCTTGTTTCTTTAAAGTTTCCAGCAAGAATTGTGGCATATTAAATTAATATTGTCTCATTAGGAAATAAACCTTCCAGAAAAATTTTAATCAATATTCTGGTCATCAGTATTCAAGACTCCTTTGCTTATTACATATTCAAATACTGACTGAAATGCTTTATTAAGAGAAAGGTTCTGCTTTCAGTGCAACACTGTACATGAGTTTTGATAAAAGCTTCTAATCTGTATTCTGACCACCACATTTAATATGTATCAATTATTTGTAGTGAAGCCTGGTGGTTAATTGTTTCGAAAACAAGAAGCAGACAATGTTCTGATTAATTTGAGACTGAGAAAGCTTGCATATGTTTGGTTTTGTATTTTCAGATGTAAATTATCTCAGTATTCCCCCAAACCAGCCGAAATTTTGACATTTATGAACTTTTATATTCTAAAATTTTTTAATTGCTGACTTTTTATATATATTAAGTTTGTTGTTTAAAAGAAATTAGAAACATAACTTCTTTTTCTAATGCATTTAAGTGAAATGAGAAACATCAGAACTACAGAAGAAATTGGCATACCTCAAAAATTCATTAAGTGGGACACTGTAATTTAAATCCGTTATACTGCCCCAAAAGAAAATCTACTATGCATTTTTAAGTCTAGCTCTTCAGTTTTCTGGATGCTGTAGTTGAGACAAGAGATAATGCATTCATCTTGATACACTGCTGTCAAGTAATCGTACAGAAATTAAATACAGGGCAAAGACAAACTGCGAGTCGCCTTGTGTTTGTGTTAAAAATAAGGCAGAAAAATTCCATCTTGCAGAAAAACAGAGCAATATTCAACTGGTCTTTTATCCTTTAGTCAGATTGTGTCTTTGGAAGATTGTTAAAAAATGATTGTATGGGTAATATATAAAACTAAATTGGGTAAGTCTTCGGTTAAATTTGAACTGTCTCTATGGTATTTGTATGTGCATTATCTACTTGAAGAATAAGGGAAATTATGTATTGTGGTTGATATCAGTCCAGTCTCTTTTCAAAGGGGCATTTTGCAATCTAAAAAGCTGTCATTTTCCAGCTACATGACATAGCAGGCAGTGTGTGAAACATGATGTGTTGTCCTTTTCCACTAGGTGTAAATCCATCCCTTACAAACTTAATCCATTCCCGTATGAAGTTTGCTCTCCTGGCTGGATGATTCGGCCTGCAGAGGGTGCAGGGCAGGCTCGGCATCAGCCTGCCTGGGGACTGCTTTACGCCACTGCTAAGGCTACTCCAATGCCCCTGGCTGCAGCCTCTGGGCACCGCTCATCACAGACCCTTAAAGAAGGAAGGCCAATAGTACCAAAACCTCATCTCTTATTTCTCTCTATTGTCTCTGTCCTATTGTTCTTAACAATGCTCAATACACCCAAACCCAGTGCTCTTGTTGCTGACCAATTAGGAGAGGTCTGTTGTTTTTTTGGGCTGCTTTGCAGTTACACTGAGTGAGCTGCCTCATGGGTTGAGGGCCTCAGGAGTCAGCCCTGCTGATCTCAGTGGTCCCTCCCAGCCCTGCAGTTTCTGAAGTGCTCCATCCACCACAAGAGTAACAGCAGCTGTTTCTTTCAAGGCTTCTTTCAAACTTCTAAAGTTTATAAACAGCTGAGTAATATCAGCAAAATAACATCAACAAGTAATACTATGTGACATTTGTACAGAGTAGGATGAAAGCATGGTTTGTGCAACTGTGTTGTAAGTAGCTACAATGAGTGGTAAGTAGCATCTTCCATTGCTGGACTCCTCTGTCAGGATTTATTATTTTTATTCTTTTTATTCTTTTTCTTTTTTTTTTTTTTGCATCTACGCTATCAATATCCGTGTTCTTCTCATTCAAACAATTTGGAAAAGTCACCCATCTCCTATCTTGGGGCTGTCCAGAAACAGCCTGGTGTATCCAAAATGCTCTGTCTTGAGGCAGCTTTTCTAAGGTACTTTACTCAAAGGTGACTACTACTGTGTTACGAGTACATAATTGGTTCCTCTATTTGAAAACTATCTCTAGTAGTTTTGGAATGCTTACCAATTATTGAATAATAACAATGAGGTTTTAGTTGGGAAGCTTCCCACATGATCCACTACAGCAGAGCAAATCACTGCCTTGTAAACAAACCACAAAAATGGAGGTGAAATGCAGCTTCCACTGAATTAGACAGCCAATATCAAGCAAGATTTGAAAATTAAAAATTGTTACTGCTTTGTGTGACTCTCTGAAGAAAAGGTGGAAGATGGAAATCTCAAAAGATGTTTTTTAAATATTCCCATCACTTTAGTAGCTGTTGCCATGACATCACTTGCTCCACTATGCTGTGAAGCTTAATTTCTACAGGACACATACCTTTCAGAACAAGAAAACAATTGAATCTTGCAAAAGTATTTAGGACAGTATTTAGGATTAGATTGTGCCTTTAGGTATAGCTATGCTACAAAGTTACATACTAATTTATTTATATTGCATCCTTTAACTCTGTGAATTTTTCATAGGAGTAATTTCCAGTCAAAACTATGGAAACCTGACCTGAATTATATTAAAATTAACTATTTTAAACAGCTAAACAGTCACTGAAAAATCCTGAACTGTTACCATCTTTCCCTTTCCCTCCAAGGATGGGGCATTATTTGCCTTGTGCTTTAAAGCAGTGTAAGAGAGCTGCACCTAATCCATCTCAGACATTGTTAGTAACTGAGAGATGAAGATATTCAAACCTCATCCAAATTCCTAGCTTCTTGTTTTTAATTTTAACCAGCAGTATCATCTGTCACTTTTTTAAGGAATATATTGGCTAGGGAAGTTCATCTCTATGTTTGTACATTTCAGACTTTATGCTGAACCTGTTGCTTGAACAGCCAGACTGAGCCCAAATTTGGTGGTTTGTGAGAGACTGCTTCCAATCTGAACAGGTTGTGGTGTTTTATAGGAGAGGTAAAATCAGGAAACAAAAAGCAAGTAAATTAATACAAATAGTCAAAACACTGAAAAAAAAGAGCTCTTGACAGCTGTCAGACTGAAGAACAGAGGAGATTGAATACAAGGTGACATAAGCCGATTCAGAAGTCAATATAGAGTGACAATGTAACAATACAGATGCAAAAAAAACCCCTAAACCAAAACTCAATTAGTGTATCAGAATCCTGGACATGGGTTTATGAAGAAAGCAAAATTTTAACATTTAACGTAAATTGAGAAAAGTCTGCTAAAAACATGACTTTTTTGCTTGTACAACAAATCCAGAGTGTTAAAGATGACTGAGAAATTGTGGTAGGAATCACAACAGAGTGTCAGTGCTGAGCAGGGGGAAAGGATCATCCTGGGGACCTGCTGGTGCAGCCCCCGGTGCTGTTGGCCATATCTGCTGCCAGGGCTCACTTCTGGCTCACGCTTTCCTTGCAACCTACCAGGACCTCCAGCCCCTTCCCACAGAGCTGCTTCCCAGCCTTCTGTGCTGTGGGGGTTATCCCTACCTAGCTGCAGGACGTGGGTCCCTGTCAGCCCACTTCTCCAGCCTCCACTTATTGACCATTCCCTTTAACTTGGTGTTGCCCACAAACTTGCCAAGACAGAAACCCTTCCATTCATCTAGGCCATTAATTAAGACATTATACAAGTACTGATCCCAGTATTGTGTTTATTTCTGAACTGGGATAAACCACCTCTTTTTTCTTTCTTTTGCAATCTAACAGTCATGTCTACAGTCTTTTTCCAGTGCCTTGACTGTGTATACTAATTATTTGCTTTGTGTTTCCTGATTTGAACTCACACCTCTCCTATAAACCATGTCCATCTGTTCAAATTGGGATTGAGAGGTATTATTCACATCCTGACTTTACCTATCAGTTTTGCTGCTCAGAAAAGACACAGTTATGATTATGACTGAAAACCAGCCATCACTGCAGAAAATGTACGTTAACCACCAACCACTGTATCCTCAATAGGATGTTAGATGTGGAAGAAAATATTAGTGAATATGGCTCCTAAGAAGTACTTATGCCAATGGACTTGCCATTGTACCCTTAAAGGGTACAGAATTTCTGTGGAGATCATTTTCAGAATTATCAAGGCTTACAAAATGCAATGGTTTACAAATGGACATGTTGAATATACAGAAGAATTAAAAGATACAGTCAAGATAATCCCATGAAGCTATGATGGCATGAGACACATTTGAAAGCATTTAATTCCATTAGGTATTGGCCAAAATGCTTTTCTATACAACAGAAACCATTTAGTGTAATAATACTATAATGTATGGTTTCTGTTTTTCAAGCATATTAAAAAGAGATGTCTTTTCATATTACACTTTCCAAGGCATGTATCTCAGATGCTTGACAAGGAGTAAATCTTTTCCTAAATTACAAATCAATACAGATCAATCTTGGTATAAAGAACAGTAAGTTACAATGGTAATAAACTGATTTTCTTTATTCTTAAACACGAAAAGCACACACCAGTGGAATCATTGCTAGCTCTGTTAAATAATTAGACAGATTTTATTATTTCCTGGCAATACAATACAGATACCTGTCAAAAAGCCTCCTTAAACATTATGCTACATTAAGACAAAATAAATGCTCCCACATTTTTAAAAAAATGATCTTATCTTTTTATAAAAACCACCATGATTCAAGAAAACACCTACTGAGTAACAGCTAGCAAGGAAATCCAGTGTGTACAGGTGATAGTCATAATGCAGTATAAAGATTGTGTTCATGACTCTAGAGCATAATAACTAAGGTGTGAGCTGGTTTGACATCCTCTCCCTGACAACTCACACTGTTTACATTGCCACATCAAACTGGAAGAGCAGAACCACTCACTCAAAAGTATATTAAAAATGTTAACATTAAATTAGTTGGTTTTGAAACAGATACATTGGTGACTATTTCTGCTCCGAAAGAGGACGTGTGGCCTTTGCCTGGCAAAGCATTGTCAGTGGTCTTCTGTGTCTAGCAGTGGGTTTGGATGTGTATTGTGCCTGTGAAACACCAAAAGCCACCATACAGCTTAAAAGCAGATATTTGTGCTGCCGAAGGTTTTTAAAATAACTGCACCAGTTGATTTTTAGTTTGTGATTATATTTTCTGATCAGCAGTACCAATTTTTTAATTATGCTGCTCTTAAACAGAAGAAATAAGAAATAAGTCTACTCCAGGAATCTACTGCACTGTCCCTACAAAACATCTCCTAGCATTTAATGGATGTTATGGTAAAGAGGAATATTTTAGTCTGAATCCTGCTTGCGCTCTCTATAGTTGACATGACTGGGCAATCTGTCCTTTTTAATATCACTGTTCTGAGCAATATAGCCCAATTTATCATTATATCTCCAATAAGACAGTATGGGATAATATAAATATTCTCTTTTTTTAATAATTTTTTTTAGTATTCTGGCTATGTATTTGTCAGTACTGGATGAAGATGGTATTTACTCTGCCTGCATTAAGCATTTAAATTTAGATTCTTAAACTGGCAGCCTGTTTATCCTAAGATCTCTTTCCAGTGAGTAGTGAGATAGAAGCATTTTAGAGAATTTCAAGCTTGTCTTCTTACTGACTGAAGTTAAGCCTGTCTGTCCATAAACTACATTGACTGAAAGAGAGACTAGACTTACAACTCAGGGGCATAATTGTGCATGGCATGAGTACTCCAGTTATCTGAAAGGAAGTAAAATAAATGCTGAACTGTTTTCACTCTAAAAATAAAAAAAATCTTCCCAAAAAAAAGGTTTGGAAAGTTGCTGGTCATGTAATTGGTATATTTTCAGTTTATCTTCTTTGGAGTTTGAAAAGCCAAAGTGTTTTATTACAAGAACACAGGAGACATTAAATTCTAGAAAATCAGTAGTTTCAACTAGTTTTAAGTAACAGCTTCCCATTAAAATTTGAGACATGATAAAGACCAACAATATTTTTATATTATTGTGAGCTACTACTGATTGATGCGTTATTCCGTATTGTTACGAGGAAACAGAAAGATAAAATAATAGAGCAGTAATAAATTAAGTGATTATGACAGGATAATCCCACTTAAAAGTGTCATTCTTTAAAATAAAACAATAAATATTTTTATCTCAATGCATCTCTCCAAGAACAATTTCATTTACAAAAGAAGAATTAAATCAATATAGCTTTCTGAAGACCGATTGAATTGATGATAAAAAGTTTAATGAAAATTTTACTACAAGGTTTTGTGCAGATCATCAGTCAGGCTGACAGCCCAAATAAATAATCCAGTTATTTTTAAGAATGTGAGATCCCAGTCTTTGGAATGACCTGCAGTTTTTTCCCAGTATCCTGACATTTTAAAAGCATGACATGTTTTCAAACAATTTATTTATCTTTTCATTTCCTGATTGTCCAAATGTCAATTCTGTGCAAGTTTGTTCTTTGAATACTCTAAAAAAAAACCCAAAAACCCAAACTGTTTATTTTTCCATGTTTGACAGATTTTATAAATAAATTGGCTAGAAAAAAAACAACGCACACACCTGCTTTGGTTTGGCATAATGTAGAGCAACCAGATATACTTAAGAATCTGGATTTTCTTTTATATATTACTGTAAAATGCAGTGGCTTATTGCAGACCTGGGAGTACAAAGGGGAGCAATACAGAGAAGCTGAATTAGGACACAGATATTGGCTTTCCAGTATTGTGCGAATCATCCAATGGAGATGAAACAGGCTATAGGATTTTCAGGTCACCAGTCATCAAAGAATATTTGACAGCTCCTGGTCTATTTAAGAATCTGGTAAAACTGGTTTTTATTGCTTGTAGTCTTTTTTCCACTTGCTTTTATTACAGTAGGAAATCAGACTTACAAGGGTAATTTCTAAGGGTAACTTCTCTAGGGTTACAAAAGAGAGTACAAAGCAGTGGGTCTAATAACAAGATGCTTGATGACAGACACATGCTTAGTGGAAAACAGACTAGAAGTTTGTCACTATAATACAATCCTTAAAGTGTGTTCTATACTCATAAAGTAAAAAAATGTAAATGAAATATCTTAAATTTCAATCAGCTTTAGTCATATGGAAAATCTTGAATTATAAAAAATACTGTAAGTAAAAATATAGAAAGGGATACTATTGAGAACAGTGAAGAAAATTTAAAAAGTGATCATAATATCCCTAGTGGCACATTAACACTAAAACACATAAATAACGACTCTTAATGAGACACCAGACTTGACTGAGGAGCACAATGCATGTAAGAATGACTTTCATATGGTGGCGCTTCATTTTGTCTAGAAACTGTAAGAAAGGCTTTTATAAATGTGTAAGATATTTCTGATAAAACCATGCAAATTTCCCAGTTGTATACTATTTTCTTAGCCCTTGCTGTTGGGCATAAGAACAAAAAGACATTTCAATCCTTAATATTCTCAACAATTTGAAAATGTTTCCTGCTTGCAAAACTCAGTCATTTGTCTCTGAAACATGTTCAGGGAGTGTAACCTGCAATCAGTGCCCAGTGTGTTATTCAGGAGCATTATTCATGCCCTCATTTGTGCCTTTCTATCTTTTCTTCATGTGATGTGCTCACCTATTGGATGGTCTGGCAGACATGAATAATTCCCACCAACTGCCTGGCCATGCCCATCTCAGTTCCAAATGGAAAGCTGGTACTCACAACCCTTTTTTTACTGCTCAGTCCCCTGTTTGGTGTTTTGATGTTTCATTATGCTTGCCAGTCTGCCACAGGACTTTCAGAAAATATCTCATCTCGACCTTCACATCACTGTAAACAAATTGAAGTTAAAAGCATAGATTACTTTGACCTCCTTTCTGTTTCTGCCTCTGGAAGTGAATTTTTATGCTGCAGTATGGTCTTCTTTCAAGGGAGGTTGCCTCTGCTTCCCATGGTTCTGTGCCCTTTGGCAGAGACACAGTCTGTCAGCACTGCTGCTTTTCAGCTGAATGCCCTCTGATGGGTGACCAAATACCAGTGGTGAGTTGTCTGCACATTGTTAAGATTTGGGGTTTTTTAAATGTAAGATTTCACCTTAAAATGGTGACTCTTTTTGCCATCATTCTTTAGAGAGGGAGGCAAACATTTGTAAATGTGTCATAACGTACGATCTCACAGGTCACGGCTGTATGAGTTGCGTGTCAAGGCACAATTTGGCCTTTAAATGTATAAACATCTGAAATGCAATTCACATGAGGAAAAGGGCAACTGTAAGGGAAAGAGATAATGTATTCATTTTGTTAAGGTAGCAATGACTGGCAGAACCTTAGAGAACAGCAATTTGCCCATGCTCCATTGCCTTGCTTAAATCTCTTCTAGATTGGGCTTCAATGTACTCACTGACAAGGATGGGGAGTCTTGGAACTCCAGTTGCAGGAAGAAAGGTATTTTTATAGAACTGGGCTTGTTTTCAATATATACCTAATAAAAGAGATGCACTAAAAATAGTTTTAAGAAGAAGGAAAAGGTAAAAAGAAAACAGAGCAGTAGGAATATTAGCAGCCAACCCCAAAAATGCAGGTTTCTAGTGATGAAAATATTTACATTTTGAATGCCTATTCAAATTTTGGACACTGTGTATATATGTGTGAAGGTTGCAGAAGCTCATGCTCAGATTTTATAAGTAATATGTTTACTCAGTTTACAGGTATCTGGCAGAGGTAATTTAGAGACCAAGCTTAAATTCTTGCATGAACTGGTTCCTATGGGTTAAAAGAGCAAACATCTAAGAGATAATATATTCTGCCTCAAAATCCTAGGTGTCAGAAAGATGCAGGAAAATAGGAGTCTAAAGATGAAGCTTCCAGCTATTTCCAGAGCCTGAAGTAGTATTTGATTCAGTTCTACTGATCAACATGGATAAAAGTTGAAGATGGCATTTATAATTTTAGATGTTTAATTCAGACATTTTATGAAGGCTTTGGCATAGGTAACTTTTCACCTCAAATGTAAAAACAGTAACTTCCATGAAAAATTCATCCAGTTATTACAATATAGGAAAAAATGAAACTGACACTGTTGCATGTTTAATGGCATCAGTTACGGTATGGTTGCCAGCATGTCATAAACATTAAAACAGGACTGTGCAAACATTTTAATCTAGAAAAAACGAAAGATAATAAACACTCTGCCCAAGCTTCAGGGATATTTGAAACCCCTCAGTGAATTACAGTTGTGCCTGCATTTATATATTACATGTGAAAGCATACACGG
Source organism: Gymnorhina tibicen (assembly GCA_013399875.1). NCBI lineage: Eukaryota > Metazoa > Chordata > Aves > Passeriformes > Artamidae > Gymnorhina > Gymnorhina tibicen. Next base: position 605,601 of record VXAZ01010335.1, on the reverse strand, counting down.
CCCCTAGTGTTTCACCAAATTTTGGGTCACTTTTTTCTGTGAAAATGTCTAAAGTAGCAAACAAACAAAAAACCCACGAGAACATCAAAAACGTCTGGTGTTAGTTCAGAGGGTACAGCACCTCAGAAGGCAAAGTTTCATTCTTTGCAGAAAAAGATAAAATAGGTAATTTTTTTAAATTATTAAATTATTAGTTTTCTATTCAGTTTAGTACCTGTGGCAATAGAATCTTACAGAAATTTGATCTTTATAATTACGTTTTCAATTAATAAGATTTATGTTTTTTAAAGTATATACCAAATGCATGCAGTTATATCAGAAATGTGTTCAGTGGCTGTAGTTTTAGCTGATATCAGTATCTCACCTTGTTTAGTGCTGCAAAATGAAAAGGAAATTAATAAAGAGCTATAAGAGTCATCAAAGCAAGAGAGAAGTGTCGAGGTTTCATTGGAAATAATACACAGAAAAAGTATTTAAAGCAAAAAATTACAATAAAAAACAGATTGCAGCTACCATCACAGTCAGATTGCTCTTTATTGCTGTATCTGCGTCCCTTCAGTTTCCTGTAAGAAAGCAAGGGTAGAAAAAAGTTGGTTACACAGGAAGGAAAGAAACGTTAGTAGAAACACTGACTGGAAGATGTGCTTGCTCATTTTATACCATATTTGACAAAGCATTCAAATAGAAATTAGGACCTGATAATATACACGTAGCTTCTTTCAGGGACAAATAATTTTTTTGTCAGAGACAAAAAAATGTCACAGGGGTGAACACCAAGGAGGCTCGGAGCAAGGACAGGAGCTGCCCAGGGTCCCTACCAACTTGTCATTCAGCTTCAAACATCTAAGTTTCTTGCTTTTGCAAACCTACTGCTGCATGAATATCAAAGATATTTTAATATCTTGATTAAACCATGCTGAATATCTTGTTGGTAATGCTATTAATATCTTTAGTTAATACCATGATAAATTATCTAGAAGATGTCAGATAAAAAATAATTTCAAGGTGTCCTTTCTCTCCTAAAAGAAATGTGACTTCAGTACCTTAGGCAGAAACAAAAGAGACCACTGGCATTTGTGTGCCTGTTGAACACATCCATAACTTGTGAATGCCAAAGAAATTGTGCAGAAGGCAAAGATAAAGGCCTGGGTAAAACAGTGAAGAGTAAGTTTGGCTTTGTTCTGCCTTAACTGCTTGTAGCTTGTATTTGTTCAAAACTTGTGTATACTGAGCTTTATACATTTCAACCACAGTAGGATAATATTTAAAAAGTGGGAAATAGCACAGCAAGTTTTGTTTCAGTCAGTTCCGGCCTGGTCTGAGACTGCATGAGGTGAGAAAACGGAGCACCATCCTTGCTACATCAGGCAATATGGGTACGAGTGTCAGACCCTTAACTCCCAAAAAACCATTTCCACCTCTTGTTTATCAGATGAGATATACATTGTTTGCATCTGATTTGGACAGTTGCTACCAGCAAGGTAATTATAAATGGCTATTTTATAAAATGTTAATATTTATTCTGATAAAATTAGGTTGTTATAATTAACTTGTTCCTATACTGAAATTCAGATTATATCTACTGTTGTTTGTATTTTTGATGCTAAGAACTATTCTGGGAGAGACTAAATGGTGATGATGTTACTGGGATTTTATTTATTTATTTTCTGAGATTACATGGGGCAATTATATTTTCTGGCTCATGATATGTCTTACTCCAGTTTAAAGTTTCAAAGGAGTTAATACTTTTGGCCATAAATACTTGCAAATGTATTTATAAAAACTCAAGAAAGAAGGTTTTGTAGTTCTCATTTTACCTTACTTTTTCCCCTACTGTTTGAGAGTATTTAGTGGGGTATTCAAATTAATGTATCTGTCACAGCAAATTGCAGTGCATTGCAAATGGTTACTTGTACAGTTCTGGACTGTTTGGTCAGTCATGAACTGACAGCGAGGACATCTCACAAGACAGCAAGACAATGCCACACTGGACATATGTGAGATATCTAGCTCAAGAGATAGGGAGGAGATAAAGTTATAAGGGTCCGACAAATGATGAAATGTACTTTATTTTTTTTCTTTAAAGCGAGATGTTAATAAATGATTCAGGAGTTTTAGGGTTAGGGTTTCTTCTTTTTTGAGAGTATGAGATGTCAAAATGGCAAATTTTAGTCATGTCTTAAGTGATATCAAGTAAAATTTGTAGAAAACCATTGGCCCATCTGATGTTATTTATAGCTCCAAAATATTCTGGAATAAAAACATCCTTATCAACTTTATCTTAAATCAAGTTTCCTTTCAATGATTTACTTTAGAAAAGCATGCAAAAACTGATTTTTGGCTCTGTGAAAGAGACGAAATTAATCAGATTTTAGTTTCTGTATATAAACAGCTTAACTATTACTGAGCAATGTCAATAATGGAGGTTTTTTTAATAATGTCTCTTTAATACTTATTTTGATGTCATAGGTTCAGGTAAGATCAGTATTCTTCTCCCTTTTACAAATTCTCTCAAGTCATCCATAAACATTCTAAGCAAAATATCCCAATCCTTTCATGAAACTATTTCCCTATCCATAATACACTAAAAGACTGGTCACCACTAATTTATGAAATAAACAATTTCAATCCTATTGCAGGAGGGAGCCATCCTAAAGGAATATTCTCCATCAAAGTTCTCAAAGCAGAAATACCAAAATGAGACTGTAGCCAAATGAGATATTTTTATGATGTACTCTCACGTTGGCTCTTCTTGGATCTTTTTTCTTAAACAGTAAAATAACCATGGTCAGTAGCTTCAATCACTGAATTTATCTGCAGTGGAGGTGTTGTCTATAACTCGATAAGGTTCTCCCTGGGTTAAAAGAGGGGGACTTACTTTGGCAAGAGGATTATATCAATTCACATTTGCAAAGGTCAATTTCATGTGGAGAAGATCTGCAAAAATGATTGCTATCTAAGCCTTTAGATGAGTCACAATGATTCTTTTCCCCTCCCTCCAGGCTTGTGGATTTCTATGCAATTAAAGGCCAGACACTCTGAACTAAATCAAAGCTGAAGCAGTTATATAATAAGTCTGCTATTACAGGCTCTGCACTCCAGGATCTGGCCCAAAGTCTTTACTTCCTTTGTAGAATGTTATAAGGCAGGAACAAGCACTAGAGTGTCCAATATGGAAAAAAAACTTAGTTTCTAAGTGCAGGTAAAAAAGAGATAAAGTCTTCATCTTTTTGTCTTCCTCTGACAGAATGGAACAAATCCAGCAAGAATGGAAAAAGAAAATTGAGAGCTGCTACTCAATAGATGCAATTGCTGATTCAGGTAACTGAAATATTATCATGTGGCCTCATCAATGATTTTTGAAAACTGCTGGAATTTTCAAGTTTTTAAAAAACGTGAAATTTTTAATGAAAATGTTTTGATATTGTTGTTGCTGTTATTATTTTTATTTTGGAGTTTTTTTGTCCAAAACCCAAGTATCTGTCTTTTACCAGTATGAATTTATTAACATATTACTGATGTGGAGACCAATCATATATTGTGACAAGGTACCTTTAAAGAATATATAAATTCATGTGCCATTAACTGTCCTCGTAAAAAACTGCAGGCAGAAAGACCACTGTGAAGAAAGAACTTACTTCTCAGATACATCATTTCCAAAATACTGCAACTGTGGATTTGGAGCTTCAACTCAGTCGATTTCCTAGGAGAAAAAGGTTTATACGGATAGAGGAATTAGCATTAAGGAAAGGAGAATCTCACTAATTTTCAAATAACCTGAAGAGCAACTACTAAATTTTTCACAAGTACCAGGTACCTGAGCAAGAGCAACAGTACCAGCTGTTATACCAATGAATAAGGATGTTCTGCAGATAGGATGTGAAGAGCAGGATTATCAAATTGGGTCCTTGCAACCAGTAAATGCATCAGAGAAATCACTTCCTTCAATGAAAACAGGTTGAGATCTTGTGCATTTTGAGTTTGCAGATTCTTGTGTTTTCATAGGATCAAAATATAATTCAGGTCAGAAGGGACCTCTGGTCACCTACTCCAACCCCCTACTCCAGTCTCATTTATTCTTTTTAATTTTCTTTCGAAGTTATGGGATAAGGCCTTGGCTTTTTGCTTGCCTCAAGTAAATTTTCTTTAAGCTGCTGCCACTCTGCAAAGATGGGACAGTAAGTGGCAGGGCACAGAGTGCAGTTCCTGTCCACATGGGGAGACATGAGGTTACTCAGTGTTAAATCCTTGTATCTATTGCTGGGGCATATAATGCACAGACTAATTTCACCGAATCATCTCTTCTCACAACATCAATTATTTTCAACAGAACTTATGGAATCTTTTCTGTACGGTGTATCCTTCAGTTAAGATGGCAAGTAGGAATACTTTATGAGAAAGTATTTCAATAATTGTCACTTCCCTAGCTTTTACAAGTGTGATTGGGAATAAGTGTTGTGTTTTGCCAAAATTAATCTGTTTTTGTTTTTATTTTCTTTTATTGATCATAGACATTTATAGTGCTTATTTTTACAACATAGCCCCTTGTAATTTAAGCCCCATTTCATTCAGGGCTAATGTTGGCTCTAAGCACTTCACTCAGAAATGAGAAAGTTGTTCCACGGTATTCCAAAAGTGACTATGTGTGAGATAAAAACACTTCACTTTTATCAGCTTTAGATTTGCAACTCTTATTTTCCCAGGATGACCTATTTCTTGTATTATAAAAGCTCTGCTCTTACAGTGTATGATTCACATTCTGTGATTTGTGACTGTTTTATATACCCATATCCCACGTCCTCTTACTCATCAGCTTTACAAAACCAAGCAGTGAAATCCTGACGTGATTGAACTCAGTGGGAGTTTTTGGTCAGAATTGAAGGCAATTGAAGACATTGCCTTCAATAACACTGGGATTTCACCTAAGATCTTTGTAGCCTTTAAATGAAAGAGTGTTTGGTCTTTTCTTTTTGGAGGGGGAGGAAGAGCACCAAGACACAGGGTGATAGTATTCATGATTTAGCTAGATATATCTCTTCCATTTGTGAGACAAAGCAGTCAGTAGAATTAGACAGGACATAAAGGTGAAGTAATCAGAATTTCCTAGGATGGGAATACAGTGGCTGGAATCTGCATAAACATTTCTTTTGCCAACATCTGTAAAGACCTGGACTTAAGAAACTCTATTGACTCATTTGGCTTGCCAGCTTATTTATAAGCATAAATAAGTTATAAAGAAAATATGATTCTCATCTCTATTAGAGAACAGCCAGGCCTGGTTAATTGAAGTTTTAAATTACTCAGAGGTGAAACAAAGTTATCCAGAGCTTTAATTTTAGCTTGAAATGAATGCAGTTTCCATTCCCTATTCATTCCTTTATGTCCCATGACTGATGGATCACTTGCTTTCCTCCCTGTGAGCGTGAACATAAGGAGTGGGAGCCCCTCTCCGGCTCGGCTGCTGTTTCAGAGTTTTCTAATATGCCTCACAGTCTTTTGTGTGCTGGACTCCAATGCAGAGGCAGCAAAATGTATATAGGGTTTCAGAGTAGGAAGTGCAAACCTAAGAACCAGTAGCTTTGGCTGCGAGCTCAGCACACAAAACTTGGCCAGTGTAACCCGATTCCTAAAACTGATGTCATCACCAGGATCACACTCTGAAACACCGTGATGGAGCATGCTAACAGGAGAACTACTCCATTGCTTGTGTGCTGATGGAAAATTGCTGCTTGGCCAGTCCTATGACTGATTCCTTATTTTCACTCCCTTTTCAGTTTGTAAGTGTGTCAAAAATTACACTGAGACTGAATAGCAGTGCTCTGTTGTTGAGCTGATGCATAGAAGTCACATCTGACAGTAGTAAAGAAGTGTCAAAATTGAGTCTTAGAATTCATATAGCAAAATATGTTTTCAATTTTTCTTCCCTCAATTCCCCGAACACAGTCAGGGGAGTTATATCTTGACTGATTAAACAATGAGCAGCATTCAGCATGAGGTAAGCAAGCTGCCAGTGGCTCCCTGAGCTGAGTAGGTTGGTCTCTATTCCTTCATTTATTTTGTTAAATTACAATGCTCTGAGACTCTATCAGTCATCCCATGATCTCACCCCTGTCTATTCCATTCCATTCCATTCCATTCCATTCCATTCCATTCCATTCCATTCCATTCCATTCCATTCCTTTTGACAATTTTCTTCCCTCAACCCCAGACATAAGTATAATATGTACATAAATACCTCACCAGCTTTATTAAACTTTAACTCCCCAGCTACATACTATGCCTCTGAAATACTAAGGTTTTCCTTATGTTATGGATAGAAATGGAAGTTCACAGATAGCAGATTTCTTTTGCCTCCCTGGAGACTCAGGACAATAAAGTGCTTTACAAAGCCTCCCCTTATTGTGCCTTACAAAACGCAGGAAAACCCGGAGTGGTAGCAAGGTTGTTCCTCCTCTCTCTTATGCGAGAGAGAGGAGGAACAACCTTGAAAAAAATGAAATGAAAAAAAAAAAGAAAGTAAAAGTCCAAAAGAAATACTGAAAAAGCCCAGAAGAATCTTTAAAAAAATTATTTAAGTCCAATTAGAAAGATGGCTTCCTGTACTTTAGTGCAGAATGCTTGTGCTAATGTAAATTCCACGCACACAAAAAAAAGAGACCTGCTCCAACACACTTACTTACTTAAACTTAATATACTCAGAATTTATGCACGAAAGTTATAATCTACATACTAAAGGGGAAACCTGCCACTCTTTTCCATCTCTGTTGCCGTGAGGCTTTAGCAAAAGATGGATGCTATATTCCTCTGCTCCTCTTGAAGCTATTCCACTGGCCAGTGACTGAAAATGTCACCAGATAAGGTATGTAAAATTGGGGGAATGGGGTTTGGATTTTGGGGCTGCTTGTTTTTGAACAACTGTTTGAACTGTTATGACCTTTCTCTTACAGTCAGGTCAACTTCCCCTGCCCCAGTGGAGATACCACTCTGTTCTGAATGCCAGTCCTGTGAATGTCTGTAACGTGTAGTGCTCTGGCAGCAGCTGAGACTGGTGACCTGGTGGGCTGTGGTGGAGAGCTCTTTCTCACAGCTGCAGAGCAGGATGAGGGGTGGGATCTGGGCACCCAACCCCTCACTCCTGTCAGCAAAGGCAATACCCACATGACCAGAAACAGGCCTTCTGGTGGTTGTTGGTTAAAAAGTTCAGCAGTTTGGTTTGAAGAAAGAAGTCTGGTTTTGTCTTATCTGGGTACCTTCAGTACCCAGCAGCAGCCAAAAAAGACAAGACAGGATTGGTTTTGGAGCCTAACTCCAAATTCAGCTGAAATCCTGTACTGATCTTGGTCTCTTGGTTCATTGATTCGTGTCCATGATGTGGAGAAAAGTCTTCACTCTGCCTTTACAGTTTGGAAAGACACAAATAAATTGCCACAGCTTGTAACCGTTGTAAGGGCTTGTGTCAAAGCCGTACAGTTAGTTAGATGTCTTTTTATTGATTGAGTAAACTAAATTCAATTACATATGCTTCAGTGACTTTTAGTAATGATTCAGCTCTTTCCCTAACAGTTTCCTGATTAACATTACTTGTAAAATGTTGCCTTTAGAAATGTTAAATTAGATGTTGCCTTATAACAAACCAACTTTTCAACTCCCTGCAGTGCATGGACAGCTTCTAGACAGCTACCTAGATTTCCCTATTAGACTCAGGATTCAGGCACTAACACTTCACAATACCTTGTTACCAGGCTTTCATGGAGTGAAAGCACATAGGCTTTTTGTAGGAAGATCTGCATATTTCATCCTTCTTGTTGGGGTCCCTGGATAAATAAAGGAAGAGCACTCAGTGGCCTACAGCAAACCTCAGAAAGTTTCTGGAGTTAGATATCTTTGCTCCCAACTGCAGATCCTTTTCTGGAGAGTTAAAAGTGGGTGGCAGTGATAACAGGGGGAGGAAGCAGGAAACAAGGAGCCCTGATCCTATCCTTGGGATACAATTCACATTAGCAATGGATGAGAAATAAGAAGCAGTAATGACTTTGGGAGCCTGACCTTTATGCAAGACTCAACCTTACCATCTCAGAGATTTAACCACTAATTAACAGATTCATATTCCTTGCTTGTTTTTCCTCTAAGTTTTAAGTATGCTTTTGAGTTTGGCACTTAGATATTTAAGACGTACTTAGTAATATAACAGCTATCTGAGGGGCTCAAAATGATAATTGTTTTGACCTATCCCACAGTGATGGTAGTATTTATCCAGTAAGTGGATGCAGTAATTTGTACCTTTGATGTATGCCTGCTGAGCATAGCCCTTGTCTTTGACCTTGGCATCAGTGAGAGCATGGCAGATCCCACAGGTTTTAAGACATAGATTAGCTTGTTTGAAATTATTACTTCAGTGACCTCTATTTCCAATAATGGAGCATATTTTCTCTATTCTATAACATCAATGGATGTTTTAAATTGTATTCTTCATCAGTTAGAGCAGCTCTTGTTAGTTCTTCTATGCATTTTCCTTGGTTATATTCTGTGTTATTGGTTACGACATAAAAATTGGCAATCAGATCTGCTGTCTTTATTTTATGCCTTTGATCTTATTTTGCAATGAGGGGTTGAATACGATCAGACCACAGGTTCTGTTACATTTTGTTTACACCATTTTGCTCTCAAAACCAAAATTTACTGCACTTACTTTAATACGTTTGTAATGAAGAAAGGCTAATCATCCCTCCAATATCAAATTTCATTTGTATAGTTTAAAATTACAGAGAAGTCCTAAAGGTATTTTCCGTAAGTTTAGAGACTAAAACATCCCTAAGAAAACAAAATTAAAATAAATTGTATTTCTTATAGGTACTTTCCTTGGGGGAGTTTTGATGCAAATTATCTCAGTCAGACTTTTTACAATTGGAAAAAAAAGCAGAGTAATTATATTCTTTGTAAAGAGGTGGTGTCTCTTATGCCATGAGTTATAACTGGTACAACTGATAAGGAAGACCAGTTTTCTAGCTGAGACTAAATCATAGTTAATTGGCTATCCATTTCAGTTATTAAACTTATTATTTGTTGGTTAATCTTGTCATTTGATTTTCTGTGTTTTCAGAAATTAAATCTTATGCGTAGGGATTTGAACTGTTGCCTAGATTATTGTTTCTAACATTATTTGGTCTAAAAAAATAATTTAACATTGTCTGTGGATCTGGATTCATAGTTTCCTGAGAAAAAATTATTCTCCCCCTCCAGCCCCATATACAATACAGACTTTCATTAAAACGCTGCCAATGTGGTTCATGATGTTACACATGAGTGCTTACTAGGCTGCCCTCAATTCCTTTCCAGTACTTTTGAGGACATGCCTTTAAGATTTTCTATGTGTTGGTCCTGAAACAACAACACGTGAAGCAAGCATTCAAGTTTACAAAGACTCTAGGAGGAAGAAACAAATTGGCTGGGTACTGCTGTATTGTCAAAACGCCACCTGTCTGACAGAGGGAGAACCCTCAGACTGTATCCTGGCCCACGTTTCGCACAATTTGTCTTCCTTTTTCCTGCCAAGAGAAAATGTCAGGAAGATTATCTGGTGTGAGAGATGTCTCCCATTAGACTGATAGAGTGGGAGAACTTGGATGATTGAATTAGGTTAATGAGTTCCAAGGAAGACCAGGAGCTTATCAACATAATGAACATACAAATCTCTAGCAAAGGGGGAATTGGTTAGGTAGGAAAAGACGCAGAAGTATCAGCAAGATTTTAGATGCACCTACACTGAAAAGAGAACTATAGCAAAGTAACAAGAACAAAAATGTGTATATGTAACACAAATAAGAATGTAAGCAACATTATTTCAGCACCAAAACTATCACTCAGTCGATCATTTCTGTAATGTGAATGCTGGTGTCTAACGCCACCTATTAAGGAACACAAGTCTGAGGTAGAATTTTATATATCAAAGTTATATGCACTTCCCCAGAATCCAAAGCATAATGACAATTAGACTCATTAGATCTCCACACAATAATAGAAAGAATAAGACCAAGAATATTGCTGTCAAGTATGGTCTATTGATGGCTTCTAAATTAACAAGATCGACTGGAAGAAGCCTTTAGAAAAGAACAAAAAGGGAAAAGTGTTAGCACAATCATCTGACAGATAGGCTTTGGTGTTAATGCACATTTCTAACTCCTGATTCTCTGAAGAAAGAGAATAAGACTATACAACAGGCAAGCAGGACATGTCTTTAGATCCAGGAAGTTAAGACACACCCAAAGAATAACATTTTCTTCAGTTCCGAACAACTTTGGAAAACCGGCAATATGCAGACATTAATCATAACATCCTGCAGTGTTTCATTCCTAGAGAAAAATGGAGACAAAACAATAGGAGAAGCCAAAAAGCTTCTGAAATAATTGGAACTTCAATTTTCAAAGAAATATTAGAAAGAAACAACTTGAAAAAGTTATCATCTAGAAGACACCAAACTGATAAGTAATAGTCAATATGGCTTTGTCAAAAAGAAATCGTGATGAACCAATTAAATTTTTTGACATGGCAGCAAACCTGAGAGTTGGGTGAAGGCAGATATTTTGAATTGAATAGGACTTTTGACCCTGTCCAATAGGGTATTCACTTGGCTTCCTCAAAAAGTACACTCCTTATTAGCTTCCCACAAAATAGATAAGTAATTGGAGAAAAAAATTTTAATAGGTCAAAAGTTACAGGATATAACTACTACAGGGGGATTTTATGGTTCTGTATTCTTAAATATTTTCATTAGGAACCTGAACAAAATACTATACATTAAATATGCAAGCCATGTGGAGTTGTGAGCTTACTCTAAGTTGAATATTAGAATGAAGGATCTTGACAAAAGAAACAAAAGCAAACAATAACAATCAAAATAAAAACAAAAACAAAATAACAAGCAAAAATACAGAGACAAACTAACAGAAAAAAGAAAACCGACAAAAAGCCTCAGTACTAGACAGGCAATAGTGACAATCAAAATCAAGTATACATAGCAGTCAATGGCTGTTGTATCAGTGCAAATAAGAATTTAAATAATTACTGTTTACAAACATATAGTCAGTCATAATTAAATAATGTTATTGAAATATTGGAAGATAGAAACAGAATTGTTTAAAATGAATCACAGGAAGTAATCATTCTGCTCTTCTCAGCAATGGTATGACCTCCCCGAGACAACCATTTCCAATTTGGATGTTACACAATCAAAAAGATGAGCCCATAAGAATTATTAGACAGTAAATGTGGAAACATAAAAATGTGATTTGGTTTTTCAGGAGAAATCTGTGGGGAAACATGATGGCAAGCTTAAAAATCTGCTGGAAAAAAAGAAAAGAAAGGGAAAAAACTTTTTCATGTCTGCTGAGAATGAAACAAGTATAGACTAGAATTGCAGCAGTGAAAGTGTACATCAGGCAGGTGGAAAAATATCTAATGGGAAAGACAGGTAAGTACCAGAGTAAATTGCTTAGCAGTAATGTGCTACATCTTCCTCTGCAGGCTTTAAGAACTTACCAGATGTCTTTCAGGAATAGTTTTGATACAGCCAGTCTTGTCTCAAACTTGGGAGTAAAAATGAGATGGACTTTCTGATTCCCAGCTTATTTCCTGTGATTCTGAAAAAAAATTCTAAAAAGAAAAAGAGCATACAGGTTAAAACCAGCAGGCTACATTGGATAACTTGTGTCAGTGTCATTAGAGGAAATACTTGTTTCCTGCATTACTTTTCAACTAAACTGTGTGTGCTTTACTGATGTCTTATGAATAGTTTAAAATTCAGCATTTATTTCTTGGTCTACAGCATACATTCCAAACTGCTCAGTTCTGTCCTTTTAGCACAACCCAGTTGGTGGTCCTGAAAGTTTGATATCATTTCTCATGCAGTACAGTATAGGGCTTGTACAGTGCAACTAATGAATCACACTGTCTTCCCAAATGTTTTCAAAAATACTTTTACTTGAATTAAATATCCTTGAGGTCTAAAGTGATATTCTCTTATTACTGTCAGTCCCACTTGAGCTTCTTCCTGTGCTGGACTAAGGCCATCTGTGACTTCCTGGGTTTGACATCATATTTTGCCTTTTTTTTACTGGAAGTACATGTAGGCTGGAATGAGCTGTAAAGTCTGCTTGCCTAATGGATCTATATTCTACAAAGAAGTATGGTCACTCAGCTGGAAACATATTGTTTTGTTATCTTAATAGCATGCAGGCAGCTACTGTTTTTGACTGTGAATTCTGTTTCTGTACCTCTAATGTGTTTGTCCTCATGGCAATTTCATTACAGAAACAAAGAGCTTCATATTGTTTTGGTTTTTTAATTAGGAAGAATAGTGTTCCATATTTGTTCAAAACCTTTAGACTATTATTCATCGACATAATTTCACTCATGTTTCATGCTGCAGAAAATGGCATAATCCAAGCCAATGAAATTTTCCCTCTCACGTTTTATTCAAAAGAATAATCCAGCCTTCATAGGTATAAAAAGAAAACAGTGCACAGGATGAATGTATGTGTTTCTCTTAGCCACAGGAAATGCATAATGGAAGATCACTTAGAATCCCATATGCTATTTTTTTTAATGTTCCTAATGGACCCAGCAGATTGCCTAATGCAGCATCTTGTCTGGCAGGATTTAGAACAGGTGCATTAGGAAGAAGCATAAGAAACAGTATATACCCAGTGATTCCTCTTATATACTTTCTTCTCTTATTAATTTTATTATATTCAGAAATAGTCTTTTTATATAATTGATGGTCAAATACACCCTTTATAAAGAAATAATGTAATTGTTACTAAGCAGCGGGTGTGGGGGGAATGCCCCATGGAAACATTTCTATTACTCATTATTGGAAAGGAGAGGAATATCATCTGCATTAAAGCCAAATTTCTCAGCGTGAGAGAGCTAAAGTTTCCTTTTTTGTGGTTTTAATACAATTAGGGGTGTTAAGCCCCCAGCCCTATGGTCAAAATCCAGTGCAGAAGCATTTAACAATGTTGGTGGCTGGATGGGCGCCTCTCAGAGGACAGGCCTTTGCTCTTTGTGGAGGTGGGCAGAGACACACAGAGCCTTCAGAGCATGCAGCAGCCCATATCCTCCCTGCCTCAGGAGCGGGAGCCACCAGCCACAAAAGAAGTGCTGCCATGTCTCACCCAGGTAGATGCCTGTATTTAGTTTTTCATCTACATCCTTTATATTTGCCATAAACTGGCTTGCAGGACACTGATTTTGAGATAATGGAAAGGGAAAGCTTCTGACATTACCCAGTGGGACTTTTCAGAGCAGCCAAGGTGTACTAGGATGCTCAGGTTAGCTTAGGAGCTCTTTCCAACAGGGGCTGTGTAAAACAGGAGTCTTCTGCTTACAGTCACTAGCCTGGAGAGTTCCCTGGTAAACAGCAAAGGAGGGATAAAACTTGGATATTTGGGATCCTTAGGGAACTTGCAACAGATGCAACAGTACAAGTCAGACATCCATGAACAGCAAAGAAGGAAATGCAGTGACTAGTAATGTCACTTGGTCATGTCTGTGAGAAAAGACAAACACCCTCAAAGCTCCTTCCAGATACAGCCTGGAAGAGGGACATCTGTACTTGTGATTCAGATCTAACTAATGTTCAGATGCCAGAAAAACTACAAAGAGCTAAATCCAAATAATTTTCAGACCTGAGGCAGCTGTTTAGGGAGAAGCAGTGGCACTGTTAATGCAAACTAGTAACGTGCATCAGCTACACTGACCTGCATCCACATAGAAACACAGACCAGGCTTACACAATTTGGAAACCTCACACCTACATGCCTGAACAAACTTTATGAACCTCTTCTCTTAGAAGAAAGGTGGGAAAACAGCTCAGAGCATGAGCAATGCATGATGTTAGTCTTCTAGAAACTGCCTCACTAGATTAATGGTTCTAACACAGGAATAAACCTTAATAAATACTGTTGCTCACAATGCAATCAGCTGTTCAATTGACAGGTGTGCTTCTTTACTGCACAACTGGACTTTCCAAGCACAGAGTGATCAACAGCTATGTAGTGAATTCAGAACTAAGGAAGTCTGGCGGGACACGCAGTAAGAAGGGTAACGATATGAAAATGGATTAACTGAGTTTGCAAAAGGGACACTATGACTGAAGTTGTATGTGGCTGGAAAAGGAAAATGACACTTGAGAGAAGTCTATTGAACATAACTTTGCTCAGATATCTAAAATGACTCTGGGATTTTTCTGCAAATGTGTGACTGGTAGGATGGGAAGTGATTGAAACAGTATAATAAGGGAGAAAGGCAGCTGGCTGGGCCTCACCCAGCAATAGGCTTCTGTCCACAGAATCACTGTGCCATGATTTACTATTTAAATGGAAATGCTAACATGCCAGGTAGCACCTCAGTGACCTGTGTCTTGGCCACATGCTCTTTCATCAGAAACTCACAAAAAATGTCTATACAGGTGGACTCAGTGTGAACAATAGAATTAAGAACATTTAATTTTTTCTTTTAATTACTTTTTTTTGGGGGAGTGGGGGACAGGTTGTCTTAAATTGTTCCTAACGTATGTATGAGGTCCACCAAATACTCAGTGAAAGATCTTGAGGCATTTTTAATAGTTTCCCCCCAGTGTGAATTATCCATTGTGCAATAAGGGGTTCTTCGACCCTAACAGGAAGACAAATAAGGTCTGCTTCTGCTTGCATTTTTAGATTAAATTCCAAAATATTTAATGAATATCTCTGTGGACCTTCTACCATTTCAATAGGCTACAGCTGGCAATAAGTTATGAAGGAAGGATTCCAACTCATTCCTTAGAAAACCAAGGTAAAATCTGCAACAGGAGAATGATGTTTTAGAGAAGGATTATTTAAGAAAACACAACCCTAATAAAAGTAAACATTAAAGATTCATTATAAGGTCTGACTATTTTTCTTTTAATTGTCAGATGAATTCCAGGGGTGTTCTACTGACGGAGTACTTGCCCATACTGATACAGCAGAATCATCTATTTTCTACCAAACTGCTGGGTGACAGGAAAGTCACTTTTCTTCACATTTTCCTACATTTTGAAATAACATTAATGTTTCTGTATCTTCTGAAGGTTTACTCATCAAAATGTTTTAATATCTTCAGGATATTCTGAAGGTTAAATACTTGACACTTGGCAATTTGATATATTTAATAATCAGAATTAAGAAATCCACTTGGGATTTTTGAATACTTAGACAGTCAGCTCTACATCGCAAATTCCAATCAATAAATTCTCAAAGAATATATAGCTAAAATATATGTACAGCTATATATCCCTCCAAGGCACATAAATTCCTTTATGAGAGACAAAATCCATTTGAACCAATACAAATGTTCCATGAAACATGTCCTCATGTTTCAGGACTTTCTATTTATGTTCCTAACTAAGAATTTTGAAAGTTAAAGGAAATACATCTTAATGAGTCACTTAGTGCCTTTTGGGGATCCCCAGTTTCATTCATTCTGATGAACATTTCATAAGTGTGAATTGTAAGACCTTGATGTAAAATGAAACAGAAGTGTCAAATGTTTAATTTTAAAATATATATTAAACAAGAAACACCTCTCTTTCCTATATGTCAGAACTGTTGGATTTATGTTACAATATTTTTTCTACTTAGTCAAAGTGAGAATAATGAGAAAAATTATGCTCAATTGGATGACAGCAGAATCATTCAGACCTATATGACCATTCTCGAATAAACCACGACTATTATGAGCAAGGATTATAACCTGGGATGTGTCTGTGCACTAAGAGGCAGAAGAATAAGTATTTCTTTCTATATATGGAAAAGCTAAGTGCAGAAAAATGCAGAACCTTCCACTGGATGACACAAAGAGCACTGACAGAAAAGAATTCCAGGGTTTTCAGGTTGATAACTGGACCATACATGTTTCTAAATTGAAATTTAACTCAGCTTGCCACCTAAAGCCAGCTGTCACAGGATCATTTTAACACGCTGAGTTGGGAATGAAACTTCCAAATCTAATTGATTATTATTTTTATGGGAAAGAATTATTATATTTTTATAGGGAAAATATGATTGTGTTCATTAAAAAAGACCTTTTCTATTTGAGTAGAAGACTTCCTCTAGGTGCAAGCATATAAGAACTCCTAGTAGCAGTGCATTGTCTCTAATTTGTCTTGAAGAAAGGGCAATGTGATACCAAGCAAAATAGGCAAAAATATAAAACATAAATATCTATTCATTCAATCTTTTAATAATAGAACAACTGAAAATGCCAATAACTATTGACAGAAGTCAACTTAAAATTGCCACAGCCTACTACAACATTTTGTAATGAGCATACCAAATCCAGTAACACTCAGAATACTATCTTTATTGAATCTAAGAAATAAATATGTATATAAGAAATGCACATATCTGGAGTGATACATGGTTTTACATTTTATATTTCACATCCTGGAAACTTAGCAAGAATTTTATGTTCCTGAAGTCAAGTGTCTGTGGGAGGGTTTTCGATAATTTTTACCATTTTTGAAGGTATTGCAAAGCTCATATATCTAGAGAGAAAGGGTTTGAAGTATGTGGTCTATATGTAAGCCAAAAGTCTTTGAAACTGAAAAAAAAATATCCAGCCTTTTACAACTGATGACTTATTTACATTAATCTCTTGATTCTTTGATATCTGAATTACAAATATTTAGCTGTAGGATTTTGCAAGACATATCTGCTAAAAAATGCAATGGGTGAATGTTGCTTTTAATTTGAAACATTGCCTTCATTCTTGTCTTTCCACTGCAGGTATATTGAGTGCAAGCTGCAGTCAAGCTAAATAAAGCCCAACAAACCAGCACCATTTTAAGCTAAGAACACACAAAGAAACTGATGAATGGAATGACTTCATTCATTCAGTTCCATTCAGCTCAGACAGAATGACAGCCAGCCTGGAAAAACTGCTAATGAAACTTACTGCCATTCTAAAAATAGAAACCCCAGCTTGAAATGTAATGCCTGTGCCTCTGTGGAGGCTAAAGGAAATGGAAATGTAGCTACAAGTACTTTTTGGAAAGACATCAATGTATTACAGTATTTTCTGGTATTCAGAAAGTACATAGTAGCCATTTTGAAGGACCCTCTATACCTCTCTGTGGTAAGGAGCTTTATCTGTTGGAAAAAAGAAAACCAAGTTGAATCCCTCTGTCCTGTTACTATTGTGGGAGTTGCACATGTGGGATTTAACATGAGAAATTGCAAAGGCAACAAGGTGCTACTCTAGACACAGAAAATTTTTTTAATATATATATAACTTATTACATGCAATTCATTTTGTGTAAAGTTTCATTTCTCCTGGAAAGTAAAAATCCTGCATGAGAAGATTTTTTTTTCTGAATGGTTATAATCTTAAAAAATTTTTTTTTTTTGTCGGGCTCATGTAATAAACAATTCCAGCCTTGTGGGTCATACTCAGGACCTTGTGAATCACTATGGATTCTGCATCCGTGTCCATCTTCTCTCTCAGCGTCACGCAGCTTAGGTGAATGTGAACTACATGTGTGTTGAAATCAATCTCACTCCTTCTCAGGACAAGAATTTCTAAAAGGCAAAATCATAATTTTCAGTAGTGTCTATCTGGCAAGTAAAGACCACAAGTATAGAGGTGGAAGAATCTAAGACATACAGATTCACTATGCCTGGCAAAGTCAAAGTAGGACTAAAGAAGTGTGTGTCTTATATGCACCCAATATATGGGGATGACAAGGAGTTTCATATGCACAGTAATGTTCACATTATGTGGACAAATTTCCTTTATTATCCCTCAATTTAATCAGTCGTACATACCCCTTCGCACAGGAATACAAACTAAATGTTTACCTGCCATTTTCTATAGAAGATGACAATTGTTCTGGTGGATCACAGGAGATCTGGGGTGAACTTACCAGGTATGGAACAACCCAATCCAAATTTCTACCACTAATACAAGAACGTGTATGTAAATCCATACCCAAAAATGTGTACCTCTAAGTTTAAATCAGATGCTTAATTATGAGCTGGACATTGTCCATCAATTTCTTGATATCAAAAGGAAGTACAGTGTAAAGTGCAAAGTTTAAGTGCAAAAAGAAAATGAGTGATATCATGTGATAATTCTAGTGGATGAAGAATTGCATGAGGTTATCAGGCAGAACCTCTCGATTCCTTATTCTAGACACTATTTTTGTGCCTTTGGAAAGCAAAAGCTCTCTTTAAGATAAATGAAATATTGATTTTATGTTCTACCTCAACTCCATTAAGATGCTCTTTTAAGTTACATTGCATCTGCAAAGAATGGAGTTTTATGAACATAAATCAGTTTTATAATACCCATAAGTGGCTGTTCATAAGCACTCAAATAATTCACCCAACTTTCCTGTGCATCAATAGAACTTGACTTGAAACCTTCTTAAGCACTTTCAAAAAACCTTAGCTGCGTGTCTGGTATTGAACATATCAGTGATGACTGAGTTATACTACAGACAGCTCGTTTGTTTCTGAATATAGGAGCAAGAGAATCAGCATTGTGGGGAGAAAAAAAAAAGACAATCAATGACTCACCAAGACTTTCTCTGTGTTGAAAGCTGATGATTTGAATAAAGAACATCTGACCAATATGACAATGGTTTGGGATGCCTCTGGGTCTGTTAGCTCTGTCTGTATTACCAGATGCACCACTCTCCGACTTCCAAAAGGTGTTTTAACAAAACAGACCTTGAGCCTAGGTCAGTGCAAAACACAAATGGAAATAGGGGTCAGCCCTTACAACTCAAAGGGGCACTACAGCCAGGGTCAAGTTGCCCTGGCTCAGGCTCTGAACAAAGGCAATGCTTCAGCCTATTCAGAGTGAATATCAGCCCTGGAAATTAAATTAACAGAAAGAAATTGTGCTTCCTTCCTTACTCACTCAATGGTCCAAAGTTTTACTGCATCTCTTGACAATTCTGTTCAATTACGTAACCCTGAGAGGGATGGAGTGGACTACAGAGAGCAGGTCAGACCAAGGAAGGCATACTGACATTCAGAGAGGCCTACTTGTTCTGAGAAGGGTCACGAACCATTTCATTTTTCAACAATTACAATTTGACATGACTTGTGCCATGCTTGTGTGTCTTGGTTTCAGCTGGGACATATTCTTCCTGGTAGCTGGTGTAGTACTGTGTTTGGGATTTATCATGAGGATAATGTTGATAACACACTAATGCTTTAATTGTTGCTGTACAGTGTTGGCATAAAGTCAAGGACTTTTCAGTGTGTCATGCTCTGCCAGGGAGGAGCGGCACAAAAAGCTGATAGGGAGCATAACCACAACACCTGATCCAAACTGGCCAGTGTTGTTCCATACCATGGAACATCATGTTCAGTTTATAAACCGAGGAGAGTTGTCAGCAGGTGCCAATCACTGCTTGGGGACTAAATAGGCTTTGGCCAGTGGATAGAGAGCAGTTGCATTGTGCATCGTTTCTCTTTATTGGATTTTATTCCTCTCTCTCTTTTTGTTATCTCCCTTATCATCTATTATTATTGTTATTATTGTTTTTGTTGTTAATATTATTTCAATAGTTAAATGTTCTTATCTCAACCCGTGGGTTTTACCTTCTTCTGATTCTCCTCCCCATCCCACTGAGGTGGGACAGCGGAAGGGGCAGGGTGAGCGAATGGCTGCATGGCACCATAACTGCTGTCTGGGGTTAAAACATGACACAGTGGTGCTGTTTTCTTAGGAGGTGCATCATATTTCAAAGATACTACACGCATATGGAAAGTTGGTAAATGTTGCCCTGATAGACGTAAAATGAAGAGATGAAGAAATTTTGTTTTTTTCAAAAGAAGAGACAAAGTTATTAACTTACTTGATCAGATAATCACTTACACAAATCTTTAAAGCATTTTCCTGGAGATAGCTTTCACATGTGTAGATGTACACTAAGTTTAGAGGTTGTTACAGCTGCCTCTGATACAGAGCTTGACCCCTCTGAATAAAGACAAATGCTATTGCCCAGACTGGCACTGCTCTAAGGCCATATCTTGACATCATCCTGAATGTTCCCCAGGTAATGTAACTGAATCCTTTCAGAACAACGTGAATACTGAGCAGCACTAAACCAAATTGTTTCAAGGGCTTGAAGAAAAAGATGCTAAAAAAAAAAAGAAAAAGCAATGTTTTTTCCCAGTTCAGCTAGGTCTGCAGTCCCACCATCAGTCCCACTAAAATCTAATCATAGAATAATTTTTTAGCATGCTCAGTATGCTATCACTGCACCTCTGGGTTTCTGCATGCACTTATGGATGGGAAAAGAAGCTGGTGGATAAATTATGACACCGTAAGAGTTCAGTACTTTGTATTTAGGAAGACATATGGAAAAAGAGTGTTTCTTGTCCTATTTTTTATATAAATTCACAGGTTTCACATTCATACCCCGCACTCCGCTCTGTTTTAGAAATAAACAATCTCAAGGCATTTCTTACTCCTCAGCAGACTTTGCAGGTTGGGGGGAGGAGGGAGTGGTCCTCCCCCTCTGCCTAGTGCTGATGAGGCCACACCTGGCATACTCTGGCCAGTGCTGGGCTCCCCAACACAAGGAGAGATGGTCATACTGGAGAGGCTCCAGCAGAGGTCCACAAAAACAATGAAGGGACTAGAGCAGCTCCTATAGGGAAGGGCTCAGACTGCTGCCTCCAGGCTGTTCAGCCTGGAGAAGACTCTGGCGGGGATCTTTTTCAACATATATCCATAGCTGAAGTGAAGGTACGGAGACTAAGCAAGCCAGGCTATTTTTATGAATGCACAGTGACAATGGGCACAAACTGAAACATGAGATCTTCCCTCTGAAGATCAGGAAATGCTTTTTTATTGTGACCAAGAACTGGCAGAGATTGTCCAGAGCACTTGTGGAGTCTCTGTCCTTGGAGAGGATACTCAGAAGCTATGTGGCTGTGGTCCTGGGCCACCGTCTATCAGTGGCTTTGCCTGAGCTGGGGAGGTTGGACCACATGACCTCTGGAGGTCCTTTCCCACCTTACTTGTTTTGTGGTTCTGTGACTCAAAATACACTCATGCAAGACAGGAAAGCACCTCCAGGTTGCCTGATATGGAAAGAATTGATTGTTTCTATATGTTCATAAAGAGTCAGGTTTGCCTCATGGAAGTTGATCATCCATGAGGTCTCCACATCCTAATTTTTTTCCCTCTAGAGGATTTATTAGTGACTGCACGGAAAAATAACAAGCTAAACAAAAGCATGAAGGCTGAAATGAGTGAAAAATCTGTCTAAAATAATTGGCTCTGTTATCATATCATGTGGTGCAGGTGACTGTAGCTTTTCCTGTTGGTTGACAGGTCACAATTTATAATTAAAGCAACTTGCTGTCATCAAATCTGTGAGCCAACAACCTGACAGCTTGATATTCATCTGAACTCCTTCACAGCAGCATCTTAAAGCTTCTGTTCTGTGGTGGTACTACGTATGGAGTGACACGAGGAGAGTACAAAATAGAGGCTAACTGTAGTTAAATACAAAAATTGAATACAGGGGAAGTTTTTTCCAGTAATTAATGTATTGTAACACCTGTCTTTTGAAAAGACTCCTCTTTTTGCTCCAGTCTTACTTGAAAGTAACAGTTCTTGGCACACCCCTGTTTTTTGATGACTTTGGTAGTCTTTGGCCATAGTATGAAGAGCCTGTAGCCTGTACTGCCAGTCTGGGCATTAAACCTGAGGCTTTGTACAGGGCGTGAGGGCAAATTTCTCTGTGAAGGCTTTGGGGATTATTTTTAAAGTCTCTAAGGAAGCAGGAGAAGAGAAAGCTTTTCAGAGGCTTGCTACCAGGCATTAGATTTGGATTGGCATTATGGACAGTGCCGTTGAGACAGAGTAATTGTAAATTGACTTTACTTTTCACTGCTACCTTGTGGGAAGAATGATAAAAAACAGGAAAAGTTATTCTGCGTGGTACTTGGAGTAAAGCATAAGAAAACAGGTGTGGAAGGACAAGAGATTTTTCTAATAAGCCATTGGTGTTGTTGATGTGACTAACACAGAAAGGAGAAAAAGTGGTAACATCTTCAGTTGATAACACTGTGGAAATAGAATATAGGGAACAAACGCAATCCCATACAAAATGTTCAGTACCACATTTTATAGAACAGTGTAAAATAGAACATGATGACAAAACCAGCACTCAAGTTTCATCCTTGCTATCTTCGTAACCTGAAAAGGCCTTGCAAGGGTGTCTTTAGATTTTCAGAGACATTTTGTGATGGAGAATAGATACTTGGCCCCAAGCCTGAGCATTGGATTTGACTTTATTTTTGCAATTGTTAGTGGGAGCTGTTTTTGTCCAAAGTAGTATAATTCCTGACACTGGTAACAGGGCATACAGTAGTCCCCTTGTTGGTGGGGTGTGCTACCAGGTTTGTGCCCGGCATGGCTGCGGGACCTCCACGGGAATCAGTTCCTTGCCACCTGTGGTTCAGTGAAAGAAATCTGGCGTCTCCGCTGATGGCGCTCACTCCACCCTGAGGAGCTTGAGGTATCCTGTTCGGGTCTTAGAGCTCGTCCCTCATCACGTTCCATCCTCCTTAGCTTCTCCCGCAGTGTTTGGTGCCAGGTGCTGCAGGACCTCTGTGGGGATCGGCTCCTAGACGACTGCGGTTCAGTGAAAGAAACCCGGCGTCCTCGCTGACGGCGTTCACTCCTCCCTGACATTGGGACATCCTGTTCAGACCCTAGAGCTCGACCCACATTGTGATCCATCTTCCTTCGCTTCTCCTGTAGTGTTTGGTGTGAGGGGCTGTGGGAACTCCCTGGCGTTTGGCTCCTTGTCCCCTGCAGCTCGATGAAACAACTGCGGCGGTCCCGCTGATGGTGTTCACTCCTCCCTAAAGAGGCACAGACGTGCCCCAGGCCCTGCCAGTGTCCCTGTCCAGCAAATCCTCTCTGTGCCCTTAGAAAACACACAAGTGGATGTCTGTCCCTGATGGAGGAGGCCAGGCACTGTGGCCCTTCAGGGCTGCCCTGTGCATCCAAAAGGCTTGTTGTCACAGGTGTCACAATGACTCCCTGGTGACATCAGGGGGCTTTCAGGCACCACACTCAGAAGACACAAGTTCCAGCCTCAGGAACAAAAACTTCCCAGATAGCTCATCTCACATGATACCCTGCTGTTGAGCAGAAATCTGTTGCCATGTTTTCCACATAAATTCACAGGTTTCAGCTTTCACACCCAGTGCTATGTTCTGTTTTAGAAACAGACCATTCAAGGCCTTTCTTACTCCTCAGCTGACTTTTGTAGGAGCAGTTTTGGTGTGAAGTAGTACAATTTCTGAAACTAGCACTCTTTTTGGTAGGGTATGCTACCAGGCCCTGCGCTTGGCAGGGCTGGGGGAGCTGCACCAGGATTGCCTCCTTGTTGTCTGTCCTTTTTTCTTCCTGATACTGAAGGGTGTGATGCTTTTGCAGAGCTTCCTGTGTGATAAAAAGTTAAAATTCTTGTCCTTTGGCTACAAATTAATTGTTTTATAAAGAGTATTTTTTTTAAAATTACAGGGAAGAGTTACACAGGCCTATCTTGTCAGTCAGTGTTCTCAGCGAAGCAAATTCATCTGTTCTGTAGATACCTTCATGGTCTAGACTAACTGAGAAACCTGCCTTTAGAGACAAAACTTTGTTCCCTTTCCTGACATTTGTGCAGTTCTGAACTCCCTGACTACCTGAATTACCCATCATTGTGGTTTGAAGATCTCCTGCAGAAGAGCTCTAAACCCAAGACAGTGCTATGGAGAAAAAAAGTCTCTCTATTTATCCAAACACACAGATCCACACTTCCAGAGATGCACGCATGTGCTGCAGCTATTGTCATGCCCATTAGTGTGATCCCAGTTTGTTTTCTGCAGCACTCACTTCCCAAACACCCTTTAGCTCTCTGTGGAGCTGTACTTAAAAATGTAAAAACTCTGAGTATCTCACACAGAGGAAGTTGTAAGTAAAAAGCCACACATGCGTGATACTGTTCTGGGCCATCAACCCGAACTCTTCAATCACCTTGCTTTACCAACATCAGCATGTACTTTCAGACTTAAACTAAAGGCTTTTCTTAACATCTTTTCCTACATGCTCAATTTCTCAAATGTTATCTTCCAGTGACTCAAAATTTACCTCATTTTAGGGTGAGACCATGACAGAAAAGCCTCTGCAGTTGGAGCTATGAGGGAAAGGTCTACAAAACATGTCTTATTAGGAGTGGCTGAGGGAGCTGGGTTTTTTTAGTCTTGAGAAGAGGAGGCTCATGGGGAACCTCATCGCTCTCTTCAACCGCCTGAAAAGAGGTCGTGGTGAGGTGGGGCTGGTCTCTTCTACTGTGCCTGCAGTGAGAGGATAAGGGGAAATGGCCTTAAACTGAGATGGGAGATTCAGATCAGATATGAGAAAAATTTTTCACTGTTATGTTGCCCAGGGAAGTGGTAGAGTCACCATCCCTGGAGGTGTTTAAGAAGCATCTGGATCTTGCTCTGGATGATGTGGTTTAGTGATTTAGGGGCTACAGTGGTGGTGCTGGACTGTGATCATCTTAAAGGTCTGTTCCAACCTTGATCATTCTATAATCCTCTGATTCTATGAAATAGTGGAGCAGAATCAGACTGAAATCAAAGCTGCCGTTTTGCCCATTTATATTCTTTCCCTTTCTGCTATTACCACTTGGGTGGTCTGTCCATTGAGAAAATTCAGTACACAGAAATTACGTTAAATTTCTTGTTCTTCTGGTCTCCCAAAGTAAATTCCAGCAGCCTTTCCAAAATACCATGGAAATTTATGGGAGCCCAAGTTCTTAAGTGGACACAGATGGTTTGCCTGCAACCTTATTTAAATATCACCTTCCATGTCCCAAACATTAGCACGTCAGTAATAACAAAGGTAACACAAGAAATGCAAACACAGTAAAAGGCAGCACACCATGAGGGACAGAGAAGCATCACAACAGTAAATGAAAATCCACATTAAAAGTAGCCAGTTAATGAAATGCCATCTGTCCATCCAAACTTCACTCAAAGCAGGAAAGTTTCCTGTTTAATGGAAAAATAAATTCTTCAGGGCTCGGAAAAATGAGTAATTAGTTGTATTTTCCCTCTATCTGTCTTTTTTCATTGGATGAATTGTTATGCAGTTATTTACCTTGAAAATATCACTAGGGCAGCCACCACTGTGGTGCTGTAGTATTTTTTGTTTGTAGCAGAGTTGTATGAAATTTGGCAGGATCTATATTTGATAGACATCAAATATGCTTTTTTTTTTTTTTTTTTTAATCTGGTGGATTCCTTCAGTGCAGCTGAGCTAATCTCCTGTTACAGTCCATTTTGATTTTGGATAGTTTTTCAAGAAGGAAATCAGAGTGAAACAGGGGTGAGTTTCATGCTGGACTGGGTGGAGTAGAACTATTACAAGATGATGATTCCAGTTGAAAAATATTCTTGCTTTAGACTTTGTCAAAGCTTGGCCCAGACCTGCTGAAAAATCTGTAAGTATGGCCTTATTTTTTGCTTTAGACTGAGCTGAAGCCCAGCAAAACTTGCTGAATTTTGTTTTTAAGACAAAAGCACAATTAGTTTTTGCTTCCATACCTGGCGGAAACCAGAAAGAATTATTAAACCACTTCTCCCCTCCCTCTTCTTCTACCCTTTTTGCCTTTCCTCTGTTGTCAAGACTTTCACAAACTTCAGCAATTTGGGTTCTACTGAGGTCACACTTTTAATACAGTTTTTCACATGTTGTGGATCCTGCCAGCTAGTAGTACACAGTGCTCTTAAAAAACTTCTTGTGTAGAATAAAAAAGAAGACATGCAGCTTCTAAAACCTTGATTGTCCAGTTTTGCTGCTTACAATTTTCTTGATGAAGATAAGCTCTCTGGCTGGAGCACAAGTCTTACACGGCTGAAGAAATTGGAGTTGTTTAGCCTGAAGGAAAGGAGGCTCAAGGGGCACCTTATCACAAAGTGGAGGGTTAGTCTGTTCTGCCAAGTGACAGGACAAGAGGAAATGACCTCAAGTTGTGCCAGGGGAGGTTTGGATTGGATATTAGGAATAATTTCTTCACAGAAAGGGTTTTCAAGAATTGGAACAGGCTGCCCGAGGAAGTGGTTGAATCACTATCCCTGGAAGTATTTCAACCACGTGTAGATGTGCCACTTAAGGGTGCATGTTAGGAATTTGGCAGTGTTAATGGTTGGACTTGATGATCTTAGAGGTCTTTTCCAATTCTGTGATTCTGAGTGAGAACACTATTTTGACTATATACAATAGCAGTATTGCCAGTGAACTTGGACCAACAGCTGAGTCCTTCACAGTATGACAGTACAGCACACTAGGGCTAAATATTTGTCTTCTACACATAAGTTTTCTAGACATTTTTCTTTGATAAAACATTGTGCTGTGTATCATGATTTGATGGACATAATGAGCTATACGTGTTCTTTTATGCTGGTTTTGCTGCAGTGAGAAATAAAAGATTATAGTCTTCAGAGTTTTGCAATGGAATTGCAGTTGTGCTTATTTTAAGGCAGTAGTTTAAATTAATTAGTTCCTATCTACATGTTTGTGTGGCTGTCACTGTTGGAACAGCTGAATGAAACATCCAGATAAGCCTAAAATATTTCATACAGAGCCTGAGGCAGCCCACAGCTTCAAGAACCCCAAAAACTTTAAAGCACAGAGGATTTCAACGGTGGGCAGAGTCTGACCTCCTGCCTCAGGCTTCTGCCTCAGCTGCCTTCTCCAGGAAAAACTTTGCACAGTGCTGCTGCATGATTAAGATTTCCAGACACAATCATAAATTGTTATAGATGAAGCAATAACATTCACTGTATTATGGTGTGTGCATTTGACAGCTAGACTTATAAAGAAAAGAGAAAATTTATTCCTTTCATTGCATTCATTCTTTCTATAATATGCCCTAACTGAAAGTTATTTGAGACAGAGGTGCTTGCTCTGCAGCCCTCCCTCACTGACCTCTGCCACCATCCTTGGCTCAGGGTGACTGCTGAACAACACATGGCACCAAGAACATTTCAAGAGCTGGGAGTCTCCACATTGCCTGGAAATAAGCACGATAACTGGATACGGGTATATCTTGACTGAGGGGATGCAGGAGTACCTTAAAATAAAGCGATATTACAATTTGCTGTTAACTCAGCAAAGGCACACACCCCATCCTGATAAAGGCTTGGTCCTTGCAGTGAGGAATGGGTGCAAAGATGTAAGTTCATATAGGAAACAGTTTCCAAATAGTAGGTATAGCATTAAGCACCCAGGTGCAAGCTCCTGCCACATCTCTAGTAAAACATTAAGCTGAAAAAATTTACAAACATATCTCTCTCTTACTCTGGTTCCTAGAAATGTAGCTCCTCACTTCAGGCTTGCTCTTATTCAGGCAATTTTCCATGATCCCCGCAACTACAGGCAAACGGTTCCCTTGCTGTCCCAGGTCTTGTCTCATCCCTGCTCTAGATGCAAGTTCCTTATGTCCCTGGGAGTTCTCTTTCCTCTTGTTTCAGGTTGTGTTCCTATAAAACATGTTGTACTGAGCTACACATAAAGCTTTGCAGCTTTGAGTACCAGCACTGGCTACCATCTTGAAGCCATGAAGCCTCCCTAACTTCAGCATGCCAGGGAGAAGCTCTCCTTGAGGAATCTCTCTCTAGGCATCCAAGACAAAGCAATCATCCTAAATAAAATCTTTTTTTCCTAACCACAGCCTCCTGGGGAAAGGCACAGGCAATAAACAGCAGACAGGCAAAATCTAAGCCACATATTACATCCCTCAGCTAAAGGCAGGTAGAAACAACACTTTGCTGGTGACGTCTATAGACATCAAGATTTAAACCAAACTTTGCGATTGTTTTTGTTGTTAATCAGTAGCTATAGCTAAGAAGCTAGGATAAAGAAAGTGCAACGTAAATTTGTAGGCTTAGCTAATCCTTTGTTTTGAGGAAAAGGGAACACAATCCCAAAATGAATGGGCTGTCTACACAATACTCACCAGGTGCGAAGTCAGCAAGACTGAGAAGTTACTGCAGGAAAGGTAACTTGAGCAGGGCAGATCATGACCACCAACCCACTGACCACCTACTCAAATGGAGGAAAGAACTGCACATGAGGACTAATTAGCATGAGAAGCAAGGAACATAGCTAGCAAATAAGGGATTGAGTACTAATTAGAGAAAAAGCTATGAAATTTGTAACCAATGAAATGTGATACCTTTGTTTGTTAAAACATATAAAGAGTGTAAAGTTTTGATAACTGGGGAGCTAGAATTCTGTAGGTTTCCACCTAGCTCCCTACTTTGATAACTAGAATAAAGAGGAATATCTTGCCTCAGTGCATTTATCATGGCTGTATGAAATAATTTTCAACATGCATGATTCTGAAATAGTAAAATGAAATTAAAATCTCTATTTGTCAAGTGTCACCAATTTTTCAGACTTCCTAATGATGATGAGCAAACTCCAATAACTGGGAAAATCTGGTCTTGCCAAGTTATGTGCAGTGATTGTTAGCAAAAAGAGTTTTCTGTGCCTTTCAGCACCCTCAAAATCTCTGACTGGGGCCAGGTGTAGAGGCAGCTGCCCATAAATCAGTCGGCTCAGCAGAGCGATTGCCTTCAGGAATTTAACACTTGCCAGGCACCTCAATGTAAACAAAATTATGAAGAATATTACCAGCTATTGATAGTGCTTTCCCTGGAAATCTTTGGAGTGTGATTTGCTGTCATTTAGCAAACAGATGAAGTTTCCATAATAATAGGATGGCAAAAAGGTAAGAATAACGTGAAAATAACTGGATTCCTTTTTTAGCCAGTTAGCCATTTTAACTTTAAATTAATTTCACTTAAAGCCATCTCAAATGCCTTCATCTGTTGGATACTATCAGTAACATTTAGGACCGGCTTGTGGGAAAGCCTTGAAGGATGATCAGTATAAATTGCAAATGGAGTCTGTTCTGCTCAGTTAATATTGAGAAGATTCAAACTCTCCCAAGTTCATAGCTACTTCTATTCAGAGTTCTATCTGAAACAGTTTCTAAATACATAGGAACTGAGAAATGCATACTGTCAAGTACCAGGTACCAGGACATACATTCCTCTAGCTAGACCCAGATATAACACTTCTCTGTGAGACTAACAATTATTCAAAATTTTATATAATATGTTGTTAACAGGACATACTGTAATTTGTAATCCAAGTGGAGACTTATTTTTTTGCTTGCTATAAAAATGTTACCTTCTTGTTTTTATGGAAAAGGAAATTTCCTCCATGTCACAAACATAAATGTTGTTCCTGCATTGCTTTCCCTTCCTGGTACAACTCCTTTCTGAATTTCCCACAGGCCATCAGTAACACAAGTGTTTTAAAGCTGGTGAGCTCTCTATCAAATTAACCTGAGCCACGTATTTTTCCTTTGTATTCATTCAGGAAAAAATCTCCAGGCTACATGACACTTTCAGTCCAAGCTAGCAGGCATAGCTGAGTATTAGTTATGGAGATGTCAGAAAAAGAGGAGAGAAATGAAAGAGGTGGGTCTCCATGAAGAACAAGTTTCTTCATACTCCAACCAAATAGTGAACTAGAAGAAATCAAAGCCCTGATATTTAAAAGTCTATCTTCAGATAGTCTATGTGAGGAAGAGCCACCAGTGGGTCCCAGGCCCCACGGTCTCTTCCACACTGTGAGAAGACCTGCACCGGCAGAAGATCCTTTACTTGTGCTCTGAAAAGCATCAGAATAGCTACCACAGCATCAAGGTTGTTTTCAAAGAGCAAATTGGATTCCACATGCAGATGTACTTGTCTGCCTGTTAAATTCCACGTTCTGTCACGTATCCACAGATAGCAGCTTTATGATACAGAGGGAATATGAAGAGGGTGCTGAGCACATACACCACTCAAAGTACTGCCCCAAATATGGGTTCTTTCAACCTGTGTGCATGAAGCTGATCTGCACACAGAGTCAAGATACTTGTTTATTTCATATCTGCACAGAGATAGGTGCTAGGTGGTAAATCCACACAGCTGGCTCAATTTCAGTATGCCAGACTCTCATTTTTATACACTTGGAATAAAAATTTAGCATTTCCCATATACATAACAAAAAAAACATATAGTCACAAAAGGTTAATTCTGGAATGTGGGTAAAGCAGTATTACTTTTCAAACCATTGCTTCTACATGGTTGAATTTCTTCAATATGGTTGGATTTCTTTCACTTGCATATGGTGTTTTGTTCAAGCCAAGATGACCACTTGATCAGGTAAAGATCTAGGAATGTAGTTTTGAGTTTTCTCATCACTGAAGAAGTTTAACATTACAGACCAGATCTTAGGAAGATCTCATAAGCAAATCAGGAGCAGCAACAGCCACTGGAAAAAGTAAAAGCCACAGCAGTTCAAACCAGTTGGAACTAAATAATTCCCACCAGAGTTCACAGAACATGTTTTTACAGTGTCATTCACTCCAAAGTTAAATGATACTCTTCTGAAATCTTGACATTTATGGAATCAATACATACCAAGAGGTTGGGAAATAGGTGTGTGGATGATTCAGTACACTTTCCTCTCAAGTGCCAGCTTAGCTCACTAAAACTAGAAGAGTTATTTCTCTCAGAGCATTTAGAGCTTCTAAAATTGCTTGTGTTACAGTTTGCTACAAATTTTAAGCTATAAAGGGTTTTTTGTGTCTAAATTCAGTTTACTATATGACACTAGAGGCCGCAGAAGCATTGTTTTGCTGCAGTATACTACTGACATTTTTTCAATAGCTCCTTTAGAAGTGATGCAACATAAATTTTCACCCAACTTTAGTTTAAGAGATGCTATTTCAGAGGCATGGGCATCTGTTGTATACCACCACCATGAAAAAATTCTTGAGGGAACTTGCTGATCACATTAGAAATCAGGTTCTTATCCTAGAAAGAATTAACATATTCTACTAAATACACTGAAGGTATCCCTTTGTTCACTGAAATTTCATGGCAGCTTTTCCCCCCCACTTATTTAACATGCCATGTTTTCTTTCATAGATAATTTTATTCCTGTTGGCATTTGGCCTTTGGATTAATTGAAACTGAAAGGGCTAGAAAGTACTTAATTTCTTCTTATGTCAATAGTTGCAATATCTATATTTTAATTAACAAATAAGCAAAACAAGTCCTCAAACCTGTCAAGATTTGCAGCAATGCTTATAGGAGGGGATGTAGGTCAAAGAGCTGCTTTGTCAGACAGAAGTAACTATGGAAGAATTAGGAGTTCCACGTGTCTCATTTACACTAGTGATCCTGATCACCAACACCAGAAACTGTGCCTGGATTGCAGATTTGTCACTGGAAGAAAAACAGAATATCTTTTCCATCATTTTCTGTTTGAAAAAGGTTTTTGGGAATGTTGACATATGCCTTTTCTCAGGTTAAACAGGGAGTGGACGGCAAGCAGTTCAGGATTTAGTCTAGTCTAGACTGAATTGAGGAGAAATTACATTTTCTTCTTTATTTTAATTAAAACATTATTAAAACTGTACAGTTTTGGTTGTGGTTGCAGGAACAGGAATACACTCTTTTACTGCAAGCCATTTTTGTATTACACTGAATGCATCAACACTGTGGGATCTACTAGAAAAGAAATAATTTCCTGGATGAGATATTGATACATAGATACATCTTATCTATTTAGCTGTAAGTAAGGTGGATAGGAAATAATTCTTCAGCTACAGGCTCAGAACTACTTACATTTCTTTGGAATTTGTTATGCAGTATGACCATGATCTGTCTGAGCCAATTTTGTTTGGAAGAGCACATCATATTTCTGAAGTAATTTCTGATTGGAGTATGTATGGTAAAGAGATTAATGTTAACACTGTAACTCCATTTATTTCAGGCATTTTTCAATCAGGAGGGAATTTCCTGCTCTGTGAGACATCAAGTTGTGAGTAGTCCTGGACATAGCATGCTTTTAGTCTAAAGGGGTATTTGCATCAGGTGAGATCCAAGAGTGCTGTGATGTCTGCAGTGTGTTCAAGTCATGAAGACCTCATGAGGACTAAGAGAAAGGTAACTTAGAGACAAGACATTATTATTTCCCCATAAGGACTTGATATACAACAATAGAAAGAATAGATACATCAAGCAGATTATGGTACAGGTAAACTATGGCTGTCCCAAAGTAGCTAAAATCAGCTTCTCAATATCACACTCATTTTGTCCACGTAGAATCCTAAAATAGCCATTTTCTCCCCAGGATTTTCCCCACGAATTTGCAGCAATCTAAAAGTAAAGAAAGCAGAAAAAAATTGTCGGCTTTAATTTGAAAATATCATTTAAAAATGCAAGGTGTAAAATGCAAAATGAATCTTGTGTTAGTTTTCTTTTTAAGAAACAAAGTCTCTCAGATTGGGCACACTGAGAATTAGCATGTATCTTTTTCTGATTTCTAGTAATTTGTTCCTTTTTTGGTTTGATCAAAATTTCAGTTCCAAAATCAGGGTTAGTAAAAATGAAATAGTATTTCTACAAGACAGTTTGTTAAATTGAAGCAGAAATCATTAAATGAATATTCAACTCTTGGCTGGTAAAAGTGGTTATTGAAACAACCATGGTCAGAGTTCCAATTACAACAAACCTGTTAAAGACATACCAAAGATACAAAAAAAGAGCTGACTTTTAAAAAATGAAGTTTTATTCAGCTAGCTATTGACATATTGAGCAATTTATTTTCTGATGAAGTCTCAGTAGTCTCGGTAGGTTTTGCCTTTGATACCAGTGAAACTACCTATCGTAAGCCCTGCCATCAGCTATGTAAATACCAAACTACCTTCGGATGAACACAGGAATAACGAGATGAGCTGTCAGTCATAATCCAAGTGATAAAATCTGACTTCCTCTAAATGGCTTAAAGGAAATGTTCTTAGTTTGATTGGTTTTAGTTTTATTCTGCTGGCTGGATAACAATTGCCAACACTGTTTAAACAGAAAATTCGTCTTTTCCAAATATTTTAACAAATACTATTGATTAAATTTATTGACTTTCATTTGTAGGCATCAAAAAGAACTGACTCTTCATAGAAATTTTTAGTAACATTTGAAAAATTGACTAAGATTTGAGACAGAAAAGACAGTGTAGGAAAAAACACAGGTATAGGTGGGATGAAACAGGCTTTGAAATTGTGGTAGGTGATGCTATAGTTCAAGAGTCAGCATCATAAAAGTTGCCAGAGAGGGAATAGAATTACTCAGGACACTTCAAGGTGAAGGAAAAAAACAGATGTAGAGAGAGTGAATGAAAGTAAAGAAGTAGATTTTAGATGATCTGTGTTGTTGAGATCTTTTTTCTTCTGCTTCAAAACACTGTCCTAAGTATTCACTTACCCAAAACTTTTGTTTCTGTCCATTTTTGTCACGTAATGCTCCCCACCTTTTAGAAAAGAATGGTACTTTGATGAAACAAGCAATCAGAAAATAGAAACACGTCTTAGTAAGTTGTCATAATTACCAATATTAGAACAAAGCATGAATAACAAACTCTGATGATTCAAATGAGGTTACCTGCTGACCAGCTAGCCACAAGTCAAATTGCCATTAGTGATTACAAAAACTTAATACAAGTCTAGTTTTAGTTTTTCATTGTAAAAACCTGTTTTCATTGACAGAATCTCTCTTCTGGAGAGCTTGCCAGCTGAACTGAACTGTGTAGGACTATTGAAACTAATGTGAACATATTCCTTCAACTGAGCTGAAGATCCCAAGGAACATTTTTGTTAGAAGTCACATCCAGCACCTTTACAGAAATAGCTGGTGAGTTGGGACTGAAAATATTCCTAGCTTTTCTCAGATCAAATTGAACTGCTGACAGCCTATCATGAGTTATTGCGTGGTGGTGGGTGGTGGTGGAGGGAGGGGTGACCTCTAAACTTACTTAATCTTTTTTCATCTTTGAGGACTTTTTCATCTTTTCTTTTATGGAAATATCTATGAAATCACACAAGAAATTTTCCCCACCTACCATCCCCACCTGCCAAGTGACAGGATTTTCGTAGTTGTATACCTGTAGCTGAACTGCACAGTACTCTGATTTTTAGGCTTCACTTTATACACGGGGAAGAAGAAGTTCCAACCCAATCACCCGGACGTATGTCAGTGAGCAAGAGTTGCACTGCACACCTTAGATAGCTAAGTATACATGGTTTGTCTGCTGGAGCTTAAAGAGCTCTGTCTTGTTTTGTATTTATACAACAAATGCTTGTCTAGTTACTATTCACAGCTCATTATGCTTGGCTGCATATAAAAGGGCACAAATAAACAGAAAACCAAAGATGTGAACATTTAGATGGTTTTCCCCAGTGTAAAGTTAATCCTAGGATATATCAATTGCCATTGACAGGATGTTTACTGGTGTATATTCCATCAACACCACATGTTTGAGCTGTATTTGCAGTGCTCCATTCATTTTCAAAGACAACAAAAGTATGATGAGAAATCCCACAGTGCGAATGGGGAAACTGGGATTTTTCTGTCACCCTTTTATTTGAACAGCAACAGTGGCATCAGCTCTCCTTGGTTAACAGTGAACCATCATTTACATGGAATATCTGCATTTTCAGACAAAGGGAAAAAGAAAAGGACAACAAAGTTGTGACTAGCAGAGAGATGAAGTGTGGATTGCAATTGCAAGCACATATTGTAGCTACTGATCATTAAATTCAAGAAATCATAAAAACAATATTTGCCATAATGACCCTGGAATACAATTATTGCTTTTTTAAAGAGGCCCCATGATGCTTTTTCTTATCATTACCACATAAATGTTCAGGGATTATCAATAATTGCCATTTCTTTGCCAAATGTATTTCAGATACAATCTGTCATGAACATAAATTTTAAAAAAAAGATATATCATAAGCTTTTGAATTTCATATCAGATTCAGATTTACTTCTTTACTCATGAGCATTTTACTAAAAAAATTACACCAGCTGTAATGTGAAAGTCCAATACTTACATCTGTCTCAAAGACACAGAAAAATTGCCTTGAATTTATATTCATGTATTCCTGCATTTCATACTACACATAATTTCTCCCGCTTGCTTGAGCATGATGATGACCAGTTCCCACAGGGTCACATTTCTGTGATCAAATGTTTTTCTAACATTTGTTATTTTCTAAAAGAGTCAGCTTCTAGTTTCATACATTGATAAGAATTTATTGATTCTCAGAAATGTCTCTAGGTTCAAGAAAACTTAGAAGCCAAGATAGAAAAGTAACCTTTTTTTATCTTTGACTATAACATATCCATGAATTTAGTTTCCCAGGGTTTGTGTCATTGTAGTCAGATACATAGGCACTTGACATATGAATTTTATTTACAGTTTAGAAAGAAGAGCTGCTTTCTCAGTAATGAATGTCTATGCGTATTCATCAAATACTTTAAATTAATGTATATTAAATTAAAATACAGAGGAGTGCAGCGAGCAGGTCAAGAGAAGTGACTGATTTCCTTTTTTTGGGACTGCCATTCTGTGTCCAGTGCCCAGCCTTGAGCTTCCTCACACAGGAAAGGCATTAACAGGCTGGAACAAGATCAGCAAGAGTCCACTGAGATGTTTGGGGTCTGGAGCACATGATGTGTGAGGAGAGGCTGAGGCAGCTGGCTTTTTTCAGCCCTCAGGAGAGAAGGCTCAAGGCAGATATATTTGTTGTCTTCTTCTTTGCAAAGGGTGAGTAAAGAGAAGATAGAACAGACTCCCCTGATACATTGTGGTGGTCCCCCCACTGCTCCGCTTCTACTTCCCCTACATGAACCATAACCACCTGTGGCAGTAGTGATGGCTGCATCCAACTTACTCTAGATAGCATTCCAGATCATTTTCCCTGCAGAGTAGCAGCTCAGAGAAAGTGTTGACTGGTCCCTCAAAATCTTCAAAACCAAAATTAAAAACAAAAAAAAAGCATAATCCTGAAGGAGTTAAGTGAAGTAACTAAACTCCCAGTGGAATTAGTTCCCAAGTGTAATTGACAGAGACTTTTAAGTGAGTTAGCACATTCTTGGACAACACCCATTAGAGAACAATATTGCATTTTCTGGAAGATGACCAAAATAATTTAATCACAGTCCTTTGTTTGCTGTTGTGATTATTCCACCGTGATATTTACTCCAAATGAATGCCATTTTAAAAGCAAAGAGATGCTGGATCTCATTACTTGGACAGACAGGGAATTTCTTAGGGTTATTTTTGCAAAGCTTTAGATCACTAATGTCCCTACCTTGGATATTCTTAGGAAATCTTTCAACCTTATGTCCTGGTTTCAGCTAGGATAGAGTTATTTTTTTCTCAGTAGCTGTTACAGTGCTGTGATTTGGATTTGGAATGAGAGTGATGTTGATAACACACTGATGTTTTGGGTTTTGCTAGGTAAGGACTCTTTTCCTTTTGTCTTGTGCTCTGCCAGCAAAGAGGAATGCAAAATAAACTAGGAGGGATCCTGGCTGGGACAGGAGATGGAACTGACCAAAAGGATATTCCACACCATAGAACTCATGCCCGGTATATAAACTGGGGGGAAGTCACCCAGAAGCGCGTCCAATCCGGGTTCAGGAAGGGGGGTTCTGGTGTCAGTCAGCAGGTGGTGAGCAATTGCATCGTACTTCTTTTTCCCTTTATATTATCACTTGCCATTATTTTTGATTATTAAACTGTTCTTATCTCAATCTACAAGTTTTACTTTGATTTTATCCCCCATTCCACTGGGGTGTGTGGGGGGAGAGACGGAGCTGAGAGAACCACTGCTTAATTTCCAGCTGGGCTTAAATCATGATGCCATTTCATATCCAAACTTCCCATTTTTATTAAGGAGAAAAAGAAGAGATTTTAAGAAACGATTAAGAAGGTCTGTCTATCAATTACTGAAAATTACTTTTAAAAGGAGGTTTTCCTCTCTGGCCAAAATATTCTGTAAGAAATACTCCACTTAGCTTTTGCAAAAGAAACTATCATGATCTTCAATCAAAAATAACCTTGAATAAAAAAAAGTAATTTCACAAAACTGCATTCAGTCCCTTTCAGGAGAAAAAACTAAACAATGTATTTCCATTTACTAAAAGGAAACCTGCTCAAAATGACTCTGTGAAAAGAATTCTGCTGCTCTTTCAGATAAAAGGATGAGTACTTGTGGTCTTATATAAAATGATTTTCATAATTTTGTGTCCAATTTTATATAGTAGAGGCACCTTAGCTGTCCTTTTCAGTAATAACTTTTCCTTGATATTAACTCTGTAGGAAAAGGCCCCGAACACACAACTCTGCCTGATGGTTACAAAGCTAGAATACAAAGACTGTTTCAGTAGCGTTACAGAGAATGGAAACTGGTTTTATCTGAACATTTCCTAGTTTTTCAATATGTTGTACCACAAAAATGAAGGTGGACTTCACAAGAAAAGCATAAAGAAAATTACCAGGAAATAAGTAAACTGATAAGTAATCATTGATAAAATAATAAAAAACTGGAAATATAACCTAACACAATAAAAAGGGTTATCAGAAGTGGCTTCAAAATTAAGGTATTTTGGCAGATAACAGAAACTAGGTTCAAGTGTGCTTACATTCACTTTTATAGGTAAAATGCTCTTAACAGCAAATACAGTGACGATTTCTAAAGAGTGTGCTAAATAATATTACACAAACTCACTCCTTGGGACTGAAGATACAAACTGGAAACTAATAAGGCATTAAAAATAAAGAGGAATGACAGATCTTAGATCTTGAGCTAATTTCTGCAGATTAGGTGTTATTAGTAGAAGTCAATGCTTTACATTAACCAAGGATTTAAACTGCTTGCTAGCAAGGAATATATGCAGTCCAGAACATCTCAATTTCTTCCATGGACTTGGTTGTATAACTGTCATAATGCTACCAGAGGAAAAAAAGTCTAACTTTTGTGGGTCACATCCTGTTCTTAGTGCTGAATCACAAAAGCCTAGTCCATTTCAAAAACTAGCAATTTTATCTACTCAATTAGACAATTTTGTATTAAAAATCTTGTATTAAAATTAATTTTGTATTAAAAATAAGAAGGTTAGGGTCACTGACTAATGTTCACCACAAGGGAAAGCTTCTTAGAAAATGGTTGCTGGAATCTGAAATTACAGTTTTGCCTAGACTTTTCAACATGAGAGCTGAGTCAAACTCTGTCAGTGAGCCAATAGTTAAATCACTCCCACGGATCCCACAGATCTGCTGTAATGAATTGTATGGGGGAGAGTCTCATGGATTTAACTGCATGAATCA
Organism: Gymnorhina tibicen; assembly: GCA_013399875.1. Taxonomy (NCBI): domain Eukaryota; kingdom Metazoa; phylum Chordata; class Aves; order Passeriformes; family Artamidae; genus Gymnorhina; species Gymnorhina tibicen. Next base: position 567,252 of record VXAZ01010335.1, on the reverse strand, counting down.
TCAGACACTGTATCTTTTCCCCATGATCTCCTCATGTATTTCTCTTCCCCGTAAAATATGTTTGAGCGTTACTGTTTAATCTCTAACGATAATGCCTGACATTGATTGTCTGACAGTGATAAAGTAATTATTTTTTCCCCATGAAAGAAAAAGGGAATTCAAGCCCAGGTTTCTTTATTCAGGAACAAAACAGTTTGGGTTACAACTTTAGGTGGTCTAAGGTGTTACTTTTTTGTAGTTATTCTGAGCGTAACCTCAAGTGAGGGCAAGTAAAGAGAAAAATATAGAGAAAAACAGTATCCAATGCCAAAACTTCAGATATCATTAACAGTAGTCAAGACTTTGGATTTTGCATAGGTGAGTCATTTAATTGTGTACTAACCCTTAGAATGCTGTTGCTTTGTCTGGCTGTCCCCTCAACACTAAACCATAAGCTGTTTGCCTCACATACTAATTTTACCTCCATTAGTGTGGTTTTTTGTGTTAAGCATTCAACCAAAGTTTTTTCAGGGCATAGATGTTTCAGTTTAGTAGTTCGCTAAGCCGTTTAATCTGTTGCATTATTCTATTTAAATCTTTCAGTGAATTGCTAATTAAAATAGAGGGGAAATGTGTTTCCAGCAAATGCACATCTCAGTGTCCTCTTATTAAAGCCATTTGTCATTCTGAGCACCTTCCAAGCATCTGAAAATCTATCTTGTTCATGAAAGATCATCAAGGTTTTTAATAATATTATTTGTGTTTCCTCCAAGCTTTAAGGTGATAGTCCATAGATTTAACTGTAGCCAAAGGCACAGGCTTTTGAGACTTTCCTGGATTTTTCAGTGTCAGGGCTTCAGCAGATGATTTTTAGTGAGGTATGGATAATATATTGTGGTTTGGCACGGCTACTAAAATGATTCAGAAATAAAAGTCTGAGAGAAGATTTTTCTGAACAAGCTGCAAGCATTCATGATGGATACTTTACTTCACTACATTTGAAAAGAGATTTATTTGAACTAGAACCACAGCTACCATCCAATGTACTTCCTTTACTGAACTTTACTTTCCTTACTAAACAGACATTTTATACCAGCAAATCTGCCCAGGTTTTCTTTTTCAATGGACATTACATTTCTTTTCCTGGATGGAACAGAGAAAGCCAGAAGAGTAGCAAGAAGAAATTTAAAAAGCCCATCCAACAAACCAACAAAAAACCAAAAACTAAAACAAAAACAAAAAAAAACAAACAAACAAATTTGCAGAGAATCTCATATAGAGTAGATATGACAGGTTTGTTCAGAANAAAAAAAAAAAAAAAAAAAAAAAAAAAAAAAAAAATTTGCAGAGAATCTCGTATAGAATAGATATGACAGGTTTGTTCAGAAATCCTAGCTTAAATATACAGGTCTCAAAGAAGTCTACCACCAAGTTCATCTTTGATGTGAATTTAGTCTTTTTTATTAAGAGATAAAAATGACAGTTTCATATGTCATTTTTCAGCCCTCAGTCTTCTTAAAATAACAGAGTGCAGATGAAAAAATGAAAATTTCCAAACTAATAGTTTGTCCTCCTTAGTCCCACTTGCCATTTGCAGTTTCATTGTGCCTCTAACTTATTTTCATTCTGGTGTCATTAAGAGCTGTAATTGTATGTGTATGGTTCCATGAATGCGTGTATGTACATAAACACATATATATGCAAGACATTCTCAAAATATTGTCTTACTATGCATATTACACACCAGTTGTTGCGATTTTAAGCAACTTTAAGGTGCCATTGCATGTGGGATTTCTCTAATCTAATCTAATTTTTCATTTTAGCTAAGTGTGATGTGTTCCCACAAATTCTTTTATAGCCTACAAGGAGAAATCAGATCCAACAAAGCAATTCAGCTCTCCTTTAGATACTCAAGCTAGAGCAGATGAATAGCTATAAAAGACAAAGGGAAGCATGCAGAGGTATAGGAATTTAACTTTTCTACATCAAAACTTAGCTGTTATGTATCCCAGTCTCCATCACTCACTTTTCCTGCTTACCTCCCTGTCTCTGGAATACTGACACAGAAACTGCCTGAGAGATCCTGCTCTCTCTAAATATCAGTGGATCAGTCCATCCTGCCTTCAGATTACTGAAAGCCCTGTTTCACTGTCTAGAGAGACTGTGACCAAACCCAAATGCTCTGCTCCCAGCAACAGCCTCTGCCTGGCTGTTCCACATTTTCCCCTCCTCCTTCCATGCTATTCCGTCTTTTCATATTCTCTCCCTGAGCCTGAGGTCACACATTTACCTCAGTGGAGATAGACTCCCAGTCCTGTCAAAGCTGATTTTATAAATAAGCCTTTAAATGATAGAAAATAACTTGCAATTTCAAGCTGCAGAACAAGGGAAGTCAATCTAAACATTTAAAATTCTTCTGGTCCAATGATCAATTAGGCAGTTTATATGTGCATTTCTGGTTTTGTACAAATAGCTCTTGAAAGCATCACCAAAAGGTATTTGCATTTTATCACACCATCACCTTACATGTTGTACAGTTCACAGGCAACTTAAGGCACTTTCAAAAATGTTTCTGAGATACTACAAATATCAATTTAATAGGGTCAGTCATTATTATGGCTGTTTTTTACACATATTAAATCTCTTTTATGGAAGTGGTTATAAATAAAAATGAGCCTACAATAAGCATCAACACACATAAAATGTCTCTGCTCCTTTTTGTCTCTCCAGGAGCCATCTCAGCTAAGCAAAATGCAAATATTCATCGCTATTTTTATTTGAAGTACAAATATTATGAGATTCCCATTAATTTTTTGTTTAGGTCAAGGAGTCTAAATTTTCCTTTGCTCCCAAGCTATATATGAGTGACAACTTATACCCACAACACATATCTTGCATTCAAATTCATTGAAAAAATTAAATGATATTAAAAAGTGATTACTTAATCCTGAAGACATTAAAATCTGTAAAAAGAAGTGGTTTAGAGTTCATGATGCAGAATCACATTTTATGGCTGGATTTATCATTGCTAGAAACACCTACCCTAGGGTTCCAATAGCCTCCAACTTACCAAGGTCTAATTCTATTTTTACAGTTAATACAATTTTTACAACTCTGCAAATATTTTTATATGGCACAATCTTGGGGGCCACAACATTTATGCATTAGACAATTCAAGGATTGGTAATTCTTTATATTGTTGAATCCATTGGATACTTCAGGAATATTCAAATTAAGTAAATGTGCTGGTAAGAAAATGCATGCCACTCATATTAAACACTGAACAAGTCTGAGGTTTCCTGTATAACATCATCTTCAGTTTTCTTCTTTTTCCTTCACTTCTTATGTCCTTCTTCAGTACTTCAGACCAATCATCTTTCCTCCAACTCTGTGTTTAGCAGTGACCATTCAACACAATCCTGTGTCTCAGTCAAGGCGCTCAGAGTGGCCCCTTGCCTAAGGGTTGCTATCTTTTCTTTGCACAGCCTGTCAGTTCCCATTTAAATCAGCTTCCACTTCAGCATAGAAACACAGAATCACAGAATATGCTGACATGCAAGGGACCCACAAGGATCTTCAAGTCCAACTCCTGACCCTGCATGGGACCATCCCCAAGAGTCACACCGTGTGCCCAAGAACATTGCCCAAATGCTTCTTGAACTCTGTCAGGCTTTGCGCTCTGACCACTTCCCTGGGGAGCCTGTTCCAGTGCCCAACCACCCTCTGAATGAAGAACCTCTTTCTAATATCGAACCTACACCTCCGCTGACAGAACTTCAGACCATTCCTTCAAGTCCTGTCACTGTTCACCACAGAGAAGAGATCAGTGTCTGCCCCTGCTCTTCCCCTCACAAGGAAGTTGTAACTGCAGTGAGGTGTCCCCTCAGTCTCCTCTTCTCCAGGCTGAACAGACCAAGTGACCTCAGCCACTCCTCTTATGGCTTCCCCCCAAGGCCCTTCACCATCTTTGTTGCCCTCCTTTGGACGTTCTCTAGCAGTTTAATATCTTTCTTATATTGCAGTGCCCAAAATTGCCTCAGGACTCCAGGTGAGGCTGCCCCAGTGCAGAGCAGAGCAGGAGAATCCCCTCCCTTGCCCAGCTGGCGATGCTGTGCCTGATGCCCCCCAGGACATGGTTTGCCCCTCCGGCTGCCAGGGCACTGCTAATTCATGTTCAACTTGCCATTGACCAGGTCTCTTTCCATGGCACTGCTTTCCAGCCTCTCATTCCCCAGTCTGTCCGTACATCCAGGGTTGCCCCACCCCAGGTGCAGAATCTGGCAGTTCCCCTTGTTGAACTTCCTATGGTTGGTGCATATGGTTGGTACATTAGTTATCTCCTCCTCTCTCCCTCCTCAGCCATCACTTTGTCCCCTGGTGCCATTCTTGCATAATCACTCGCCTGGGTAGGTTATTCTGCACAAATGTGGAGCAGCTTGTCTTAGGGAATAGTTGTCATCACCCTATATTTGCAGCAAGCATGCTTCACAGCCCTCCCAACACCTGAGCTCACAGCCCCACAGCAGCTCATGCCTGAGCTAAAGTATTCAAACTGCACTGCAAATTTTACTGTCTAATGTTATTGGTTTCTCATGGCTGTTCAAATATACCTTAAACACACACACAAAAACCAATATATGCCATCTGTTCTCCATAAACATCTTTTCCTAATTCAGCCCTCCATTCTTCTACACTAAATTCCAGTTTCTCTTTTTCATTGCTTCACAGTATTCTCTCTTATCATAATTTGGGAGCTTTTCCTCTGCTAGTCTGAGCCAACACTTTTTGCAGTAGTATCGAGGATGATCTTGCATAAGCCTGCTGCTTCTCTTTGCTTCTATGCCACTATCAAGCACACTCTTGTAATCCATAGCCAGCAGTTTCCACAACTATAGGCATTTCCATGCCCTTCATGAAGACATCTTCACTAAGACCACAAGCACAAAATGCATCTTATTCAGCAGCTTTATATTCTTGAACTACTTGTTGAAGATACTCTCAGTAATCTTCCTAGCACGCACTGAATCATTATTTATATGATATTCTAGACCACCAATAAAACATTTGCTTGAGATTCTCCAGTCATTTTTCTGTGTACCCACTCACTGATTTAATAAATTTATCCTTGCATATTCCCTCCATGTCAAAGAATAAAACCTTGTGGTGTGTTCAGTAATTCAAGGATATGCATTATTAGATACTTGTCTTCGTAACATAGTGGCCCTGGTCTACCTTTGAGAGGAGATCCACCTGCTTCTGAAGCAGTTTCCCAAATAAAATCAGCAGCATCTCAGCAGCAGTTGATTTCTATTCAGGGCACAGAGAGCCCAGACTGCTGTACCAGTAAGCTGTGACATTTAACTGGGAGGTCTCTGGCAATTTTTATGTTTCTATGTGCATTCTGCTTGGTGGCACATTTGAAGAAAATTATATCAACTTCGTTCACAACTTGATATGTACTTGGAATATTTGTGAATATCCAACAAGTACTTTTATATGGTATGTATGTATATGTGTGTGTGTGTGTATGGGGGCTTATCTATATTTATATGGGGTTTAATGGCTTATTCTAGAAATATTATATTTTAATTTTTTTAACAAATATTTGAGCAGATTAAAAGACAATGGGTCTATACCTCTTTATGATACTCTCTAAAATTCTCAGACAAGGCAAAAATGAAACAAGAGTCTTATGTTGGGAGCTAGTAGTGTTCCATCTGTGACAGTCAAATCTTTGGGTTCCAGACTGGTCATTGACATTTTATTACACTCATGAATGGCAGAGAAAAAGGGTAAAAGAATGTGCTTTACTCACCCAATGAGTTTGACTGAATGAGTTTTCCATTTAGATCCTGCTTTCTGGGAGTGTCGATATATTCCCTCTTTGTAAAGGAAAAAATCATCATACACTTTCATTATAGCTGAAAAAAATCGGAAAAATCACCACAGTCAGAAAACATTACTTCTATTCTTCTTTGCTCCTTGCATCTTACCCGTGAAATTCTTGTTGTGTGTTGGACTGCATTAAGTGTACTTTGTAATTACAATAGAAGCATCAATGTCTCAGAAGAGCCCTGCTGTGAGCAAACCAAAAGAAATACTTCAACAGAGCTCTCTCAAAGGTCTCTCATCAAGCTTTTTGGTTTTCCACGTCATGGAAACTCCCTCTCATTGGCTTCTTCCAATATGGTAAGAAGAAATATTGCCTCGTGAAGGCTTACATAAATTTTGAAATCCAGTTCAATAAAATGTATCTCCTCAAGGTTCATGCACAAACTACTCAGTTCTGACTAGCATCTGCATATTCAAGAAAATTGTTTAACAGAAAATGTGTATCCTGCGAAATATGGTGGAGTGACATGCCTTTTTCTGAAACTTGAAATTTGTCAAATACACAGTAATCTCCTTAAAGAAAACTAGATTTTCTGTATATGTATAAATCATGACTTTTAGTTAAAAGTGTGGGAAAAATCACCCCTTTTTTTCATAAAAACGAAAAGTGAAAGAGTGATGAACTGGAAATTTTATGCAAGAGAATGAAGATTACAAGTTGCATCTTATGCCTATTATATTATTTCTTAGGAGTATCATTTATTTGTTTATTAAGAAAATAGTTCTGGGTTTCTTTTCCACATATGTTCTGCCACCTTAGTACCATTTGTTCTATGGTGGGGTACCAGATCCAGAGAAATGAAAATACTTTTCAGGTCTGCATTACTTTTAGATTCCAGTGAATTAGAAGCATTAAATATAAACTTAATTCCAACTTACTTTTAGCTTATGATTTTAACTGACACACAGCTTGAAACATGAGAATTAGTGAAATCCAATTTCCTAAAGTCTTGCACCTTGGGAGTCCCATAAAGTACAAGTTTCACTGACCATTTTTTATGTGGTTGCACCATTTATAACATATGTGCCTGTTGTAGATCTTCAGTATCCAGTAAACTGAGCTCATGCTGCCATTTTTTTCTGTCTGGCAGACTTTGAAATTTCTTTTTCCTACCTGAATATTTTCATAAACCTGAAGGAAATTAACTATCTTTACAACCTCTATCACATTTGGCTGAAAACATAAAGCAGTCACAAATTTTAGGGAATGAAAAAGAACTTCTCAAGACATGGTGAAATGAGGCCATTTGCCCAGGAAACCTGGCTAAGAATGTACTTTGTTAATGCTGTCACTCACATAAAAAAATGTAAAAATGTAAGCTGATAGCAATACACAGGGAATAAACAGCCATGATGCCACCTAGGTGGCAAGTTGAGGATATGGCTATATCAGTTAAATTAAGAAAAAATTAAATGTTTTGAATTTGTAATGTTAGAGCTTCTGTCAAGCTGCCTACCAAACCAGAGCTCACACACTGACAGCCACAGACCAAGTGGAAACGTACACAAACTTTATTCTTTGTTTCTAGATGCAAGCTCAGAACTCCACTAGAGCTCTTTGCAAAGGTTCCCCTCCTCCCTCTGTCCCCAGGATCACCAGTGTACAGAGCAAGAAGTTTAACCTCTGTGGATGTCCCAGTACCACTAGGTACAGTATCACCTGTAGAGGTTTCTGAGCTGCAGAGGAGCCTGTGGAGGGAGAGCTTGAAAGTGATACAAAGGAAAAGAAAGGGTGAAGAACACTCCTGCTAGCCTTATTCCAGGTGAGGGTATAACACAGGGGAACTCAAGGGGATAAGTCATTAAAAAAACTGCTGTAGAGGCTACCCTGGATCTTGTTCTGATACCTTGGCTAAGTGGAGGGAAAAAAATGAGGTTGAATGCAAATACTGCAAAATTCGCATTTCCCATGGGAGAACTGAGGTTCAAAGGTCTCATCTGTCATCAGGCTGAGACAGGAGAAGGTAGTTTCATTTCTGAGTCATATTGTTCTTGAAATCAAGGTCCATATGTTCAGTTTCAGGAAACAATTCGTTCTTTATCAGCAACTCTAAATAACAGACTCATAGAATGGCTTGGGTTGGAAGGGGTTTCAAAGATCATCTAGTTCCAACCACCTGCTATGGGCAGGGACATTCCCTTCCATTAGACCAGGCTGCTCAAAACCCCATCCAATCTAGCTTTGAACTCTTTCAGGAGTGGGATGGTGTTTCCCTGTTGGCTTCTGTTCCCTCAGGAGTCATAAGCTCAACTCTGTATAACTTCAGGTGTGCTCCAGTGCGGCCAGCACATTTTAGAGTCACTGGCAGAGGACTCTCACTAGCACCTTGTCCCTCTAACTTTGCATCTTGTCCCACACCTTTGCCACAGACAAGCCTGATATTGTGCCCCTTCCCCATCACATCTTTGTTGAAGCTCTGCCAATGAGACCCGCTGTTCCTGAGCAAAGACTCTCCTTCCTCTCTGAGAAAGGTGAGTCCCATCTGATGCCATCATGCCTGGTGCTTAGGCTATTCCATTGTCAAAAACCCCAGCATTTTAGCTGTGACATCAGCCATGGAGCCATGTATTAATAGACTCAGCCCATCTGTTTCTTCCAATGTTGCTGTCTTCAACTGTAAGTACAGATGAGAATTTAACTTGTGCCCCAAATGAGACACATTCTTGTCTGTGAAGAGATACCATACCTAAATTTTTTCCATTGAAATGAAGTAGAAGTTTTTGAAGTGTGTTTCCAGAATAACTTCAGTTTATGTGAGAGAATTTTATCCATGATTATATATATTATTTTATATATATACTGCATGCACGCGCTTGTGTTTGTGTATACATCCATTTATATATATATGTAAATATATATACCTATATATATGTATGTACCTTGCAATCAGGAGCTAAATAATGGCACAGTCTTCGGAGTTAGAGTGGTCCGGGTGCATGAAGTACAGGATGGACAAAGACGATGATAATTCTAGATCTAGCACTGCAATAATTTTATTTATTCAGTGACTTTTTCCTGATATGGACTGTGACTTGAACAGGTTGAGATGATCACATCCCACCACCTAACTTTGAGCCCTCTCACACAGGAGAGATTTTGCATTTCCCAAAATGAATGGATTAATTATTAATGAATCAGAAAAGGCAGCGATTTTCATAAGGTTGTCTGTAGTTCATGCATGAGCTACTTCAGTCATGCTGAGCTTGCCAGATCTATGCACACAGATGCAGCAGATTTAAAGATTGATTCCCCTGCATAAAATTCTTAAACAGGAATTTTTGTCTCTTTTAATTAAACAAAGACACAAGAAATAAAACTAGTTGCTACAAAAGGAAACAAAGTTTAGCACTATACATTAATACAGTCAAGTGCTTTCTATAGATCATTTTCTTGTGTTAGCAAATATACAAATTTTTCCCAAGATCATAACAGCTGAAGTTGTAAGTTTTGTGGGGTCAAAACTCTGATGTATTGCCAACAATATGTGAGCCTCTCTTTTAGTTGAGACTGACTAATGTGTCAGAGAGGATAATTTCCCTACATAAGTAATACAACCATCAGAGTATTTCCTAAAGTCCATTAAAAAAAAAGAAAAAGATGAATAGGCAATATTAGATTGTCCATTCAAATGTTTTCAAAGGATTGGGGAAATTTCAGTACATTTACTTGAAAATGGATTTCTTAAAAAACTGGCATTTCGTCATTTGAATCCAAAATGCTAATTCCTCAGTTTCTGTAGCATGTAAGACAATTACATAGGTCAGAGAGAAACTGTCATTCAAACTTCAAAGCTGTATAACATAAAATTTTCAATTACATTTCTACACCCACTGCTTCACAGTATTTAAAAAACTATATTTTTTTCTTAACTTTGAATATGTCCAAAAATCAAAATCCATTCATCATCATGATCTTGAAAGGATCTTTAATGTTTTCCCGCTATTAAACATTACTTAGTACATTGAATAAGACTGTCACTAAGCATTTTGTATGTTCCTCAGGAATGACAAGTGAATGAATAATGGAAAATCTCCTTCAGTATTTGAAGATCATTTGCAGAAAAAAGTATGATATGGTTTTAAAATTAGACTTTTGCCCTGGTTGCATTTGTAATATGGAAAGATAGAAGAGAGAATCAGTGACAAATTACAGGGTCATAACTGTGATTCATTTAAAATTCATATTATAGCCAAAAGAAAAAACAGAAAGTGATTTCACTCAGTGATACATACTCTTGGTTATATGCCCTTACGTGGATCTTGATTTTTCTACATACAGCATTACCTTAACCTGATACACAAAAAGCATTAAAAGTTTTTTTAAATTATATTACTTTTTGAGTGGCTAAATCCTAAAAAACGGCTGAATGTTGATTATTTTATGTGTAAAACTTAGTACTAACAGATTAATCCAGCCAAATGTGTGTATACACAGACTATGAATGCAATATTTGAGGTCTGAAACTCTATCTTGAGGATCTTAATTTTTATCATTTTCTAAAAACAGCACAAATTACTGTCTTTGCATCTAGATCAAATGCAGTGTGGGAAAGAATATCTTCCTTGAGCAGACAAACTTGGACAGAACAAAAAAAAGACTGATGATGTTGATCTTGTTAAGTCTGAGCTTCAGATTAATTGCAGCTGCCCACATAAAGAGCTTTAAGAAGTAATTTCAACTCCATGATGCACCAAATTGAGTTCTATCTAATAATCAAAACCATTTGAATAATAAATTTGAGATTATGATAATTCCTTACATAATTAAAGGCAGTAGAAATGCAGAAGTCCCCTGAAGTAAAATTCTTTGGTTTTGCATCAGCCACCCAAAAGAGGTGGACATCCTGCACCATGACCTTTCTCCATCACCATCACCCCGCATCTATCAACCTCTCCAGTTACACGGGCCTGGGGTGTGAGCAGCAACCCACATTTTCAGCTGTTGCTATCACCATTCATGGCCACAGTATCCAGGGTAAAAAGAATTTTTGTAGTTCCCTACTCAATGCTGAAGTATCTTTATTTCTGACCACTAAGAGGTCAGGGATCTTCACTGCAGAGTTCAGCAGAAAAATTCAAAACTGATAGGCCTCAACAAGAGCATTTGGGCTCTGAAATGAGAAAATCTGGGGTATTTCAGTACTGAATGATTTGCTGGAAGGCCCATATAGTTCAGCACTACCTTCAGAGGAGAGTAGGCCTGGTGGGTTGGCCTTAACCAGTGGGAGAATCAATCCCAGCCCTATAGAATAGAGCTTGGCTAACGCTTAATTCCACCTGCACAGCCACAGATTGCTATTTCACCAATGACCAAAGAACTGTCATGAAAAAAGACACATGGATTTCCTGCACACAGATTTTGCACAAATTTTCAATGTATCCAGCTCAAGGTCATTTTACTCTCTACAGGCTCTGATGCAGTCATGCTGCCTTTAGGGCCACTACTTACCCACCAAATGTCCTCAGATGAACCACAGTGCATATGACTGCTTTCTTCACTGTGGCATATAATTTCTGTTTTCTAATATTTTGATACAAAGTCATCACACAGTTTAATTATTTTAATAATGTTATCATCCTTTAAACTTACCGTACCTTGCACTGGTCCTCTGTCCATGATTTCTTTCATTATATCAGTTTCCTGAGAGGAGGTGAGAGCAGCAACACAGAGGGCAAGGAAAGATAACACATTCTATTAAATAAAATTAAAACTCATACTAATTTATCATTGTGTGCATGTATGTATAATACAAATATACTATTGTACCTGTATTTCTGCTGGAGAATATTTGGTTTACCAAATGAACAAAACCTTCAGAAACATGTTTAAGAAGAACAACTGCACTGTTATGATTGCATATTTTCCTTTCTATCTCTAATTACTATGGGACCACAAATTATCAGCTTTAAAGAGATGATGTACAACTGAGAAACTATAAAGAATTTCAAGTCTTAGAAAATTCAAAGGCAACCCAAAGGAAAATTCACAGCTCTAGTTTTGAAGTTAAGTGAAAGTATTTTAATGTGTCAGATAATATTCCAGCCCCAAAGGAGTAAAATTGGTGAGACAACAGGTGAATGTCATGAACTTACTTTTGAGGACACCCTGTAGTGAGAGGCACACCGGTATAACCGATTGGATTTTTCAAAAGCGTTGGGACATGGCTCATTTGTATAGTTTTTTCCGTGTTCACTTGACACATAACAGCGATTTTCAGCTGATGGCCCCAGGTGTTTGTTCCAAAATGATGGATAACAAGCATACGATACAACCCTGTCCAGGTATTAAAAAAAAGAGTTGATAAGAAGCTTGCTTAAACATTTTTTGTCATTTTATTTCAAGCTTTTAATTACTTTGCAACTGCTGTATTTCAAGTAATATTCTTCAGAACTGTGAATGACTTGTATCTGCAACTGGATGGCATTTGCTTCAATTGATATAGATGATATTTATGATTAAGTTTCCATTAGAGTAGTCCTCTCCCCACTCCCTCTTCTCCAAAGAGAGATAGGGTAAAAAATGTGTTTAGTGCTTGTCACCTGGTACATTCATCTCATTAACAACGCATGAAAGTTCACACTGAAAAACATCAATAAATAACCGGTATTGTCAATGGGCTTCGTTTAGCAAAAACGGCTTATGAAACAGAATACAGGGAATACTATTAGACGTTTCTGAAACAATATACACATTTCTGTGTTAATGATATGAAGGCCTATGAGAGGGTTTATTTTAAAGAGCATAAGTGAATATTTTGATGAAGCAGAATAGTTTAAAATAGGCAGTCCTATAAAAAGCATTTGTATTTAAGTAGTTCATCAATTACACTGGACTTTCTGAATCTGAGGAACTGAAAACTGTATTTCTACACAATATGGAGTATAACTATGTTTGCCAGCGTATACTTAGTTGTCGGGAGTTTTACAAGATGAGCTCATATATGCTTCAGCTATTTTGAGTAAGAAATGGCATTTTCCCATTAGCATCTGGTGATAGAAAATCCGATAATGTCTTTTTTTCTGCTCAGACTAGACCACATAGATCCAGAAGCTTCAAAAGCAATTCTACTTAAAAGAAAAGGGAGTATACATTTAAGGTTGTTAGGCTGTTATTGCTTAGGTCTTCAATCTGCTCACTGACAATCCCTTTTAATTCCTTCTGAATTTGACAGTATTCTGGATTCATAGATATCCAAAGGGGAATGGGAAGTATTTAGTCCAAGCATGCAGAGGTTGTTATTGCTCATTTTTAAATGTATTATGCTGTGTTTCTACTACTGGGTAGAAGGAAACCTTTGGTTTATGTATGTACACATCTATAATTATTTCTAGACATATAGAGACATCTGTCTCTATATGCATAATCATTCCATTCAGAACTGATGATAGATTTTCAAAAGAAACACAGAATTGCTGCTGAGTGCAATCAGGCCTGCAAGGCACATAAGGTGAGAAAATACAGTCCTTAGAGCATGATTGACAATAAGCAGGGCAGGAGCAGGCAATTACAGCCTAGTATCAAGAACAGTACGGCATCTATTCCTCAGGCCTACTTGGAAACCTCAGAGGGAGACAACAGAGGAAAAATTCATTCCTGGGACAGGGATTTTTTTTCCACTCCTCTCAGTTGGACTGTCCCAGTGGAGTTGTCACAGGTTCTGCATGGACGGGTCTTATTTGTACATCAACAGAAGTGAAGCAATAAAAGTTGCAGTAGCACACTGGAGCTGCGTGGTAATCCAGATAAGATCACTCACTCTGAGCTAAGAGTCACGTTTGAATCTTTTCACCAACCACAGTTTCTGCAGCCGTGATTAACAACTGAACAGCTTTTTGCTGAAGCACGATTTTGTGTGTGCTGAAGCACAAGTACCACAGTAAACATTAAAAACACTTCAAGGAAAAGACCTTGCCAAAAGAGTCATAGAATAAAAGCAGAAATAGATGTAACTATGTTTATATGCACAAATATAGATACATATATACAAAAATAATGTTAGAAATAAGCAGGATCCAGGGACAACCAGGAAAACTCTGTAGTGTGTCCATACATTCTTGACAGAAGTCATTTGCAGTCATGTTTATGTGTTCAATCTAATAAAAATTTTTGTGGATTTATTGCATTTATATGTTTGAGTTGTGAGATAAAAAAATAATCCTAAACATTAGACTATGTTATTTGCAAGCTGGCTAATAACAATAGCATCTTTCTCATAACCTGCAACTGCCAAGAGACCAAGGTACAAATCAGATTAAGCCCTGTTGTGATTAGAAGCACTATTTGCATTCAAGTGTCTAAATTTTATACTACCTGAAAATGAAATGTTTCTTCCTCATTCTTGATGAACATAATCTTTTAGTTTTCCTTATTAGTTAAAATAGATGCTTTCAAAGTTATTTCTCCCAAATTATGGTTTGTAACTGAAACACCTAAAATTAATAATAATTAGTAATAGAATACATATTTATTCTTTAATTAATGGAGGAAGACAAAGAGAAAGAGTGATATTTAAACAGTGTTTCAGCTCCACTTATAGCAGATTTCACTGCTAATTGGGTGTTCAGTGATTCTAAAAATCAAGTCTCAGCACTGGCCTAGCTTCATTGAGCTTTATGGAAATCTTTTCCTGACTTCATTGGGGATAGTTTAGGTCAGCACTTGATTTTTCTGACCATCTGTCAAAAACCTGAGCTAAGCACACTCCAGAAATCAAAACACCAGAAACTTTAAACAGCATTGAACACCTGCTGTGATAATTTACAAGGCCCCACAGAAAATCAATGTGTTTTCTCCCTATTGCAGGGTATGGAAGTAATGAAAAAATGATTGCAATATAATGTTTCCTAAAAATAAGTCACCTGAAAGTGTGAGGAAGCAAGGACTATTTGACAGGTCTCATTCAAAAGACACTTCTGACTTGTATGCCATAAATTTCCAATTTTTTTTCATTGTCACAGGTGAAAGTTTATGGATTTTGGGGTTTAGTTACAAAACTAAAAATAAATAAAAAATAAATAATTTTTTTTTATTGTTGTTCTCGATATTATTTGCTCTTTGCTACTGTCAGAGACTTAACATTGGGCTAGATGGACCCTTGCTCAGACCCAGAAGAGCTGTTCTTGTGCTCTTCCAGTATCTGTTCTAAAGATATTTGGATATTTCCCTTAATGTGTTTGTGTCTGAAAATGCTGGAATGGGTTTTGAAATATCATTTGAACTTGAGGATGAAAATCAGATTGTAGAAATGTTTATAAAAATAGCTACGTAGGGATACCTTCATATGTGGTACTTTGATGGCAAATCAATGATCAGGGATAAAAATGGGTAGCAGGCAAAGGTCTGTCATAGCCCAGTGATGTTGTACATGTTGGAGCTAGCTCCATGGCAACAAAAAAGTGACTAAGAAAATAATCTTGGCTTGCTGAGATTTGTTGGAGATCTAGATAGTTTCCAAAAATTCATGGTGGTTTTCACTACTGCCCTCCAGATTCTTTGCTCAGATAATCAGCTGCAAGAGGCTGGTGAATGCCATGAGGCTGAGCAATAAGCCAGTACTTGGGAGTGTGGAGGTGAAAAGACAGTTCACAGGTGTGCTGTGTGAGCTGAGGTGCTGTGGCTCTATGTTTCCAGGCTTACATCAGCCAGAAAGCCTGCTCAGCACACCACTGTCACATTGCTACTCACTCAGGTCAAACTTAATGTTATTGCATTCACACCAGAACAAGGTCCTGCAAGGGCACAGCTAGGTTGATAATGAACTGCCCTGTAGATCTTCAG
Source organism: Gymnorhina tibicen (assembly GCA_013399875.1). Lineage (NCBI taxonomy): Eukaryota > Metazoa > Chordata > Aves > Passeriformes > Artamidae > Gymnorhina > Gymnorhina tibicen. The sequence goes on along the minus strand of VXAZ01010335.1, from coordinate 551,603 downwards.
CCTGCCTTGCTTTTCTTTTAAAAATAAGCTAACATTTTTATATTTAAATTGCCTCTGCATAACAGGCCATGTCACTAGCCACAGTGTTAAGGTCAAAATAATACTACATTCTGCCATAGGAAGAATCTTGTTATTATGGGGCTCATGGTAGTTATGCCCATACAGGAATAACAGTCAGAGGGAATAGAAGACTTGGAGACTGTGCTATTGTTGCATTCTTTACAGCTTTTCCTCTGAAAAGAACTTGCTCCAGCTATTGTGGAGATAATGCTCATAAATATTATACTCATTTCTTCTCTATCTACACAAGCAATTCTTGTGCTCCTGTTCTTAACAGGCAAGAAAACAATCCAGAGAGAAAGACTTGAAATTATTCTCCCGAAAACATGAGCTACTCATGAGTAAAATGAGACTGTTCTTCTAGTTACAGAAAAGTATTGCAGTTAAAAAGTTCTTACGATTAAAATGTCAAGTTATAACTTTCATTTCTTCATGCATGAAGCCTTTTCCCTTACCCCCTGAGGTGCTGAGGGGCCTTTACTAGGTAGAATCACTCAGCTAAAGGATCTCCTGCTCAAAACCTAAATGAAAGCTGGTTTAGTGTTGAAACCCTGAGAGAAAAAGTCAGAGGAGCACACGATATAAACTCTCCCCATAACAATACAAAATCCTTGTCAGATCAGAAACAGTTTGATACACTTGCAGAAAGCAGAATTGTATAGTGTGACAGGTCTTCTCCTAGATCCCCAGGCTGCCATGTCAACTATGATACATCATGTCTGACATTCTTTTGCTCTTGACATGGTTTGTTTGTTTGTTTTATAAATAAAATTACAAGTTGACAGAGAACACCTGAGATCTTTCTGTCTATTAGTTTCAGATATATCAGAGTAAGGGATGAGATTGTATGAAAGCAAGACAGGAAATAGATTTTGGTATGGAAGAGAAAGGACGAAAAATTCTGGTAATGTGAAAAACAGCAGGATTTAATTATATGGTATCTAAAATGTGGTTATTGAAATTCTCCCGGAAGCCATTTCCAGGCATACAAACTTCAAGGAGCTGACGGAGAACAGGCAGTGCCGATTTACCATGGCAGGTAATGATGCTGTGATGAGACAGTCCGACCATGGTGAAATGACTGGCTCCATAAAGAGCGAGGAAAGCAGTAGCTCACTTTTACCTTGTCTTTAGTGACATTTTCAGCATAGGTTCCTGTGGTGTTCCTCTAGTTTTCTGGATTAGGTAAGTTGCTCACAAAGTCAGTTGTGGACTGGCGTGCTGAAAGGTTGACGGGTCAAAGTGGCTGGTTTCTGTTTATTATTGGTATTCCCCAGGAGACAACACAAAAGCACCGTTTTTGCATCTCTGTTAACCATCTGGACAGCTAGATGTAAGGCACCCTTAGCAAGTTTGCGGAGAATGCAAAGCTTTTGGGGAGTGATTAGTATGCATGGCTGCCATTCAGAGCAGCGTTAATAGGCTGAAGAAATGAGCCTGACATAAACATCCCAAAGTTCACCAAAGACAGATGGCGAATCCTGCCTCTGAGCCAGAACTGTCCAGGTACTGGCAGGGCACTACTTCTGTCATTTCACAGAGAAGGACATGAGGTCCTGAGAAACAGAAAGTTGAGTGTAGATAAGCAGTGAGCCCCCTTGGCAAATGTGGACTGAACCCAGTCAATACTGGGCTGTGTTATCAAGAATATAGCCAAGATCTTGTGAAAAATTAATATTCCCCTCAAATTACTACTCAGCAGATGGAGTTGCATCTTCACTTTTGTGTTCCCCAGAAAAGACTCTGACAAACTGAGTAAGTCCAGTGGAAGGCACTTAGGGGACTGGAGCTGAGGCAGCTGGACTCGTTCAGTCCAGAGAAGAGAAAGCCAAAAGATTGTATAATTCCTGTCTTCCACTACATAAGGAGACGTATGAGGAGACAGAACACAGCTCTTGGAGATGCACAGTGAAAAGCTGGAAGGTACTGGTCACGAGCCCTGCCAAGGAAAGTGCTGATATAAGAAAAAAGTGTTTGACCATAAGAGTGGTCAAACAAACTGACCTGCTGCAAGAAAGGTTCTGGAACCTCCATCCTTGAAGATACTCGAAATGTGTCCAGGGACATGGCCTGTACAGACTGATCTAATTTCAAGGTCATGCTTTGAGCAGAATGTTGGACCAGGTCACCTCCAAAAATTCCAACCAAAATAATTTTGTTATTCCATAAATGATTATATCCCATTTTAAAGTTTCTAGCTGTTCATGTGGGATTTGACAGCTGTTAACTCTGCTAAATCTGACTTGAAGGAAGAAGGATTTAGGTACAGTCCTTAATAGAGTGTTGCACTCTGGAACAACTGGGGGATAAGATGATTACAATTTGCTTTGTAGAGAAAAGACTCTTTTGAATATTCACAATGCTGTCTCATGCAACTGGCTGCTCATTCAAGGTTGTTTAAAATGAGGAGCCTATATCCCAAGAAACACAGAAGTTTTGAGTCCATTTATTAAGACAGTGTTGTCTTATCACAACTTAAGCAACTGGTTCAATTTAAAATTATCTAAACAGCCAGATAAAACATTTACCCATGTGTTTTCAGATATCTCCAAGCACCATCAATACTTCCACCATTACATCCATGTTGGTTCCTGGTATCACAAGAGATCAAGTTCTGAGCAGAAAGGTTGTCTGTGATCTGACCCTTGGAATGAATCGCTATTCTATCTGCTGCAACACCTGTTTGGAAATAAATTTTCTGTTATCAAAACCAAATAATTACTCACAAATTTGCATTTGATTTTGTGACAAAGGGATGGAAATACAACCTTGATATTTTCTGTCTGCAGAGCTATCTTCCCTAAACGATACTGATATAATCTGTCCAGACTTTCATGAGAGAGGACTGGGACATTGCAAAGCATCATGAGCAATTTTGCTGTAATATGACAAATCCCTAGATTTACTGGCTACTATAAAGCCCCACATATCTAAACATCAGATGAGACATAATTGTCTCATCTGCATTTTTGCAATTGCATAATTGTCTCTACCATGTTTGTAAAAGTTTGTTTGCAGATTCATATCTGGTTGTCTTCAGCAGAAGAAGCAAATACTTCCCAGCTTTCTGCAGCTGAATCTCCAAATCTCTTTGCTTTCTTTCTACCTTTCTTTCCATTATGTGAGGGGAAAAAAAAGGAAGTACAGTCCTATAAAGAAGAAAATTCAAGACTGACAATATGTATTGGTTTTATTATAAAGAATATTTGGAGATGTTCATATTAAAGTGTGGATGTAGGACTTTTTGTACCTCCTTCCCTTATCACACAAAATTATTCTTCTGGGATAGACACCTTATCTGAATTCAATCAGATAATCATGATTCTTAGTACTTACATGTTTATGAACTGATTTGAAGGTAGACTAGGTTAACTAAGTTGTGGGTGAATCTAAGGTATTTCTACTTTCTTTATAGAATGATAATAATCATTAAGCCTCACTTCCAGTAATTAGCTGTGATTAAGTTTTATTTGTATTACTTTTAGCCCCAAATTTTTTACTTTGGAAATAGATTTTTTAAAAAATCTCTTGAAATACAAATCCCTGTAAAAATCAACACTAACTTTGCTGGACTTTGAGGAGGACTTCAGAAAAGAAAGTTTGCTGATGTCAGGTAGCAACTGTATTTTGAGCTTTTGTGAGGGGTCCCATAACAATGAATTTATTTTCTTAGGTATAAAAGCCTTACTGTAAAATTTTGGAATACTTATGGAAATTATTCATGATAAGAAAAAATTATACAACAGTGCTTGTCCGTTCATTGAGCAACAATTAATCTTGTAAATTCAGATTGAAAATGCTAGGTGCACCTAAAAAATATGTGAAGGCATCTCACACTATATAGCTTTGAAGATAATTATGTGAATTTTTTATGGAAAGGAAAATTTAGACACAGTATCTGGAAAGTCTTCCCCTCAGTGATCTCTGTTCATCTCTGCAGTAATCTGTCAGAAGATCCATTAAAAGCTCTCTTGGTTTTCTCTTTTTAAATGTGCAGTGGATAAGTCATATCAGAAAAAGAGTGTGTTTAGTCTGTTTTTATCAGGGAGCTGGGATTAGCTGGCTCCTTTCCTTCTCTTACTGCTGCCATTTAAAGAAGCTTTTGCAGAAACCTGCACCTGTGAGGACCCTCTGGCAAAATTAAGTCATACAGATTGATCGCATGATTTTTTTCCTCTATCTTTATATATCCAAATATGCACTGAAATTTATTGCAAGAGAAACGTACATAACTGATTTTTGTAGCTTCTTTGTAGAACGTGACCATTGTGCCCATTTTCCATAAAACCAGAATTTTTAGCACATGAGGTTGCATTGCATTATTGGCATTGCTTACAGAATTTGAAAGATTGTTTCTTTCACAAACATCTGAGCAGTTTTAGGTTTTTCTTCTCATAAATTTTGAAAACATTTTACCCAATTTACTTGAGTAGCAAGGGTTGGACACTGTTAAATGCAGAAATATATAAATGCATGTAAAGAAATTAAAACCTACCTGTTTTAAGCTTTCAAGTCAGACATGTAGTTGCACAGAAGGGATGGGGATTTTTTAAAAGTTGCTCTACTAGTTACAATAAAGTGCATCAGTCAATTAATTTTCTACTTTCACCAAAAAAAATTATGTTACACAATTTTATGAAAAGCAAAGTGCTGCAGCTTATATTGACATTTTAAGACTTTGGGACAACATAGACGGAAAGCCGTAGCAATTTTAAATGTTCCTATTTGCTAATAAAAAGTGAAAAGTGAGCTGAAATTATTTTGTTACACATCCAACATCACTGATACTTTTAAAGGGAGGGGAAAAATATTACTTGCGGTTGAAAAAGCCCAGGACGCTCCACAGTTTCGTTGATCCAAAGGATCATGAATCCACTCAGGCCACTCATAAGTGGCTGAAAAAATTGCAGGAAACTTTTCTTCTGGAAGTGACTTTCCCTAAAAAAAATGTAGAAGATCTGTGTATGCTTAATTTCCTATTTTTACCACAAATTTTACTGTAATTTTGTTGTTAAAATTCTTAATTTTTAGACTGAGGAAACACAAAACATTGGCCCCTGTGACTTCCCAAGCAACTCTGTGGTGGTTTCCCCATGGCTGGTTGCTGTAGACCCCTGAGAGCAGGAGGGTTCTGGCACTCCATTAGCTGGGCTGGAAAGCTGAGCTTCAAGACTGCCAACCTGAATAACCTGACCAGTTTCCCTCTGATTTTTGTCTCAAACAACAATTGCCTCTGAAATTTGCTAAATGTGACCCAGCTGGCATTTTTGGAATGAAAAGCCCTCTGCTACAAATAGCAGTGAAGTTAGATACCTGTTACCCTGTTCTCCCAGACACATGGCTGAAGGTAGGAAATTTTAGTCGCTGTGGGAGAGGAATCAGTACAGTGTATCATTGATTTGTCTTCTACACAGAGGTTATTCAATCTGAAGCACTTATTCCCGTTCTGGAATAAAAATCAGTGATTTTTCTTCGCTTTTCAATCTAACAGTGAATTCATGAAAATTCATGGTCTGCTCACTAAAGCAATTTGGCCAGATATTTCTGGCACCTTCGTCTCTCAGCCTTAATTTATATCCTCCTCCAAAGTCCTCCAAGCTTTGAACAAATATTTGCATATGCAAGAGCCATCTGGTACAACTGCTAATAATCTGCTCTGTGTTCAACATATCAAAATCATTGACCCATTTTTTTTTACTGTTGAACTTCATGGAATGATTGATTATGCTGCACAAGGAAATAGGAATGGCCACAGAGAATTAGGCCTTGCAATCAGTCTGTTTCAAAAAATTGTTGATAGCATCACTTCCAGAAGGAAATACAAAATGCAAAATAAGATACTCTGTTCCTAAGCAAAACACTCACTGATTTTTCTTTCTCATAAAGGGGCTGAAACCCTGAAGACCAATGGCTTCTATCCTGTTTAAATTCCCTTATTTTACTTCAATTTACTTATCTTCTAATTCTGGGTACCCTTGCTAAAACATCCTTCTGAATTGTTTATGTGATTTATAATCATAAAACATACCTTTTGCTAAGATGATTTAAGCATTTGAGGCCAGTTCTTTCAAACTATTTTAGGACTCTTTGGAGAACCAAATTTTAGCCTGTATCAAGATCACTTTGTTGTGTACGTAGTGAAACAGCAGTGCCTCCATCCAGCTTGCACACCTGGATTTGCCATAGCAAATCCCCAGCTGAGAAAAAGTGGGTAAGGAAAAAGCAAGCTTGTACCTCGGGTCTGTATCTGACATTAGATTAGGATACAGCCTCCACAGGCAAATTGATACAGTCTGTGTGTATCCCCAGACCCAGAGGTTCTAGGTTGACCAGATTAGATGCAGGCTGCGAGTCCTGAATCAATTAAAGAATACTGCAAGCTGTTAGGTCACTTCAATGACTTTGAAAGGCTCACCTCCACCCATAAAAGGCCAGTAATTTTTTTAAAACTTGCTAAAATATTAATCTCAGTATTTTGATTAATCAGTTTCAAAACTCTGCTTTTTCAAAGGCTTTTATATACATGGGTCTTGCAACTTCAAGTGACACTCAGGTAGCAGCAACTCATTTAGACTAAGTTGAAAAATTATCGTTATGTTCATTATTAACGAGGAAGAACAAGCCCAAGATTTACTTTGAAGATGAAACACACAGGAGAAATCCCAGACAAATAGAATTTCTTTTATATGATGAGACTGTTCATTACCAACCCGTAAAAAAGCAAAATTTGGCAAATGTTCAGCACAATTATGTGGATAATGGCTGCTTACAATGCTCATTACAATGCCTCATTACAAATGAGGCAGTTGAGAAAAGCAAAATTTTAAATAGATCTCCAGCCTGTGACAATATATTACTTTATGTATTCCTAACCTACTGCCAATGTATTTATGAGCCTCATATTGCAAATCCCAGAGCAAATCCCTCATTAACCCTCAGCCTTGCCACTTAGAAATGCAGGACTGACCTGCAGCCAGAAACATTGGCTTTTTCCTGAAAAAATTGCTACCCTGATATTGAGTAGTGCTGCTGCTCTGTGACAAATATTAAGTCTAGACAACTGTTTCTCAATGCATGCTCCATGGACCAGCATCAGACAGCACAATGCAATCAGCAGAATGACTGGTGAACTATTTTTAAACCTTTATATGTACTCTCTGCACTGAGGTTAGCAGCCTGGCCAAAGCAGGAAGGTAAGAGGATATAAAAGAGCACTCGAATTTCAAATATGACTTCTTCAGAAAAGATAGATGACCAATTAAAGAAAAAAGGCCAAAGATAAATGAATTTGCAAATGTGGAAATTTTTTGTCCCTGAGGGAAAGCAATTTTTTTTTTTTTAATGTAGGAAAAAGATTCTGGACATGACTTTCGTTGTGAAGACAAAATGGGCATGAATGACCTTCTATTTGCAAGAGAACTAAAACTGCTGAGGGTTTTTACTGGGAAAAACCATGTATCAGTGGAACAGAGGGTGTACTTTGTCTACTTTCCCATTGTTTTTATGAGTTGCTAGATATTTAGTGAAAAAATGGTGCCTTATTACTGAATTATGTATTTCATTTTCTTGTAAGACAGCACTTACAAGAGCATCTTGTTGCTGAGGGGTGCAGACCCTAGCATTGCAGCGTACCTCTTGCCAGGACTTGTGCTGACAGAATACCACCAAAAGTGCATCACAATGGCAGCAGTTATTCTTGTGCTGCATGGAACTTCAAGAATGGTTGCACTGTCTCCTGCAGTGAAAATGTCTTCTCAGATGGAGGAGCTTCAGCTTTGTCAGGAGTCAAACAGTTTTAGTGGTGCACTTAGCTGTTGGTCTGTACTCAGGTCTAGCCATACTGTGTAACAGAGTCCTCAGTTTGGCTTTAGTTCTTGCTCCATATCATTGTCTTTTAGGTATTCTAATGTACTGTCATGTTAAACTTCCCTTCCACACAAAAGCATCACCTTATTGAGCAGCTATACTCTTTTATTAATAGCAGTACTTTTAAAAGCTCTATGAGAAACTTCAGGAAGTTTGTGATTTCCCTAAGATGAAATGTAGCTCTGTCACACTGTTTAATTTGAATTAATCCTATGAAGTTTTATTTGTAGCTGGGCAGTCAAAGAAACAACTAAAAAATCTCTATTCCAGAAGCAAACTTTTTGACACTGCTGAGATTTGATTGGGCTGTACATGTATATTGTTAGCACAGAAAAGCTTAACATTTTTGAATTTTTTTTTCCCATGCCTTTGAGTAAGAAGCCCATTCTACACAAAAATGTTTTTCTCAAGTATCCCCAAAAGACAATAGAAAATAATCAGAACATCAGGTTCTTACATACCAGAAGCTATATTTTTTCCCCTTAATAACAGGTCAGAA